>BSUD01000007.1:3760505-3817974 GCA_033239045.1 Fagopyrum esculentum | reverse complement strand
ATATTTATATATATATATATATATATATATATATATATATATATATATATATATAATATGTGAATCATTTGGAAGAGGTTATAGATATTTAATTTAGTAGCAAATTTAGTTGATATCTAGGGTATGATCCGCACCTTGCATGGAATTGCAGTTTAAATTTATATTTAAAATAAATATGTTAAAAATGAAACTTTATATTTTTTAAAACCTATTAAAATGTTATAAATATATTTAAAGAATTTAGGTTTCAAATCGAAATTGAAAAATATCGTAAAAATTTAATCACTTAATTTTACGTGAAAGAATTTGGCCAAATATGCTCTTTTTTATTTCCATTAGGTTTGTGTATCCCTTCAATTTTTACCATTAAATTAAAGTTGGAAGTTAAGGGATTTGATTAGGGTACATATACTAAACATATTTATATCATGGGCCTAGTTAATAGAGAGAAATCTCAAAAGACTTACTTAACTAATTTGGTCATTTTAAGTTCTTTGAATATATTATAAAATTTTGATCACTTATGAGGCTAACAAAACTGGCTAGTTATTTTTATGTATCCAAACTGATACTTAAAAAACAAAAAGTAATAAACCGGAATTACACTTTGATGTATAACTTGCATGCTTATATAGGGCATTGACACGATGCATCCATGACGTGCACTAGTGGCATAGTTAGAAACTTTTTGAGAAAATTTAGCTATTAGGGTAGTTTTTGTTTATTGGATATTAACTAGGCCCCTAGTTAATTTCAATATAAAAATAAAGATAAATTAAAAACAAAAGGCTGAATTATAGGAAGAAGTTATGACATTTAACATAATCTCATTAATTGAAAACTGCCCTTAATTCAAAAAACCTATTAAAGAAAAATGAAAAATGTATAGAGAGATTTGCATAATCTTTTCCAAATCACATCAACGGAAACTAGATCCCAATAATTCAGAACAAAGTGTCTTCTTCCCATATCCATATCGTCTCCTATGATTTTCGTCAACCAACTTTCTCCCTCGCCGCCCATCAACCCAAAAACTTCAAAGATCATCGGCTTCTTCTTCTCCGACTCTTCATCGTTTCTTATTCCCCCTACTTCGCACCTGAAAATAATATATTATGTACATAATTTTGTACAATCATGTACATATCACATACACAAATTACAATGCACATACATATACACATAAACATAAAATGTAACCAGTCACAAAACAAATGTCTACATTAAACAAAATAGTTAACGTACATACTCAATGTGTACAGTACTCTATCCAAAAATTATGTAGATATTCATAAGCCATACATATATTAATTTAATAATGTATCATCGAATGTGTACATACTACATGCGTACACATTATGTCATACAATATATGTAACACATATACATATTATTTATATGTTTCAAACACATACATATATTAATGTATCATCGAATGTGTACACAATGTTACTTTCTTCAACCTGATACCGTTAATTACAGACAGTCATTGTCTATCCAGAATATGACTTACCATTTACACAGTTAAAACACTACAAGTAAGGTGATTCATCATATATGTACATTAATTGTTTATGATATAACGCTTTAATTTTAGATGAATGATTCGTCCGCCATTGACGCATATAAAAAGCTTCGAAAATCCAGAAAATATATATACACACATAAGGCTTACCGAATTACGAGTGTTGTGATGATGATGCAACCAAAACCAAAATACAGATGCAGTAGAAGTTCACAAACGCACAAAGTTTTTCCCCAAAAATGGCGAAAACCTTCGTCCTCTGAATTTGTTGAAAACGGAGAACCGTATATCGTAAAAAACATATCCTAATTATGGAAGATCGTGGCTGCTATATTTTCTCAAACCGTTATTTCTTTTAATTTCAATAATTAATTTTGGAAATAAATATGGTTTAATTTGAGAGAGAAAGATCATGAGATATTTATTTTAGTTATTTTTAAATTTTTTATTATAATACTCAAGGGGCCTAATTTGTTAATGATAACTCAAAACTACCTACTTTGTACACAAGTATGTAAAAGGTGACTACTTAACCATTTTACCCAAACTTTTTTTCAGAGAGGCAACTTTTTTTTACTAAATTTAAATTGTTGAACAATTTTTATTTCATACTATGTCCAAAAGATAACTTATAATTAATTTTATATTAAATTGATCCTATATTTCTCAATTTAGTATGTAAATAATAGAGAAAAGACATAATTAGATTAAAAGGTTAGATTTTAAAATCAGATTGATTAAATAACTAATTTTCTCAATCTAGTATATAATTAATAGAGAGAAGACATAGTTAGATTAAAAGGTTAGACTTTAAAATTAGATTGATTAAAATAACGAATTTTTGATAATTTTTACTCATTGTGAGCACGTAATATTTAGCTTAATAAAATAAAAAACAATGAAATAATAATATATAACATAAGCATGTCCACGGGTCATGGGTCACCCGTGACCCGACGGGTTTTGACCCGGCGGGTCACTGACCCGGCGGGTTACAGGTACGGGTAAGGGTTGAGGTGATCCTTACCCGTGACCCGGCGGGTCGACCCGCCAAACCTCAATTTTGAAAAAAAAAATATAAAAAAATGTAATCCAATGCCTAAAAGGGTCGACCCGGCGGGTCATCTTTTTTTAAAAAAATGGGTTTTAAAATAAAAGGGCCGACCCGCCGACCCGCCGGGTGTGACCCGTGACCCGGCGGGTCGCCAACCCGGCGGGTGGGCCATTTATACGGGTCCGGGTGACCCTTACCGGACCCTTGACCCGGCGGGTCGGACCCGTCGACCCGGCGGGTCCGACCCGTGGACATGCTTAATATAACAAGGTCTCAAACTGGAGACCAACTACATCTTCATTTACAAGGACAATTAATGTAGTGTTGCCAATTGAGCTATAAGTATAAGGTGATTCTTATTTCGGCCTTATGCATTATACTACTTGTCTAGTTGTTCAGCTGGGGCAACTATGAACCGCCCCCCTAGCTACGCCACTGACCTGCAAGACATGTCTCTATAAACACAATGGTTGTAGCATAGTGATACAAGACTAAACAACACATGAATCTATTCAAAGGTAAAAACTATATTTTCATTATAAATATGCACAGTCTAATGTTACGGTAATGTATGGAGAAAAGTCAATTACACATGAACGATAGAATGAAGGAAAGAATGCAGAAATTACGAAAATGAATGAAGCAGAATAATGTAGGGAGAAAATTGAAGTGAGAGCGGTATAATGAATAAATAGCCAATTACAAAGGAACAACGAAAAAAGAATGAAGCAAGAACATAAGAAGAATCACGCAGGGGAGAACAAATCTAGAATCAGTACATATGCCAATTCAACAAAAATATAGTACTAAAATAGAACCCTTTTCGTCCACATGTCAACACCTTAACCATGCCACTAGGACTTTTTGTCAAATATTTACAATTTTGCCACATTGAAATACTATTATGCCATTATTCAATAAATGTTTTAAGTCAAAATTAAAATATTTCCCATCTTATTATGCCAATTCAACAAAAATAATTCCATGTCATAATTTTCAATATCTTACGGTTATAAAAATAATATTAAAAAAATACCATATCACCTAACCGAATTTAGAGATTTCAATGAATTTTGTTTGGATTCTAAATTTTACAAAATAAATCCGAACTAACATTTAAATCTTATTGGTTACAATATGAGATATAACAATATTTTATTTTAAAAATTTGTATTATCGTTAATAAAGATTTTAATAATCGTTTTATTAAATCAATTTTTGTTTTAAACGAATCAATTTTAAAAAACAATTTTTCTTAACAAAAACTTTAATTTTTTAGTTATAGATAATAATATTAAAAAAATAAATTAGAAATTTGTTACTTAATTTTTTTATTTAACACTTTGGCAATATTATAAATTTAATAATTAATTTTTTGTTACATGATCTAATCAAATAGCGCGTTTTTAAAAAAAAATTGTAAATTATTTAGATAATAAATTTTCAATTTTTTTCCGCACAAGGTGGCCGCAAGTTTTAATACTTGTTACAATTTTAGATTTACGTTACAGTCGAATATTTAACCGGGCTAAAATTATTTTTAAAATCTAGAAAACCTTGCTAATGTAAATCATAAAATCTTTTCTATTATTAATATTCACTACATAATACAAACTATGATATAAATTCTAAATTTAAATTTAAATTCCATAATAACTCAAAAAATTAATTTTAAAAACGATTTGATCTAGTATAAGCAATATTTATAGGTAACTTTGCTCCAATCACGCGTTCTATATGCATAGTAAAATCTTTTGTGAAAAACATAAACTACACACTCGTTGTGTAGTTTCAGTATTGATTAAAGATTTTCACCTGTACATTTAGATAGTTCATGATATTATAGCCTCATATACATAAACTACACACCCGTTGCGTAATTTTCGGTAAATACAAACCTTACATTATTCTTTTGCTCAATTCTTTAAAGAGTTAATAACAATATGAAGCTGTGTTAGTAACCCGTGAAGCTTCATTGTCTTTTACTCATCGCACATTTCCTTACAATCATTTTGAGCATTATTCTTTAATCTTTAAATAATTGAATTAACAAATAAATACAATTTAATTGAGTCCAAATATACCCTCCATACACTGCAAAATCTATAATAATATAATAATGTCTTGATCCAATCTACAAACATTGTTAAATTAATATTTGGAATTTAGCATGGGTTTGTAAATGACCATATGAGATATATTAATTTTTGCCAAATCTATAATATATTAATTTAGCATGGGTTTGTAGATGTAAAATTCTTTCTCTAATTTATTAAGAAAGAAATATATTATATATAAGTTTGAACGGGGCTGATTTAGATGAGGAGGCTCCTTGCGGGGTGGGAGCGATAAAAAATTTTGTACTCTAGAGTTCAGTTTTTAATCAATAATTATTTATTTTTGGGTAAAATGGTTAAGTAGGCACCTTTTGCATACTTGTGTACAAAGTAGGTAGTTTTGAGTTATCATTAACAAACTAGGCCCCTGTAGCATTAAAAATAAAGATTAAACAAAAATCAAAATAAAGATCCCATGATCTTTCTCTCTCCAATTACACCATATTTATTTCCAATATTAATTAATTAAATTTAAGGAAATAACTGTTTGAGAAATATTAGCAGCCACGATCATCCATAATTATGCTCTATCTTGGACAAGATACGGTTCTCCATTTTCACACAATTCAGAGGGCGAAGGTCGTCGACGTTTTCTGGGTAAACGTATGATCGATTGTGAAATTAAACGGCATCGATCATTTTGGTTTGAGCAGCATCGTCAATCGTAATTCGGTAAGCCATATGTGTTTAAGTATATTTTCTGGATTTTCGAAGCTTTTACTCGATGCTTCAATGGCGGACGAAGGAACTGACTTGTACAGTTACTCGTTGTCTCATATTGTATGAATGTACATATGTGATGCATGAATTGAATGTTGTGTTTATATGTATGAAAATATTTATAGTCTTCAATCGGAATGGTAAGCAATATTCGGAAAAACGACGACTGTCTGTAAATGACGTTGTGAGGTTGAAGGAAGTAACTTGTGTACATATTCGTTGATACATTAAAATATTTATGTGTTCGCAACAACTAAATAATATGTATGAAAAATTACATATTATGATGTTTTGTTTTGTGATAGTCTGTTATGTACATAAAAGTATGTATGCATGTCTTAATAATGTGTACATTTTTTATGTGTAAAGAAATTTAAATATGTATTGTTTAATAATATGTACCGTTTAATATGTACGTGAAATTACGTTTTTATGTATCAGTAATGTGTGTACATTAATGTTCATATGTATTTTGAGACGTGTGTATGAATTATATACATCTGTTACATATTGTGTTTGACATTATATACATCTGTTACATATTGTTATGTAAATGTGTACACAAATTCTGATATACATTGATGGTACGCCTATGTGATGCTTATCTAGTTTGTATGTACATTATGTCATAGGAATGTCTCCATTGTTCGTCACCGTTTATTACGGAGGGAAATGGGAAGTTGAAAATGATATTTGGAATTACACTGGAGATGTGTCGAGCAAACCAGTAGCTGTTGATGAGTATTGCACATACGATGATCTGGTACATAAGATTGCATTACAATTTGGAATATGCGTCTCAGAGTTTGAAATCAAACTGGCATACAGGAATCCGTTCAATGCTTCATTGAAACCATTTGATGTTAACACAAGAGGAGATCTAGACACATTTGTTCAAATAAATGGGATGCAACAGTTTAAGTGGAGTGTTCCATTATGCATCACGATAATCGGGATAGAAAAAACTGACGGAGGAATTATGTTGGGCGAAAATAATGTTGACACAGGTAACAACATGTCTATGCTTCAAGTGTATGCTGATTTGGAGCACAATACATATTTTCAAGAAATTGGTAGCTCACATATTGAAATATGTACATCCACATCAAATGTTCCTGAACCCTTGCATGAAGATGACGCAATTGATGATAGCCTTGCAATAGTTCCTCTCTCAGATACTTGTGTACCTTATGTACATGATTTTCAACTTGTTGTTGGTAAAACATATCGGACGAAGATTGAGTTGAAGAATGCATTGTGCTTGCATTCAATATCAGAATGTTCTCAATATAAGATTGTTAAGTCCAAGATGAAGGCAGTAACAGCCCGGTGTATTGATGATTCATGTAATTGGAGGGTTCGATTCACTAGACTTGGTGAATCAAGCTACTTCACGACGACAAGGTTTGTGTCAACGCACACTTGTTCCTATCACGTAAGGAGGGCTGGAAACAGAGGCGCTTCGTATCACGTCATAGCTGAGAAAGTTAAATCAATGTACTGATTCATATGTCGCATATGTATAGTTATATTTATGTATAAATGTATGAAAATGTGTACTGACTTGTTATTACGTGTTTGTGTAGGTTTGCTAACTCAAAGAAACTACCTTCTGTAAATCAAATTGTGACTGTTATGAAAAGTTTGCACCGCATTGATGCTAGTTATTGGAAATGTTGGAAGGCCCAGGAAGCCGTGAAGGATATGATTAGAGGAACATCGGAGGAAAATTACAGCTCAATTCCAGCGTATTTGTATATGTTAGAAGAAGTGAACAAAGGTACACATGTTGGTCTAATACTTGACGATGACAATCGTTTCAAGTATGTTTTTGTTGCTTTTGGACAGTCCATCAGGGGATTTGATGCTATGCGAAAGGTACTGTACATATTTTATTTGATTTGTGTACATAAGTCTATCATGAGTACATTAATCACAACCTTAATTTAGTGTTTTATTGTTTACCGTCTTATTTGTTGTTAGGTTATAACTGTTGATGGCACACATCTCAGTGGGAAATATGGGGGAGTTATGCTTGTTGCAACAGCACAAGATGCAAATCATCAAATTTACCCCATTGCATTTGGAATTGTTGATAGTGAGAACGACGCATCTTGGGATTTTTTCTTTAAAAATATGAGACATATCGTACCAGACAGCAATGAACTTGTGTTTGTGTCTGATCGACATACCTCGATTAAGAAGGGTATAGCAAGTAACTATGAGTTGGCATTCCATGGATACTGCATTTGGCATTTGAAGGGAAATCTCAGAAAGAAAACAAGATCAAACAGAATCCTCCAGTTGTTTATTGAAGGAGCCAAGAAATGTAGGGAATCTGATTGCATGGAGATACTCAATCAAATATCATCGGTACAATATTATAGCTTTCCATACATTCGTAATCTGCTGTATTTACAATGTCCATTATCCTTCTCTAAATGCAACATATGTACAACTACAGGAGAAGCCAAAGGTTGGACAACTGCTTATTGATATAGGGATATCAACTTGGTCACGTTCGCTCTGTCCTGTGAAGAGGTACAACATAATGACGAGCAACAACGCCGAGTGTGTAAATGCAGTAATGAAAGAAGGAAGGGAATATCCAGTTTTATCAATGCTAGATGAAATAAGACAATTCATGTCTAGGTGGTTTGCTGACCGCCGTCAAAAGTCTCAAGCTTGTTTAGATGTATCAACACCAAAGATTGAAGATGTTATACAAAAGAGGTTTGATGACGCTGGATGTTATTTTGTTTATGTCCTAGATGCAGACAAGTTGGAATTCGAAGTTAAAAAGGGGGATGAGAATGTCATCGTTAGCTTGCAAACGAAGGCTTGTGCTTGTAAAGAATTTGAAGTTGAAGAGATACCGTGCATACACGCTGTTGCTGCAGCAAAGCATGTAGGTATGAGTCCATCGTTTCTTGTTAGTAGGTATTATTCAACAGAAAGTTGGCGTGCTGCATATTCGGAGATTATTTACCCGGTACCAAACAAAACAGAATGGGACACACCGAAATGCGTGTCTGATATTATATGTGAGCCACCGTTGAAGCGTAAGAGATGTGGAAGGTTGCCAAAATGTAGAATACGGGCTTCATGGGAACAAAAACATCGGAGGAAATGCAGTTGTTGTGGCTTTAGTGGACACAATAAGAAGACTTGTTTAAATCAGCCAAAGTAGTATGTGTATGCAATTCAATGACTTATCCGTTTTTAATGTATTTGGATCTCTTATTATTTACCCTTTGGTTAATGATATTTTTATGTATTATATAAGTCGTGCATACATACTAATATATCAACACTTTTTAGTTCAATCTATACTAATATACTAACATAATATCTGTTTGTCTATATATTGCTACATATGTTTAATTGTGCGTAGTTTGTGTACATATGTCATGTATGTGTGTAAATACGTTCAAATGTAATATACCTTTATTTACAAGCATATTAATGTTGTAAATAGTCGTCTATAAGTATAATTTAATAATATGTGCATGTAATTAGATGTATACATATTTTTGAAACTGACACTATAACTTATTAATGTGTGTACACACATTATTAATGTGTGTATACACATTAATAATGTTTGTAAGTAGTCATCTATAAGTAAAATTTAATAATATGTGTATATAATTAGATGTATATATATTTCGGTAATTTACATTATAAGTTAACTAAACATGCAAACAACATTGGCCAACCTTGGCAATTTATACTTGTGTACATAAATTATAAATAATATGCACTATAATCACATTTGTGTACATAAGTTAAAAATTATATGTACATTTGTTATCCTGTCTTGTGTGTACAGAATTTTAATTAGTAAACACTATGCACTATAAAATAGATATACTGTACACTGGATATAATAGTGTTTACTAATAGATAGTTCATAATCCCATGTTCAAAACATATGCAACTTAAACTTCAATTACAAAACATACGTTCAGTACACAAACCAAAAGCATAAATTATGTCCAAAAGGTATCTACTACATAATCCATTGGTTAAGTAAATGTTGATCACATATCATCGAACCACCGAGTCCAGTCCCTTGTGAAAACAACATTGGCCAACTTCTCCCTACATGCTTGAACAAAGTCGTCGCATATAGCGCTAAGGTCAGAACGGCCGGATGCTAAGTATTGTATGTACTTAACAGTGAATACGCCACAGCTGCCCCTGTACATAACAATTGAACTTAATTAACAGTATGCAACATAAGGCGTATGTACTTGTTTTCAATGTAATTGACATACCCATCAGCATTACTGTTCAGTAATGTCTTCCTAACAACCTTCAATGCGGACTCCAACTTGTCCCCAAGGTGTGAGTGCTTACCATGTGCTCTAAGGACTTGTGGAAACATGACAGCCAATGGTTCCAGTATACTCTGCAATTTATCATCTTTTACATACATGACCATGGGATCATATACATAAATGCACCATTGACGTAGATCGATCTCCAGTGCAATCCAGTGTGAGTCCATAATGTTGTAAGGGGAATAAATAACGTCAACATCATACAAAGGCTTCCCGAACAATTGTGGACTGTCCCCTGATATAACAGCAAACATTGCTTTGTTGAAGTCTGGATTTTCCTTAGACGCCTCCGTATATTTGGTGTATGTTGTACGGTTGTACGCCCTAGACCAAACAGTGGAAAGCACAGCTACTTTTGAGAACTTATCCGGCATGTCAACAATGTCTTTGCGCATATGCATCATTAATTCATCTATTGCCTGCAATATACGAAAACATACATAAATTATGTGCTACATAATTATTCATTATGTATCAAATTCAATCCATTACTATTAAATGAATACCTTGTCTTTTATCCAGCCACTGGGTTGCAATATTTCCTGGATTGAATCTCGAGATATGTTGTTTACATATCCTCTAATCAATCCTTTATCATCCTTGTTCTTCAACCAGTTATACAATTTCTGTCGCTCTTTCAGTTGCAGCATGCTCATATTAGGTTCTTTCGGGAGTTTTACATTTCTCCTGTATGGTGTTTTCATGTATTTACTGTCCCTTTGAATCCTTAGAGAAACCCTGCGAGCTGGTTCATCATTCTTAACATCCTGTTGAGCATAATTTTCATGTCATATATCTTTTTCCCTTCAATTATATAAAATACACATACAATTACTCATAATATTCAACAACATTTCAGTTACAGGAGCCTAACTGCTACACACGATCAACAAATGAGATACATTAATCACATCTGCATGATCACAAACAATTTCTACATCATATGATATATACTACTCACCAACAGTTAACATATTAACCAAACAGTTAGTGTGCATACTATTCGTACATATTATATACATATGAAACATGTAGTTTCTGTACATATCATTCAAATGTATGTTCCAAAACAACTTCATATTAATATCAATCTCAACTTATATGTACACGACAGACACACAAATGTGTACATATTGTCTTTTCAGATACATAAATCATACATTATGCTCTATCTTAAATAAACAGTGAACATTAACAGCATACGTACTACTTATATGAACACACATAATATGTATTAGTCGATTCCACATCCAGACACCAAAAGACTTGAATCACATACCTCAGGTGAGTCACCAGCTAACTCATTCACCTTTGCATCATCTAATATTTCTTTTGGCGATGACTCAGGGTCTTTTGAGCCATGTTCAGAGCATTGACCGTCATGTGCTGTCTTCAGAATATCTTTAGCAATGTTTGTTATTTTGTTCTCTGTTCTCTTGTATGAAGTGTACACAGTAGTGTCTAGTTGTTCGTACAAAATGCCAAGGTCCCTAGCATAATTGGTTATATCCTCAATTAAAGCCCCTTGATTTTCAACCTTTTCAGCTAATTCTTTCTGCTCTTGCTGTATTAATTCCAACTTCTGCATTATTTTCTCAACCCAATCCGGATGTTCTGTGTTCAATCTGTTATGTACATAAAACATATTTAACTTCGATAAAATGATATTGTGTATACCAATGTATGTGTACATTACTACAAATACTACAACTTACTTTGTAGTGTCAGAAGTTTGTGTATGAGTTGATTTTCCTCCTTCATCAACTGTTTTACGTTTCCCCTCTACCTTCAATGCTTGTGCTTCCTCAAATATGACTGAACTTGGTTCAGAAAGTGTTGTCTTGTCAGATCTTTTTGATGATCTACATAAATTTGGACTGTTATAGGTAATGGGGTTCAATGTAAAAACTTACTAATATGTACATTAAATGTATGTATAGTACTGTATGAAATGTCAATTTAAATATTTAATATAACTTACTTTGAGGTGTCATCCTTTTCAGTTTGTGTAGATTTCCCTCCTTTGTCAACATTCTTTTCCTTGGTGTCAACATTAACTGCTTCACCTTTACCAGCCGTTTTTGTACTTCGAGCATGAACATTTTCTTTGGGAATTCTGTTTGACGATGTACCATGTGAATCAACTCATTACAAACTTGTGTATACACAAAAAAGCACATACGGACATAATGTGTACATTAATATACTAAGTACAACTTACTTTGAGGTGTCTTCCTTTTGGTTATGAGTTGATTTCCCACCTTCTTCAACTGTTTTTTCTTTTTTGTCAACCTTGACTTGCTCATTTTTTCCAGGAATCTCTATACTTGGTTCACGTTCTGTTGCCTTGTTAATTCTCTTCGACGATCTACATAATATTGCAAATTAGAACCAATTATCTTGAATTTGTGTATACTTATATATATATATATATATAAAGTTTACATATGTGTACTACCTTGAATGGATTGCAGTTGGGCTGATATTATCCACTTTCCTTTTCCCTTTATTGGTTTCTTCAACTCTCACAGTTTTTGCCCCTTCCTTTTCTCTTTCTGTACATAAACATAAATGAATACATATTATGTATTATATATTAACTATTAATGTAAAATATTCATGCATGTATTGCTAACTTGGTGGTGAAACAAAGTCATCATCTTCAGCAGCAGCTTCTACCCCACTAGTGCTGTTTACCTTGTTATCTTGAACACTACATAAAAACAGTGGTGTTATCAGATTTATTTCATCCCTTATTTTTTTTTTTTGTGTGCATATACATTAATCACTTACCTAGTGGGTTCCTCCATCTTCTGGAATGTACTTGGCCTTGAAATTGTGACATCATATTTAGTGAACCCAACATCAAACATGTAATCAATCCTCACATCTTCAACCTCACTATCCCACCAGTCATGGTCGTCGTCGTCCATCTCTTCAACCATATGATGTATATCACTTTTCTTAAGGGTACTAACAATACCCTTGATTTCAGCATATCCGGGGAATGGTTTGCCCCCTTTCCCAGACTTGGACACCCATCTCAAGCACAATGGTCTTACATCTCCATCTAACAATGTTGCAAATACATTTGCAATTTTTGGAATTGATGCGAAGACAAATATCTGTAAAATAAGAAATATTCTACTTTAACATATGTACATTTTTCCTTTAGTTATATCAATATATAATGTAAAACATGTAACACATATATTAAAATGTTTCTATACACACCTGAAGGGCCAGTGGAAATCCACCAATGTTGTAGCCACCACTTGGCCTTTCTTTCCCTGCTTCACATGATTGGAGATGTTTCTTGGTCTGTGTGAACGCAAGACGTCCCCAAGGGTAATTTCTAAAAGCTTCCAAGTCATTAACAAGATTTAGTGTCTGTTGGAAAACATTTGTTTTCTTGTCTTTTGAAACCAAAACTCCTTCGATAAATATGATGAGCGCCATTTTATACTTGTAAGGTGAATCTTTTGGCTCTTTAAAAAAATATTCCTCCAATTTTTGAAGAGGGCATCTGGCAACGCCAACAACATCCTTCATGTCGACATCAACACATTTCCCGTCAGCTTCGAAGAATTTATCCGAACACGACAGAGCTGTGATATCAGCAAACTCAGTAAGACCAAACCTCAGCAGCACATCATTGATTCCAAACCACATAGAATTCTTTCTCTCGGTTTTCACCTCCCTCATTAGCATGAAGTGTATAAGCTGGTTTGACATCTTCAACTTGGTGCTCATACTAATTAGTGGACCAAATATACCACCCTTCAGTTTATTCTTGTCCTCCTCTGATAGTTCATCAAGAATTGCTGGAATCAACTGCAATCGACTAAAGCAATTGATACGAGTCTTTGGGGAGTTTTCCATCTCTTCCCAGCGGTATGAAAACTGTGAAACACAATGACATATTAATGTTACATATATTATACAACTAGTAAATGGATATAACAACAATTTCTTCATGTTACACGTACCGCCAGTTTTGGAGTTTCACCCATGTACCAATCATCAACTAGTTGGTTGTAGGAATCACCCATTTTCTGTGTATAAAAGTCATTTATATACATAAACTTATTAATCTGCTACACATTAATATGATGATAATATATGTACACAATGTTACCACTTATGCATATGTGTTACTCCATTTTTCAACATATGAAGAACATATCCCTAGTTACACATAATATTTGCGAATCACATAACATATACTTCGACTATTTTGTTAGTACACATATATGTTAGTATGTATGTGTACATATGACATCATACATAAAATTTCTAAAACATTAGTATGCAAAAATACCTGGGATGAAGTACCAGCCCCACTGTTTTGAAGTTGTTTCCTCATGTGAGGCTTAATTGCCATTCTCTTTTTTCTTGCCATTGATTTTCTATTATCAATACACTAGTAAAATCAGTTTTGTTGTCAAATTAGTAAGTACCCTTTGTATCTATAATCAGTACATATAATGGTATAACAAATTGGGTATCCTATTACATAATATTCACCTTTACCATATACATCATACATTTATGTTCCAAGCCACTTAACATACAGTAAAACAGAGTAATACATATATTTATTTCCACAGTCAATATCTGTGTGTGTATGGAGTCTAATTACTACACATAATCTGTGTGTGTATGGAGTCTAACTACTACACAGTACTAATTATATGTACACACACACTAGAAATTGGTCGATTCCACATCCAGAAACACAAACATAACTTCGTATTATTATGAATCTCAGCTTATTATGTACATGTCATACACACAAGTATGTACATATTAACCATTCAGATATCTACTACATACATGAAACAGCTTCTTAAATATGCTACGAGCATTAACATCATCCGAACTATGTATATGTACACACACACTAGCAACTGTCGATTCAACATCCAAAACACAAACATAGCTTAGTAATATTATGAATCTCATCTTCTTATGTACATGTCATACACACAAGTATGTACATATTATCTATTCAGATACCTAATCCATACATGCAACAGCTTCTTAAATATGCTACGAGCATTAACATCATTCGAACTATGTATATGTACACACACGCTATCAATTAGTCGATTCAACATCCAAAACACAAAAATTTGAATCACATACCTTCTTCGTTTACAGGATTTACAGTGTATTGGTAAAATTTAGGTCTTCCTCACTGAAATCATGAAATCGATTAGTTAAAAATCAATTCTTTGCATACTACCTACATCATCTTCTTCAATACGCTACTCCATTTAAACCGAATACACAAAACGAAGAAGGAAGATATGGTAAAAGAAGAGAACTCGGAACCCAGAACACACAGAATCCACAAAACGAATAAAATAGGGCATAATCGATACCCAGATTGCAACGAAAACTTACCTGTGTTCTTTAGATGAGAATATGTGAGAGATCGATGATAGGAACAGACTAGATATGGCAGCAGCGGTAGATAGTTCGAACTCGCTTTGGGAGAGACGACAATGGCGATATTCGTCAATGGAAGTCGTCAACCGTTCGAAGGAAGTCGTCGACCGTTCGAATGAAAAAGCAAAAGTGAGAGAGTAAGCAGCTTTCTCGGGACCCAACTTCCGTTTGATAAGATTGCAGAATCTTCTGAATATCTTCAACCGTGACAGTTTCTTTCTTTTCAATAACCGTACAACCATTTAATTGGAAATTTATTTTAAATTAATTATAGCAACTAAATAACCCACTACCTATAATTAAGGACCTCTTATTTATTTTATCTTTTTTTTCCAATTAAAATTAGCCAGGGGCCTAGTTTGTTTCTAATAAACCAAAAGTGCCCTAATGGCTAAATATTCTCTTTATTTTTTCTAAATTTTTAAAAAATAAACTTTTATCCTAAAAAAAATGAACGCATGTTTTTGCTCACACTCTGAAGAGGGAAAAATAAACAGTAATACCAAAATAAAATGAACATTAACATAAAAGGCTAACACGTAGTATAATAAAATGAACAAAATTTTCTCCTCACTTCTTTCTGTAATGAGCCTTCTCACCAAAACCAATATCTTTATATCTTTATATATTGTATTGTGCAGTATGAATTGTTGTTTAATAATGCAAAATTTTTTTTTATCATAAATAATATTATTTGTAAAATATGAACTATATTTATGATGTAACTTAGTAAAATAATAACTATAACTTAATAATATGAATAGTTTTAATGAAAAAAATAGTATATTCTAATATAATTACACTTAAAAAGTTTGTTAAATATAAACGGTATTTTCTTTAGCATATAAATCAAAAGAGTTAAGTACTAACGTGCATGAGTTTTCGTATGCACACGACATCCGTGCTTAAGGTAAAATGTTCTTATAATCACAAAATTCTCATAACAAATTCTACTTTGCAATTTACCAAAAATCCAAAATTTTACAACCATAATCCTCTTCATTAGCCAACTAATTCCTCCATATAAACACATGCTTTAGTTCTACACTTTATTTTTATAAGAATTTCTTCACATCTTTACTCATTCCATCAACCCTATAAAAAGCCCTCTTGCTCCAAGTTTATTCACACTCAACACAAAAAAACTCTTATACACACCTCTTGCAAACAAGCCAACACAAAACCTAAAAATGGCTTCCAAGATCTCTTCGGTCGCCATCTTCTTCATCATCAATGTCCTTTTCCTCGCCCTCGTTGTCTCTGCCTGTGACACCGACTCCTCTCACACTAAGCCGAAACCCAACCCCCAGACAAAACCAACTCCAACCCCGAGCTCAGGCTCCTCAGCCGGAAAATGCCCTAAAGACACATTAAAGCTCGGGGTTTGTGCAAACGTGCTCAATGGATTACTCAACATTAACCTCGGAAAGCCACCTAAGGAGCCTTGTTGTAGCCTTGTCGCGGGCCTTGTTGATCTCGAGGCCGCGGTTTGTCTTTGTACCGCTATCAAAGCTGGTGTTTTGGGACTTCACCTTGATGTTCCTCTTTCCCTAAGTCTTCTTCTTAACTATTGTGGCTATGGAGTTCCTAGTGGATTTCAATGTGCTTAAAACTCATTGAATTTAACAAAGCTTTTGGTTACCATTTTGTGGTTAACCCTAGCTATCAATTGTTGCTTATTTATGTTTGATTGCCTAGCTTTTTGTGATTGGTATTTTATTTCATTCGATTTGATTCATGTATCGTTGAATTTGTAGCACATTTCTACCTTTAAATAAAATGAGTATGTTTTTGTTGTTCCGTAGTTTATTTTATGAAATATTTTGGTCTTATTTTTCAGTTTAAAGTCATTAATTCATATATATTCATTTCACCGATATACATATTTCATAATAATAATATAAATAGTTGATTCATTTATCATATCTACATATTCTGTAATAGCCTAATTAATTCTAAAAATTAATAAATTGATGACTTAGTATTAATATATTTACAAGTATGAAAAATATACTGGCAATTCTTATATATAAAAAAAAATTAATAAGAAAGTAACAAAAATTTGCTTATACAGAAATCAGAATTTCTGACCATTTATATAATTCTAATGGTTAAAATCTTATTCAAATTAAGTGTGCTTATAAAAATAAAATTAAGTAATTATGTGTTATTCAATGAGAAAATAATAAAAATAAGCTTATACAAAAATCAGAATTTTGACCATGTATGAATCTCTAATGTTTCAAATCTTATTCAAATTAAGGGTAGTTTTATGAAAATACCCTAATTTAAGGGTATCTTTGTGTAATTTAATTCAATAAGAAGAAAATATATAAACCTCTGCTTAAAAAAAAAACAGTAGATCCAAACAGATTCCCGATAGAGCTGATAGTAGCGATTTGCGAACTGCGACCACTTGAGTCACTTCTCGTTGATTTCTCCGACCACCTTCTCTCCTCTCCCTCCATTTCCGAACTACCGTAATATCGCCGGCGCAATCTCCTCCGGTACTGGACTACTTGAGTACATCGTTTTCACACTCTCAATCTTTTGACCTTCAATCATATTCATATTTTTAGGTAATTTCCCTCTTTTTTTTGTATGGAATGTATGAACTCATTTGGTGGATAGCTTAGGAGTTCAGTGTTGACGTTGATTAAAATATCGATATTGAATGTCCGTGGTTCATTGTAACAATTCACACGGATTTCTTCATTTTCAACTAGCAGTCATCCCTATTTTTATCAAATATAGGGTTTATGTATTTTAGATGCGGAATTCACCTGCTGATTAGTGTAAAAGAATCGATAATAATACAGGTGATTTGGTAGTTTTTGATGATTAGGAGCATGAGGAACAAGGACTAATAAGTTTCTATTCTTCTATTGGTTAATTGAAGTGCATTTATGCATATGCTCTGTTGAAGTCAAAATAGAAATTAATCACACTCATTGCGATGTAGAATGACTTGAATTGAAAGGGACGAAGTGTTCAGACAGTGATTAGAAATAAGAAGGTTACTCGTGTAGGCTTAAATGCAGATAGCAGATAACTTAATCTGATTTTTTCACTCAGAATTAGTTTCTTGGCCACAGCTATCTTGAATAGTTATTTTGAAATCCGGTTTACGGCCTCATTGTGTTCTATATCTTTGAGTTTCGTTTGGTGGGAAATGACTGCTTCTGTTGTTGCATTCAAGTATTTTGTGACCGGGAAGGAGTGTTGCAATTTGGTTTTCTTATTCCTCTCTTGATTGTTCTATATCACTTCCTCTTGGTCTATTTTCAGGATATGGCCACCATTGAAGATGTTGTGAAGAAGTTTTTTATCACATCAGTATTTATGTGGATTCTACCTATAGGAGTCTTATATGGATTTCACCATAATTGGTTTCCAGGTAAGAATCTTCACTGCACTAGGAGCTTGTTGGTGTTTTATTACTGAAAATTAATTTTCATAGTTTATTGGCGCAAATAAATGAAACTTTACACATCTCAATCATATATGAACTTTATGATACAAGGAAAATGCTTTTCCTTAAATTTTCCACTGAGAACTTTTCCTACATTCCATGTGAAAGTTCTAAAAATCATTTTCAGCTATAGGAGCCTGTGAAATTGTGTGCTACTTCATGTTTGGATCTTACTAAATTAGGGTGTGTTTAGCAGCACAATTTTAAGCTGTTTTCATTGAAAAATTGTAGGCTCAGCAGTATATACTAAATAGTGAGAGAGAACAACTGTTTTCAACTAAAAACAGTGTGAAATCAGCTGTAGGAGCCTGTGAAATTGTGTTTGCTACTTCAGGTTTGGAACTTACAGAATTAAGGTGTTTTTAGCAGCACATTTTAAAGCTGTTTTCATTGAAAAATTGTGGGCCCAAGCAGTAAATAGTGATAGAAAAACTGTTTTCAATAAAAACAGTGTAAAATCACTCTAATATTTCCAGTAATCATCCCTCAATATTTGTCTGTCTTGGGTTTGCTATCTTTACTTAGAGGGTCGTTAGCGGGTAACCAAAGGTCTTACTTTAATGTGGCCAAATCTGTTGGTGGACAATAGATGTGCTTCACTTTTATAACTAATGATGTTGGTGTGATACTATTCTCTGTCACTGATTGACTTCGTTTGATTTCGTTTCCTATGGGATCCAACGACAGGGTTGGAGCAAATGTCGCCGGAATCTCAGACACTGTTGAGTGGCTTCATTGCTGTGATATCTGTAAACGTGGTCATAGCTTACTACATATACTTGGCACTGAAAGAGCCATCAGTTAAGCATGAGCCTGATCCTGCATTTCTTGCTAATGCTAAAGCAAGCTTAAACCAGTCTAAGCCCGGAGAATCCGAGGTCTCGGCAGAATCTCATGGTAAACGAGAGTAGATGCAGACGAGACACAGTGATGTGTAGTTGTTCTCAAAGAAGATATATGTTGGGATTACTGGATGAGTTTTTTTTGGTCAATATGTTGGATCATTTGTTCTCTTTCATTTCTTTTGGTCAATATGTTGAAACCAAAACAAACGAGGGCTTATATATTATTTTGTATTTCTAATGTCATTCGTACGAATCCTCTAACCTCGTGTGCATATATTGAGCATCAACGGCTATTCAAGCTATACAATTACGTTGGTGAAGGCAACGTCTGGTCTTTACACAGGTCGTCACTAACCTAGTACGTACAAATCCTCTATGGTTGAAGTGTAGTTGGTCGAGGTTGCAGGTTGATACTTTGTTCTCGTCTACACACTATATATACACGTATAGCATTTCTCCCATCACATAGTAATGCACTATCCACTTGTAAGTCTCATTTCTCTCTAAACTTATGTATTTGTACGTACTATATCATAAGTTTTAAAGTTTAATTTCATTGTTCTTTGCAGTTTATCATCTCCAAGCCAAGATCAATGACGACCCTTATCACTATAAGCCAAACTTCAGAGTGTTTCGTGAGACCGAAGGAAGTTGTCGAAGAATCGAAGAAACCTTACAACTTCTCGCCTTTCGAGTTGTACCATATATCCCAATGTTACCTCCAAATAGGACTTGTGTTCAACAAACTCGTATCGAAAGTTGAAGAACTTGACACAAAATCTTTCCTAGATCGATTTAAGGAGTCATTATCCATCACTCTCACTCACTTCTATCCTTTATCAGGTTCTTGATTACCTTAAAATTTTAGTTTTTAGTTATGTTTAATATGCTATTAACTATTTCAAATGTTTGTTGTATTAACTTTCTTAGGTCAATTAGTAACCAAGATAGAAGAGGATAAACACACTTCATGCATCTTCTTAGACTGCACCAAAGGCCCCGGAGCCAAGCTCATCCATGCTTCCTTACCCGAAAACTCAGTATCCGATATCCACATTGAAATGCTCTTCGAGCTTGGCCGTGTTCCCATCAACCATGACGGCCATGAGATACCGCTTCTAACGGTACAAGTAACCGAGTTGGTTGACGGTCTTTTCCTCGGCTTCTCTATGAACCAGACTGTTGCGGACGAGGTTTCCTGTTGGCACTTCCTTGAAATATTGTCCGAGACTTTCATGTCGCAAAATCTTATGATATCACGCCCGCCGGTTTACATAGTTAAGATCTTTTTGTCTCACATATGTTCTAAAGATTTATTTGTTAGTTATTTACGAATAAGTGACATATGTTTTGTTGCAGGATAGATTGTATCCACGTGGGTATGACCTTATTACGCTTCCTTTCCTCCATCCTAAAGAAGTTGTAAGAAAACAAAATGTAAAAGAAGAATCCATAAGGGAATCAATCTTCCACTTGAGTTCTCAATCAATGGATGCTCTTAAGATGGAATCCAAAATCTCGACGTTTGAAGCACTGTGCGTCCTCGTTTGGAGGGCAATTGCACGAGCTCGTGGGGCACAACTCGACGAGAGAACCAGCTGCGCTGTGGTTACAAATGTGAGGCAAGTGATCAATCCACCTTTGACGCGAGATTCATTCGGGAATTTCATGAATCAAGTGATAAAGACGGTTAAGGTTGGTGAGTTACTAGAGAAGAGTCTAGGAGAAGCCGCGTTGCTACTCCACGAGGCTAACTCGACACAACTCAAAGACGAGTTCGTGCACGATGATTGTGTTAAGTGGATCGAGGCTCCGGTGTTGTTGTCACCGGGGTTGCCGACCAGCGGGTTTGTGGTTGTGAGTGGTTCACTTGAAGAGGATGTTTATGGGATAGATTTCGGCTTGGGGAAAGCCGTGGGTATTCGAGTTGGCTCGAATAAGTTTGATGGGAAGGTTGTTGTGATCCCTGGAAAGGAAGGTAAGGGAAGTGCAGACTTGCAGATTTGTCTTACAATTGAGGGAATGAAGGCTCTTGAGGAAGATCAAGAGTTCACATCCTTCACTTCTTTGAAATCTTGATGTTGTCTTATGCTATCAATTAGGGGCAATAATTTCATCCGTACCTAACGGACACCTGATCCATTGACATCCCTACTATCAATGTTCATCTTCGTTTTCATTCGGATTGTAATGATTCAGACCCTAACACAACATATATCAACATATTTTCTGGTAAATACTTTGACAACGAAAGTTATTACAACATCATAAGATAAGGAGAGTAACGGAAACAGAAACGTTCGACTATGGTCATACGTGACAGTATAGACTGTATAGTCTCTTTATGATTGTTCAAAATAATCGAACAAATCATAGAAGAGATTTTAAACCAAAATCAAACTACCCTAATAGGCAGCAATTCCTGTGGGGTTTTTTTTTGTGTTTTCCTCAATTTCTACCAACTTTCAAATCTTGCAAGTATGTATATCTTCTCCTATATGAATGACCCAACAACCTCTTTCAGTCTGACCAACATATTAAAAACCAAAAAATTCGACCAGAGACCGGAAACATACCTCGCAACGAAACCAGAACAAATTTTTGCCTCTAAACCAAATTATAACCTGCGTCTATTGAACCTCATCAGAAGAGGGTTGCTTATCACCAGCTGATGTGGCTTCATCAGCTTCAGAGGATAATTGTTCATCATCAGCAGCTTCTGTGGTTTCGTCAGCAGCTGAGTCATCCATGGACAAGCTTGAGACATCAGCACCGGACTCGTCAGCGTTTGATTCATCAATGGACAAGCTGGAGATTTCAGCTGCGATGCTGTCGTCTCCATCACCAGAAACCGATGGGGACGCGTCAGCTGGTCTGACATCTTCCGGAGAAGGAAGCTTTTGGCCAGGCCTATTCTGGAGTGCCCAATACATGATGCTCGCCGTTAATGTAAGCATCATCTTTTGGTTTACCTGTTATACACAGGTAGTTCAGTTTTCAGTTTCATATTTTTTTAAAAAATATAGTGTATCAATTGAAGTATTTGCAATACTTGATGCAGTTCATTCTACATTTCTACTCTTAAAAACACAAGTGTCAGCTATCATTTTTTTAGTGCTTGTGATTGAGCTTTTTTAACCAACAGAAAACAACTTTCACAACATCTGCTTGGGAAAAAAAACAGAAATCGCGGAATATAGGAAAGAAATATTGAGAATTAGTATGCCCTTACCTCAATAATATCCTCAGGCAACAAGAATATGGAACATCCGAGCTTTCTAGCAACGCTGATAATGTAGCTTGCATTCATCTTCTTATCTTCATCTGCAAATTACAACGAGCTATTCACCTCTCTTGTACAAACTCATTTAGACATTTTTTTGTGGTTCATATGCACTTAGCAGGCACACACGCCTTAACTACTCAGTCAAGGCGACTTTAGAATCTTAGCACAAGTTCTAATCACAAGTTCCTTGAAAAACCGGGCGTTGCGTCTTCCTACAAACTAGCAATGAAGGAGACAAGATTCATAGGAGTTGCCAATGACTTACCACTTTCCCCCTTTGTGACAAGCTTCCAATCTATGACCCTCGGTTCCACAGCAGTAAGTAGCTCCAAGAAGAATATACCAGTTGAAAGACTTTTATCCTGATAACAGATTACATTTCAATCATCAATCAACTACATGTTAGTATAACTAAACCATTTTCTCCAGAAAAATCGGAAGGGGGAGATGATCACCTTGAAGCTTTCCATTCGAGAGGACTTTCCGGAACTCTTGACCTTCTGGTTTGCCCAAGTAATAATAGCTGCATCCGTTATTTCTTTTCCACCGGAATGAGATCTCAAGTTCTTCAGCAGTTGGAGCATATTGAACCTCATCAACTGCCAAAGGAAAGCTGTAAAAAGAGCAACTTAAGTTTATTAAACTCTGTTCTCCTTCCACGTCAACACTCGTGATGACGCTAATTAAAAAACGAAAAGAATTCGGGCAAGTGCAAGAGAACAGAAAATAATGAAAAGCATATACAATTAAAATGATGTTTTCAAGAAACCAAGAGAATGGAGTCAATTATTTTTAAACTAGAAGCAACTGATGCAACAGTTCTTGAGAAAAATGATCGAGAACACTAACCAACAACAAGCTTCTTGTTTCCTTGCACAATGTCATTTCCAGCAACATTTACAAGGGAGAGGTTGAGGTTCTTTCCAATAATAACAACTTGGTTGCAATTTTCAAGTTTTTTGAATGGCAGCTTAATGGGAGGTTTATTAGCTTGCTTCCATTTAACGGATCCCGGTGATACTTTATCAAGCACTTCCAAAAGTACCCACCTGCACATAAAAGTAATCGTTATCATGCAACCGAGCCTTCAAACCGAGATTAAGAAGGAGAACCTCTTTTTAATAGAATGACCAAACTCACCCATTTCTCACATCTTCAAACAAATTATTGACATAGGTCTCAATTCCAAGACTATTAATCCAGAGCCGGAAACATCTCTCTTCTCTGGAAGTGCTTATGTCTTCCTCAATCATATGTTCTGCTACAGAGAGCTTTTCCTTGCTGACTTTTTTCAACCCATTTCTGCAAACAAAGGAGCCAGAAGTTCTTGACAAGAGTTCTTTTGTGAAAAAATGTTACCAAGTAGCATATCCAATTACGCAAAATCAAAATGCAGGACTTGGTCAGTATACAGAATATTTACAAAGAGACCGAGGAGAAGATCACAAACTACAAACGCATGGACATGAAAACATGGAGGATATTAAATCCCTTCAATATGCTAAAAGCACATAAACAAAAGACCATAATACTTCCCCCCTGCCTTTTCTTCATTTGCTTGGTCTGGCGTGAAGTAATCATATAAGTCTACAGATTCTTCTCTCCATTCTCATGAAAATAATCTAAACTTGGATATAACATGTAAGCAGTTTTTGGGTAAAACATGAAATACATGGGAGTAATGAATAATGTAATAGAAAACAAAATGCAAAGTTACCTGTGCTGAAAAATCTGAGCAACAAATGTTAGATTTAAATTTGTTGACCCGTCAACTATATCCTTTGGACTAATATATTTGCTACAATCCAATTTATCTGCCTGTTCCACAATCATTTTTGCTCGCTTTGTGGGATCACTGATTTCTAATATGTTTTGTGTACTATGTTCTGGAGCAAGAACATTGAGCAAATGAGCATATGCCTCTCCATCCTGGGATTACAAAGTAAAACATTCAGTATATGAACACAGAGATGAGAAAACAAGACCATAGAGAACAAAGCCTAGACCAAAATCATCATCTTATAGCTGTCACTTCAATCTTCTGTGAACAAGCACGTGCCACTCAAAAGTCCAAACAAGAGGCAGAAGATGTAAATGCAGTTAAAGGTCCTTAGTATATACATCTATAAGATGCATTTCATCTTGTTTGTTACAGGACCGATAATTTTCCCTCATCCCTCTCCCAGAAGCATTCCAAGCATTTTGTGTGTGAAATAGATTACAGAAGTAGCAACATAATTGTCAGCGTCTAGATCAAAACCTAATTTCCCACTTCATAAATGCACATGTGAAATTGCGAGAACCTAAATATTCTTTTACCTTAAGATCGGTAGAGAAATTTGTGACTTCCTTCTTATAACCAGATTTTTTCAATTGGAAATTCATCCATTTGAGCAAGACCTTGTCAGGAGGTAAAGCCATCAGCTCCTCCAAATCCTGTGTGGATGTTCAAGACCAACAAAACATAAATTCCAATCCTTTAGGTTAAAACAACTAATGCATTCTCCTAGGTGACCAATAAAGAGCTTCTAACCTGCTCCATTTCTGCCAGTTCTAGAAGTTGAGGAGTCTTCTTCAAGCTAAGATCAGACAACAGTTGGATCTAACATTTCCACAAATATTATAAGCATTAGGGATTGAAAGACACAATAAAGATGTAATTAGAGACAGCTAAAAGAAGGAATGTAGATAAGAATGATGCAGGGAGGCCATTAATACCTTGTAGATTTGAGAAATCAGCCCCATTATCAAGTGAGGCTACATCATCAGAAAAATAGAAGTGTTTAAGAACTTTAATAGCTAACCAAAAAACTAGCAAATCCAAATAACAGTTGTTGACTCTACTTACTCTTCCTTCTATCAAGTCTTGTTCTCCAATGTTAACCACAGTGCAACCAATGGCCTTTAAAGAGTTGAGGCAAAGTGTGTGATTCTCGTTTCTCTCCCAAGGATTTAGATTTTTCTTTTTGTTAATGGTTCTTTCATCTATTGTCCCAGGAACAGCAACATTGATCAACTTACTGTAAAAAAAAACAGATCACAAGGCAACTAAAAGATTAATCAATGAAGACAAATGTTTGAAAATGGAAAATCCTCTCAGACAACAGTAAGGAAAGTATTATCAAACTCGTGCCATATACCAGAGAAGAACTCCATCTTTCACCAGATCAAACAACTGATTCGTGGATGGATCAATAGGAAGAAATTGCTTCAAGAAAGGATCTTCTCCAAGACAATTATTAATGTGGGCAACAAAGGAGGCTTTCTCTGTTTCACTAATTACATGGACAAGAGTAGTTGTTGACTGCCTGAGAACCGAATTCGCCCTTTTATTACCACCTTGTCCAGAAGCTCGACCTTGACACGTCAAGTAATCCTGTGCAGTAGCATAATTCTCCATTAGTATTTTTTTCAAATCCCAAAAATACTCCCCTGGCACCAATATTAATCATCCATTCCACAAGGAAGGAACATAATAAATAGTACTGTAGTATATATGCATAAAATGAAAGCACATCCTCCTCCATTGTCCACATTCTGCTCTTGTAAGTTGAGTCTGACACCCTTTGATAGTTTTAGTTCATTCAGTTTCATGGCTTATTTCATGGTTTTGTACACATTCTGTCTAGTATGAACTTGTACAGGTTCCCAGTAAACCAAACGAAAACTAACTTAGGATTGCATGGTCTTTCAGACATCATAAGCTTCAAGCTCAATTCTCAGTGTACAAAGCCATAAACAGTGACTTACTCGTAAGAATGTTTCGAACTCAATCTCACGGCTCATGTCGGTATATGTATCTTTCAATATAGCTCTAACATCATCCTCAGTACTCAACCCTATGATACCTTTTAAACTTGCCAAAAGAGGTGCTAAATCTGCAGCCTTCAAAACACCATTCTTCTTCTTTGCAGCAATGTACTATAACCAATTGCAACACATCAAATTATAAGATCAGAATCTGTAGCGATTTAAGTGATGCAATGAAAAGAGGACCAAATGTCAATACCTTTTTCTTGAGGCCACGGAGCTCAACTTGGGTGAATTGACTCTGGAGCAATGGATCCGAAACAACAACACCCTCATAACCAGACATTTTATTACTGCTATCTCTTGTTTTTTCAAATCTAACAACCCTGACATCCATAACAGCAACAAAAATTAATATCTACAATAAGTTCAGATTGGCAATGCTTACAATCAATTCATATCAAGCACATTAGTTAATCAGTGATCACTTCCAAATTTCACAATTCTTACAAAACTATCAAAAACCCATTGATCCAAATCACTGAATCCACACAACCCAGAAAAATCTGAGGAAATTAAATCAAAACCCAGGTGCTTTTCGGCACTGTTCGATAAAAAAAATGTAACCCACATCAGAAAAGTTAAAAAGACAGACCTCGAATGGAGTCAGAGACAAATCCCAACAGGAAACCAAGGGTTTGCGACCTTTCTTCTCAAAAATGTTGACAGGGATTCTTAAGATTGGGAAGAGAAAGAGAGATTGAGGTTCAAACTTGAACAAAGAGGGAAGAGATTGGAAGAATTTGCCCTTTTCGCTTAATAGATTTGTTGCAATCGGATCGTGAATGCGATATTTTCAAATGGGGAATGGAGGAGCTTTCATCCGCCTTTCAGAAGATGGGTCGGTTGCGTAACAGGCAATGACTTTTGATTTTTGCCAAGACGTGTATGGATGTTCGTCAATTTTTCCTTTTTTGTTTTTCTATATTCGTTGCTTTCTTCCTTGTTTTCTCTTCCTTACAACTTTTTTTTTACTGTTCCTTTGAACATTGGGGCCAAGCACCTGCAGATCCAATAAACTCAAGTACTTGTCATTGTCTTGTTTTCAAGACAATTACTTTTCTCGAATTGTGTAAATATAGCTTGCGAGAACAATACCTGCATAGTTGTATGCAAATGTGTAAAATATATTTGAATAGACTTGAACCAATTACAATTCCTGCATAGTTTTATGTAAATTATCCAAAATTAATCATATTGGCAAAAAAAAAAAAAAAGTCTTGTAAAAAATATTATTTGGCCCATGCAGGTCTCGAACCTGCGACCTTCGCGTTATTAGCACGACGCTCTAACCAACTGAGCTAATAGGCCATTTTGTTTAATTTACTGTCAGAACATATTTAATTTGTTTTATTGGGTCAGAGCTAATAGGCCATGTTGTTCAATCTTTACTGTCAAAAACAAATTTAACTTCGTTTTTGTGGGTTAGAGCTGATAGCCATGTTGCTCAATTTACTGTAAAATAAACAAATTTAACTTCTTTTCTTGTGGCAATTGAACTCCAGGTTCATATAAATTCATTTTGTTACCTGCAATATATAGTACAATTACATACCACAGTACCACACACCCTTGGTGAAAAAGAGAGTAGATAAAAAAAAAAAAGTCTTATGATATTTTATACTAATATGAGTAGACTTGTGAGCATAAAACCCTCATTTCTGTCTCAACTTACGCAGCATTTAACATCGGATTCAGCGTAACCCTTACAATAATTCTAACTTTTATCAAAGTTCTTATGTAGAATGATAGCTATGCAACAAGCTCACTTCTTGCAAAACCCAGGAGAGGAAGATAAACCACCCGACTTGAAATCTACCTCAGAAATGGAGTCCCAAAACTTAGCTTGCTATATGTGTTCTAGCCCTCTAATGCTTTTGTGTTTCTACAGAAAGTTGTTCTTGAATGCCGAAATCATCTTTGGTGAAAAGAGAAAAACAAATGCCAGCATTGAGCCGAAGAGAATCTTGATTAAGAGCTTGAATGGGTCATATTCGGCCTCTTCTTCTTCTGAGGAGCTGGTTGATGTAGACATAGCAGTTGCTGAAGGAAGGGCTTCGATGACAGCATCAGCAAGGTCTGTGATGAAGGAAGAAGTGCAGTTGAGAGCAGGGACCCGGCCCCAGTTTTCTACGCCGGACTCAAGTGCCAACTCCCTGTACTCCATGTCAATTTCCTCTAGTGTCTCTATGTGCTCGCTTACAAAGCTACAGATTTCAAGTAAAGAAGAACTTAGAATTTTATCTTAGTGGAAACATAAGTAACATGTGAAACAAAAGCCTAAACGAATGCCAAAAAGATGGTAGGGGTATAAATTTAGTGTTCTGGTGTAATTTATGGGTGATTG
The DNA here is from genome assembly GCA_033239045.1 of Fagopyrum esculentum. NCBI lineage: Eukaryota > Viridiplantae > Streptophyta > Magnoliopsida > Caryophyllales > Polygonaceae > Fagopyrum > Fagopyrum esculentum. The sequence goes on along the minus strand of BSUD01000007.1, from coordinate 3,788,998 downwards.
GTAACTAGTGGCAACATTAGCTTTTAATCTAACTTCAACCGCTATCTCTACATCTACTGCTTCACTAGCCATGAGTAGCTAGAACATTATTCTATCAAGAAGACCCTGTGCTCACCTGACAGGAACAGCTACCAAACTCTTGATGCCCTTTTGACCAAGCTCAACAAGAACTTCATCAGTGTAAGGCTTTAGCCACTGGACGGGGCCAACACGACTCTATAAAAAATCAAACAAGGCCCACATCAGATAAGCAGAAGATATTAAAGCTAGCAGAGAGAAGGGAAATCAACAAACTTGTCGTGAATTCTAACTAACCTGGTATGCAAGAGTGTGTTCGTTGTTGACTCCTCTAGCTTTCAACTCTTTCATGATTAAGAAGATGCAATCTTCCATTTGATCTCTGTATGGATCTCCCGCATTCTCAACATAACTAACAGGAACGCCATGAGCACTAAAGAATATCATCACCTAATAGTCAAATTTAAATAACAAGAATAAGTTCCACAGCTTTTAATATATGTCGATCCTAGGGAACTATGCTGAGCAAATCTGCTTACAACCTACCTCATCTGGCTGCTTGAAAGTCTGCAGCTCTTTCTCAATCAAGTCTGCCATAGACTTGATATAACCTTCCCTCTGGTACCAAGACTTAATAATCGCAACAGGAAGTCTTGAAAGATAGGGATCCTCCCTAATTAATGATAAAAATTCAGTACAAGGCTGTGAAAATAAGGGGAATTAAAGTTTCAAAGTATGAACTTACCTGAACATGTTTTGGAGAACCCGAACGCTTGAACCAGTTGTAGATATTGAATACTGTGGATAGAGAGGCAGCACGACAAGTTTTGTAATTCTATCTTTTTTTATCTGCATGGCCACATGAATAAAGGATTGAGGCCAAACGGATTATGATGAGCTCACGGAAGAAGCAAGAAAATGACTCAAGAACGGCATACAAGACAAATGCAGCATTCTGTTGCGTAGAGCAATTCAAGAAATTAGAAACTTTAGCCTGTGAAACAGATGCAGAAAAAATGGTGCCTTGCCTTTATATGTTCATGCATACATGCTTAAAATTTTCTACTATTCAAACAGTAAGTTCCACCTGACATGACAATTATAGATAAATGTTTGACAAAGCATGAAAAACAAATGGTTGATCTTAGCATCTCCATTGAGCATACATGAAACAAAGGTCCACAAAATCTAAGATAAAAAGATTCCCATATGTCATACTGGGATGAGGCAACTAAGATGAAAAGGAAAGAAAGTCAATTTATACAAACCTGATCAACTGCCTCTTCAGTGAATGGGTACCAATATCTCATCCCAACATAGACGTTTACATGTTTATTACTTGCTTCCAATGCCGCTTTAATTGCTTGTGCCTGCAGAATAATAAAAGAAAGAACAAGAAGCTCAAGGCGATGTTCTCAGCATCACAAATCAACAAGTTCACAACCAAATAGCTTATATAGTTAAGCTATTCGGGAAGGCCACACAATAGCAATGGACAAAAGAGTGCTCATCTTACCTGCTCATCAGTAATCTTTCGCAATGGTGACCCTCCACCAATTGCAGCGTATCCTTCCTTGCTTTTAGGAGCCCGGAAGGTAGAGATCAACTTTGCTAATGGTCGTTGGAGAAACTGAAACAACCTGGGGAGCCGAATGATATCCTGTCACAGACAACAGCACACTAGGGTTCAATCCAAGTCACAAGGGTTTCACTACTTACTTTGCTATAAAATAAAATCATCTGATTAACATACCGGATCGGCAAATAAATTGAACAGAAATGGCTGCACATCATCAAGGGTATCTGGTCCCCCAAGGTTCAGAAGCAACACACCGATCTTTTCCTCAGCTGTGTGTGCAGGGACTCCAACATCTCCCTCAACATAAGTGCATGCCCCAGCACTCGCTGAACAATGTATCTTCCCTGTAAGGTTGGTATTTTGATTGGACTTGCTAACATGTCCACCTTCAATACTACTTCTAATCCGCAATGATCCTTTGAATGAAGAGGAACTCGTGAATGCAAAAGCTTTGCTAGGTGGGCATACCCTGCCAAGTTTAACTGCTGTCAGTAACTCTCTGCGTGATTGTACTAAGTAACAGCATCCTAGGAAGTAAAGATTAGATAATTACTGGCACACTACCAACTATTGGGGTGGTTATGCACTTACCACTCTTATAAAATTATATAAAATCAGCTCTTGTCACATGCCAATTACCAACTGAACACACCTCTGATCTACTATCACAATTCCTGTAACTAACTCGTAATAGACTCTTAATGGTCAAGTGGAAATATCATATCTATTTCTACTTATGTTGTCTTTGATTGGTGAAATTGCAGGACCACCGTTGGATCTGTATGGTGATAGAAAGATGTTCTGAACTCATCATAATTTTGAATTGCTTTATTCCAATGTAGTAGTGAAGGAAATGCTTATGCATGATAAGTTCAAAGAGGTATATGATTACTCACTGCAATATATTCTGAATTTTCTGTTATCTTCTGATTCATAATCTTGTTTAAGCACCTTAAATTTTACATAGATTATAAGAATGCTTCTAATGCAGTTGATGCTCATCTTTGTAGTATTTGTATATATCCCGACATGTTAAATCAGAAGACAACTTGGTCCGGCATATGATGCTTTCCGCCTATAGGGGAAAAAAAAAAAGAATGGTAACCATGCCTTTATATTCTAGAAGGAGAGTTCTTCTGTTTCCGGTAGAAAGTAGGGATAGACCATGCTAGTGTGGGGATGCGGACTTGGATAGCAGGAAAAAAAAACCTTCAGGCAAGTTGTGTACTATTCTTTCCTTACCATGTTCGTGTTTTGCATACTTTGGTTTATGAAGGTGGTTGCAGAGTGTTCTAATCAGCTCCACTTTTTTAGTTTTTTTCTTCACTTTTCTTGAGCAATCAATAGAGTCTGCTACATTTCAACGTCATACAACCGTACCTAATTTCCACCAAATACCTAATCTACCGTACATGATCACAAAAACCTAGATTCAGAAAGTTTCACCGCCATTGATTTCAATCAAACAATCAAAACATTAGGATCCATAACCAACACACAACGATTTCCAATTTCAATCAAAACATTTGGAGCCCTTAACGAAAAGTCAAAACAAAATTAATCGAGTATAGGTTAAAGGAGAAGCAATATCATGACATAGAATCCAAACGACAAGAGACTGACACTCACATAGAACGCGCAGAATTCACACCTCCGACGGAAGAAGGAGGGAACTTCAAGCGGGAGCCCAGTGAACAGCTAGCAGCAGCCTCCATGGTTCCGATATCAAGCGATGATGATAATACTGGAAACTTGAGAAGACCTGTGGAGGGAAGTGGGTGATTAATGGGGAAAATGGGGGGGATCGATCTTCTATACTACAACGTGAATTGAAGGGATTATTATATTGATGAAAATTGGGTATAACAGAAAGTGACAGCGATTTGGGGGAAGAGAAGAAGTCAGAGATGGATGGAGAATGGAGTTGTTACGCGTTCATCAATGGAGAAAAGTCTACAAAAGAGAGACTAGAGACTTTGGAGGGGTTGGTAGTAGTACCTATTATATTTGCTTTGGAAATTTAGAATCTTACTCTTTACTTTGGTTTAATTTCAAGTTTTGTCCCAAGTTTCTAGAATTCAAAAAAGTGCCCCCTTTGAATTACCACTTAAACCTAGCAATCAAACCAATCTACTCTGATTCCTAATCAAAACACTCCGGTTCTGATCGAGTTTCGAATCTCATGGCCCAAATTCCTAACAATCCAATAACCATAAGCACTTGAGCAAAAACAATGCAACAGTAAGCCAGTAGTCAGTGAGATGCATTCTGCTAATGAGAAAGAAGAAAAATAAGAGAAGAGAGTCGGGATTGGAGATGGTCAGAAAAAGATGAAGAGAAGAAGATGCAGCAGCAAGTCAGTGTTAAGATGTGATCGACAATATAATAATACAAAACCTAACATATAAGTACTAGATTACTCCTCCTATTGTCAATTGGTTTTTTAGAATGTTTGCACAGGTCAACTAAAATCTTGCCGATTATACAATATGTTGTCAAAAACTGATGGCCAATGTTTTAAATTTAAAAAACTTTGGGATACAACTCATAATTGCTGAAATTACAGAGGCACCAATTACAATTTGCCCATATTCTTTGGGTGTAAAAGCGGCAACTAGGTGGGCAGGCGGTTCAACGTCCCTTTTCCGGTGCTTTGTCCTTGTACTCAGACCGGATTTAACTTTCACAATTTTACATGGACCGGTTCAATGATCATCTGTATATCTTTTTCTCAGTCTTTGGATTATTTCACAAAAATTGTCCTATAACTTACCAGTCATTTTCGATTTTTACGAAGGAGCACAGGAGGACCATATAAATCAGAGTGATAGTAAAAAGAGCAATCTTTTCATTGAGGCAACTGTCAAAGTAACTACAATAAGGTACACGGGTAAATTTTACACAACAAACTCAGAATCGAAACAGTGGCAACGAAAAACACAGAGAAGAAGAACCTACAATGAATGAACTTTGGCGGTACAAACTACAAAGAGAACAAAGGCAGGGTAAATCTCAAAGCAAGCAATTGTTGCAGGAAATGGATGGCTGTTTTCTTTCCTTCTCTTTAAGTAGCTGCCCATTCCTTACGAATGTCGAATGTGTAATTGATCTCCAAGTAACACTTGTTATCGTCGTCTACAAACTGCAATAAATAAAAACAAGCCATCCAAAGCAGGGATAAGTTTGTGCTACTCGGGTAAAATCCAGAAAGCAAAAACCTAAAGCTCCTGCCAGAATCAAATCATATCATTTACACCGGCTAAAGACGTAACCGGAAAAGGGTGCCAACAACATTAAGGTAGATTGTGGAATCATTGAACACTAGAAAAGAGAATTCGGCTAGATAAGTTGCAGTTAAAAGTAGATGGAACGCTGGTGCAAATATTGATGTGTGATGAAATAATAATAGATGAAATTGATTGAGCTTACCTTTGATCTGGACGAGTAAGACCCTCTAGCAAATAAACCAGAAGGTGTAGTCTCTTCTGGCATCTCATACACGTAGGGCTCAGCTTGAGGGCTAAATGTTCCAAGCATCTCCTTTGTGCTGTAAACTGAATTACAGCAAACAATTATACATGAGGACGATTATTCGGTTCCAATTTTTATTTATTTTAAATGATAAAGATGGATGTAAAGCTAAACCTTTGACACCAGTCTTCCACACGGCATTGGTGTACTTGAGGCCGGAAACAATGTTTCCAGAAACTTCGAATGTGAATCTCAACCTGTAGCGGCTTCCTTCCTTCAGTGTAAACCACAATCCTTTTGGTTTTCCACCTTCAGGAACAGACAGAAGCATGTCTGGTCTACCTGGTGAGAGGATAGCAAGACTGATGATCTTGACTTCCGGTTCCAATGATTCTACATAAGATAAACCAGAATAAGTTTATCGAATACATCCATTTTCTCTTTATTCGATAACTTGAGCACAACAAACTCTTCAAACAGCCAAAAACTTTAACTATCAAAATAAAGGGGGGCTGAACCCAAAATCCTCATGTCACAAAGGTCATTGATAAGATTTAGACAACTTTAACGACTAAATTTAATTTCAAAACACGCATCCTTGATCTTTTACACACTACTGCGATTACAAATGACATTGAGGAGAGCATAAGATTTTGAATCATTCGTATAGAAGGAAGACGGAGATAGGGGGTTACCTCCAACATTGCTCAAATCTACACTTCCAAGAAGCTGCTCCTTCCACCGTCTCAAGCTTTCATCATCCTACATTGATCAATATCCGCAATTAACCCAAATTAAATAAAACACATACAAGGAACAACTTTGTTTTTGGCTTCTGAAATGTAATCTGATGGTTAAGAGATATCTATTTGAAGTATTATACATCCAACTAGAAGAACAGAGAAGAAATGAAACCTTATCTTTCTCTAATTGTTCTTTAATGGTATACTGTGGACCCAAATCAAATTGCTTCCCCTCGACCTCATCTTCTTCTTCCTCTTCAGTTGCACAAAGAGAAGCTTCACTCATCTGTCTGCCAAGCCTCTCCATATCTCTCTCGCCTGGAACACTGTCATTCTCCTCACTCACAGTTCTGCTCTGCTCTCCAATCTCCCTGCTCTTGGGCTCATCAAACCCCATACCTGCAGCCTTCAAAGACATAAAAAACACCACTCAATTTGCTAAACTGCCAATGTGTGTGGCAGGAAACTCAAAATCCTACCTAGAAGAGCAGAAAACAAGGGAGGAAGGTGAAGGTTGTGATGTAATAATGGTGAACCCTCAATTGTCCAGGTAGAAAATGAAGATTCAAAGCGAAGGGAAAGTCAAAAGGCGGACCTGGTATGTTGTACTGTTCTGTTAACTTGATCTGAACTGGATTGAATTGGTGGATGTTGGATGATGATGATCATTGCCTAAAAACCAAACAAGAGATCGTGGATGGCACTACTAGTTGTTAATACTTAAGGGGCCCCCAAATGTTATTAACAATTAGTGTCTTCCACGATCTCTCTTGAACTGAATTTTCTATTTAGCCAATCATCCAACAACCTACCTCCATCACAGAGCAAGACAATTAGGTGATGCAAACCGGTTTAATCAGACCGATATTGTGTGAAAACCAGTTCCTTTTTCCTGGTCCGGAAAAAATGGCTTCTTTAATCACAGTTTCTCACACATTCCAACTATGGAAAACTGATTCGCACCAAGATTATATTTCACTACAAATCCGGAGAAACATTTGAATTTTAGAACACACAATTGCTTCAACACTACGCCAAAAATAACATAATCAATGCCCCAACAGGTTATAATTCATCATTTAAAAAAACCCAATGTCCCAAGAACTCAACAATTATCGAGAATATTCAAAACCAAAACAGTAGAACAGAACCCCATACCTCATTTACTATCGTAGATTCTCTACTGGCAGCAGCAGCAGCATCAACAGAGACAGTGTGATTGCTGGAGCCACACTCATCGGCGCCACCTTCCTTCGCCGCCGGAACCATCTCTATCAGAAAGAAAATCGACTCGAATTTTCCGACTAGCAAATACCGGTACACAATCGCCGGTCGACGTTGACCAAAAAAGGCTTAAAATCGCAGATCGTCAGAGGAATCGAGCGAGAAGACCGAGAAGGCGAAAAGTGCGCAGGCAAAAAGGGGACAGGGAGCTCAGAGCTCAGAACTAGGGTTTCGAAGAATGAAATGACAGCACTGAGTAATCAGACCAAAGCCCCAAAAGAATAGACAAGTAAAAAACAATATCCGATCCGTTTTACTGACATTGTTTCATTTCAAACCTGAACCGGAGTTTTAAACAATCTGAAAGGGGAACCGGAAAACTGAATGGGTCCGGTTCAGTAATTTCGAACCGATTTGTGCACCTCCACAATCAAAGTCGATATTAAAGAGACTAAACCAAGATAATATTTTAAATTTTAATTAAATTGTTTGCAACTATATAAACAAAAAATTTGCAACCAATCTGCATTTATGGATATAAATACGTATATTAAAATAAAATAAAATAGTAAATCAAACAATCACATAAATTACATTGTTTTTATAATTTAAAAATATGTGTATTAAATTTTCTTTATAACATTATCCTTTTATAATAGTATTATAGATTAAATACATGATAATATTTAATTGTAGCATCCATAAATGATTAGAACAATTTAAAAACTTATTAAATTAGTAAAAGTTTCATTTTATTATTTTTGATTGAGAAAAAATATATACCAATACATTGCACATCATGTTTCGAATTTTTAATGATCAAATATTGATTTTCTTACCATAATTATTAATTGTACGAAGTAATTATATTTGAATCGTGTTTATAGCTAATTTTTTCATGAAAACTAATTTTTTTTTACCATAATTAATACATTATAATATAAAACAAGAATTAAAAAAATTTATTAAAATTCATTGATCATTTCGAATTTTTTAATTGCTCCAGACTAACCACTTAAGGAGTTTAGCACCACATCCCACTAGACTAATTGAGTATTGGTAAGTGATCGGGAGAAATTGTTTGCTTGTTATATTGCTAATTATTTAGTATGTTATTCAACGGTGCATAACATCATTAATGAATAATTATCATATAAGCAAAGAAATTAAAGTCTTGTTTGGTGTCCTTTTATTAATGATGTTAGCTACCTAAGAGTTATTACTCGCACCAAAAAAAAAGCTAAGAGTTATTATTATGTATGCACAAGTTGTTGGTTGTATCACTGTCCATAAATACCTACGGAAGTCGTAAATGCATGCCAATGAAATTCACAAATGCATGGCGGTTACGGAACTTGTAACCGTGACGGTTACGGGTTTCGAATTCGTGACATATTTTTCACGGTTACGGGTTCCGGATCCGTGATTATTTTCTATGTGAATTCTAACCCGAGAGAAAAAAATCTTACACCATCACGGTTACGGAACCCGTGACCGTGGCGGTCAAGAATTCCGTAACCGTCGTGCGTTTACGAAATCCATCGCCGTGTCCGTAATACTCCTCATGACTTATTATAGGCGTACATAATGTCAAAGTTAATTAGGTTCGAGGACAACATACTTAAGTTGTATGGGATATTTATGTTTGAATCTTTTTGACACTATATATGAACAAATTTGTATCACGAGAGTCTCTCCAAATATATCACAAAAGTAAGCCACAAAGTAATTGATTGGAACGTAGAACGGACTTGACCGAACCGAACGAAACAACTCAAAGACAAGAATATAGAAAGGTACACATATCATGATAAAAGTAACTTAATTTAACAACTGAAGTCGTATTCGCACGGTTCAAGATTTCGTTATTGCACCACGCATACGGATCCCGTAACCGTGAGCTTTACGGGTTCCGGATCTGATAATTTTCTACATGAATTCTAACCCAAAAAAAATAATAATCTGAACCGTGTAAATAATATCCCCTTTAACAATGAGTTTGGACTAGCGAACACAACTTACCCCCACACTCGGGGATTAATTTTGGTAATGCGCATGAAAATATGTTTTCCATTATTCGAGTATCGTTTCCCCTAATTTATGGGTAAAAAAACTTGTTTTCAACTATGGATTCAGACTAGCGATCACAACTTACCCCTAACTAGGAGATTGATTGTGACAATGCATATGAAAATGGGTTTCATAATATTCTAGTATCAGGAGAAAACAATAAATTCACTATAGTGCAAATTTATGGAGCCATAATGAACAAGTGTTAAATAGCTTAATATGTGACAAGTTGGGCTTATTGTGTTATATAGCTTTGACCGTATCACATCGAATATACCCTTGACGTTGAGACGAGCGCTTATAAATTCTTTGTAGGTAACTCCAACTTCGCACTTGAGTTCCAAAATTATAGGTTCGAACAATTTGTATTTGGGCCTCGAACTGAAAGCCAATCTCGATTAGTTATGTGTTTGGAGGCCAAAATTGAAAGCATTTCAAAAAACTAAAAATATAAATTCCGCATTTAAGGCTGAAGCGAAAACACTTTTTTGTAAGTAATTCAATCCATACGGGCACAACCGTTGAATCAGTTCGGACTTAATGTGCCTATTAGCGATCACAACTTACCCATACATACCTAGGAGGCTAGGATGATTGTTTTTGCAGTTGGCTTTTATAATATTCTAGTATCATGAGAAAACAATAAATTCACTATAGTGCAAATTTATGGAACCATAATGAACAAGTGTTAAATAGCTTAATATGTGACAAGTTGGGCTTATTGGGTTATATAGCTTTGACCGTATCACATCGAATATACCCTTGACGTTGAGACGAGCGCTTATAAATTCTTTGTAAGTAACTCCAACTTCGCACTTGAGTTCCAAAATTATAGGTTCGAACAATTTGTATTTGGGCCTCGAACTGAAAGCCAATCTCGATTAGTTATGTGTCTGGAGGCCAAAATTGAAAGCATTTCAAAAAACTAAAAATATAAATTCCGCATTTAAGGCTGAAGCGAAAACACTTTTTTGTAAGTAATTCAATCCATACGGGCACAACCGTTGAATCGGTTCGGACTTAATGTGCCTATTAGCGATCACAACTTACCCATACATACCTAGGAGGCTAGGATGATTGTTTTTGCGGTTTTTAGTAGGAGTGGGCACAAATCCCGCTTAATCCCGTCCCGATCCTGACGGGATTTGAAAAAAAAAATGTGTTTTGCGGGACGGATACTTCTCATCCCGGTTATTGAATGTAAATCGTAAGACATTTTGATGTAATAGTTTTTACGGTTAAAAAATACCGAGGTTGGTTCGGGGGATTTGAACCCGACGTGAATCGAACACGCAACCTTCTGATCTGGAGTCAGACGCGCTACCATTGCGCCACGGATCCTCGGTGCCTATTACTACAAACCAAATATATTATCGCCAAAAGATTCTCTTATATACAATGATTCTAGCGGTCGGTTGAAGCCCAACCATAGAACAATGTCGGCGACTCAAATGATAAGCAGCGTCGCCACCGGCTGTAAGCCGGCGAAAGGCGGAGGAAGAGGGAGGGACGAGATTTACATCGCATCGACGCCGTTGCGTGGCACCAAAGGACCCGCACAGCTCTTCCTCTCCTCGGCTTTCTCACTGGGCATGTGGGATTTGCAACACTTTATGCTCATAGTTAAACCTTCCTCATCCTCTCCCCCTCTTCTCTCTCAGGTTCCTTTCGATTAAATAAACTGATTTCGTATAAGCTCACACCGATACTGTAATTTTTAGGTTAGTGTTCGTTGCAATTTTGTTTCATCAGGCAATCTAACTTGGCGATGTGTTATTTATTTTTCTTCTCCAATTGTGAATTCGGGTGCGAAATAGGAAGCCAAGTTATTGAGAATTGATCCTTGAATGAAGAATTTCATCGAACGATAATGAGTTTCCGTACAGAAATTTTGCATGTAAGACATGGTTAATTCCATTTCTGCGGGTTGAATTAGCGAGGTACTCATGAATTAAGGATGGTTATAGTTGGTAGTTACAGTTTGGAGCTAATAACGGTTCGACTTTTAGGATTTGAGTTCACAAGTTAACAGCTTTATGAGAAGTTCAGTACTGATTGATTTTGATGAAGTTCCAATGGAACAATCAGTGTATCTGAGTGCACCATTGGGTTTTGCAGGCTGTGGTTTTTGATTTTCAACCTGAAGATCCTGAAAACATATATATTGCTCTTTCTGCTCTATCTGGTCAACCCGTACCAGGTTAGTCCTTGCTAAAAGAAGCCCTGTACTCTTAAATTCAATGCTCGAGACATGTAAATGAAGTTGCCAGTTCTGAGGGTGGCTATTGCTCTTTCTACCTGGTTATTTATCTTGTTTGCTTCTTTTTTTAATTGTGCAACTGCTACACATCTCCCTTCCAGGAGCTATTCTGGAAAGGAAGATAAGTAAGCTTCCGAGGAACAAATGTTGGCTGGTTGGATCTTCCATTGCTGATGCTCTAGACGAAGCTCGTGAATTCAATCTCACCTGGGAAACTGATCTACGCATTGGTCATCATGACTGTCGTCATTATGTGGATGGTGATTAGTAGATCCTTTCCCATGCTAATTTACTCTTATTTCATTTATAATTGTTTCTTACTCCTCCAGTTCATTTATATTTTCCGGCATGGAAATTAAAATGGGAAAGTTCAGCTGTGAAACTGCCACCTTCTATATTATGTTAATTTCTTCCCAAAAACCTCATGAGAGTATTACTGTGTGACTTGCAAGGGTTGGCTGAGCTACTGACAGGGGAAAAGCGTGTTGTGGAGCAACTCAGACACATTTCTCGCAACTCCAGTTCAAACCTTTAGTCAGAAATGATCTTACATGATGATAATGTTGGAATGGTGGTCAGTACTCCACCTTGTAGAAGATTTCATTGTTTGTCATCAGAATTACAAGTTGTACTCATACAAAGTTTGTGATTACTATTTGTTAATATTTTAATAATTCTGTACGACATCTAACTACAAGAGTTCGTTTTATCTGTTGTATCATGAAGCATCCCTTTTTTGTTTTATTATTTACTTGCTTTTGTTGAAGGATGTCAAAGTTGAATAGTTTTCTCAGATTAAGCACATCCAGAGGAACTTTAGGCCTGATCCTTATCTTCTACTGTAATGGAAAACATATGGACTTTCACAAACTGAGGTTTCCGAGGAATATTTTGTAAGTGTTACAAGCAAGTGAATTCCAATGCTTGAGATTCCCATCATCTATATGCGGTTCGCCAAATATAGAACACAATGATAGCACTTTCTATTTCTACTCATGAAGAATTTGTTCTTTTCTCCATTAATTTTAATGGATACACTACAACCTTCTAATGCGAAATGTGCAGGTCAGTTATTTGTGCTTATGATTAGCTGGGATGCTGAGATGATTGGCCAGCAACAAAGCATTTGTTTTATTCTTGCCAAATTGCCATCTTCACTTATGTTGTCTTTGATTGGTGAAATTTCAGGACCACACCATTGGATCTGTATGGTGCTGATGGAAAGGTATTCCAAAATCATCATAGTTTTGAATTGTTTTATTCCAATGAAGTAGTGAAGGAAATGCTTATGCAGGACAGGTTCAAAGAGGTATATGATTACTCATTGCAATATATTCTGAATTTTTGTGATCTTCTGATTCATTACCTTGTTTAAGCACATCAAATTTTACATAGATTATGAGAATGCTTCTAATGCAGTTGATGATCATCTTTGTAGTATTCGTATCCATCCCGACATCTTACATTGGAAGACAACTTGGTCCGGCATATGATGCTTTCCACCTATAGTGGGAAGAAAAATGAATGGTAACCATGCCTTTATATTCTATAAGGAGTGTTTCTTCTGTTTCTGGAAGAAAGTAGGGATAAATCGTGCTAGTGTGGGAATGTGGACGTGGATAGCAGGAAAAAACTCAGGCAAGTTGTGCACTATTCTTTCCTTACCATGTTGTGTTTTCAACTAGTTTATCATTATTATTGTCACTTCCATCTTTACTAGGAATTTATCAGCTTTGAGTTACATTCGACTAAAACAAATAGATAACTAAATCGCGAATACTTTGACTTGTCACTTGCTAGTGCTTGAAACAGCCATTATGCAATTGTGATGTGTCTTTCTTCAAGGTTGACCCTTCTGGTTTTTACAGGATACTAATCAAGGTTACTCAAATAGTCAAATGTTGACTTCAAGCCTTTGCTTGTTGCCTGGCTTGTCAACGATGTTGACAAAACAGACATCAATGTGTTACATTGATTTTTATGACAAACTGACGCCGGTTGCCTTAGCTTTTTCTCCTTTCGAGTTTATGTGTTTCTTTTTCTGCATATCAATCTTATACCCTAAAATTGCAAGTTTATTAATCATAACTTTGATAACCATTTTTAGGCATCAGGTTCAAAACCTAGTGGGCAGTTTGACTAAGCTAGTTACGATTGCAGAAATGATGAATTCCTTGGATTTATTACTTTATTTTATGAATTAGTTCATCAGGATTCCTTATATGGCTATTTGGAGTTGCATCAATCATGTCCACATCCACATAAGCAATTTAACAATTCGAAACATCCATTAGTACTACCAACACATCTGAATTATCTACATATAGAACACACAAGACACTTCTCCTAAGGACACCACATGGATTAAGCAACCATACGCTACAGCTAAACGAACTGAACGAGTACATCGAGCTGCATCAAACATGAGCTGCCCATTACTAGTGCCTTCACTTTTTTACATCAAAATTGCATATCTCATACTATCACTCACCATGAGATGATCTATCTCTGAACTTCTGATGGTTTCTCCAGTTACCCAGATCCCGTCAGCTCCATTTCCGTGCTGTTGGTGGAAGCAAGAGAGGACTGAAACCGGGATACGAATAATGCTGTAAATAGTTGCAAAGACAATCCATGCTGGTCCATGCCGGCCTCTATTGATCTCATGAGCACGGTCTCGCCTTCCATGAAACATGCTCTCATCCGCTACCTTTGGACTCTTTCTCGCGCTCGGAAACATGTTTATGGAGAAGACAATCGAGGAGAAGACAATCGAGGAGAAGATGGTATGCAAATCACGGTAATAAGGTTGGTGTTTTATATATGCTTTAGATAATGGCATATGTTGGTGGCTGTCTTTAGCAAAGCTATTTGCTGGTAGTGCTAGTACCCATCAAAGAGAAAAGGAGCGTATATGGGTCTTTGCCTTTCATGGATGATTAATCTATAGTCAATTTTATATACATTTATGGTGGGTCTTTGTGATCCCCTACAAAGATGCCTAATTGCATACTGATTGTGACTTGCTATTTCGTTTTGATTGCTAATAAAATTGGTAAATCTTATTCGCTCAAGTTATGAACCTATAGCTGTTGATATATGCTAAATTTTGCTTATTTCTTCCTCTTTTCTTCTGTATACTGATAAGTGATTAGCTTTAAGCTCCCAACACAGGATCTAGATATCATTAGAAAAAAATTTATATGCTTTCCTGTCTGGATTTGTCATAATTAGACTTGTCAAACACGAGCCGCCCAACCCCAGTATATTGGGGTTATGATTGAGCACTCTTTGACCCATATCCTAAAACTACTAGATATCATCAGAAGAGGATTTATATGCTTTCCTATCTGGAAAATATTGTTTGACAGTGCATTTATAAATTGATTCCCATCGAAAAACTTTTCCCCCTCCCATTACAGGCTTCTTGGGTCTACAGTTTTTTTTAAACAGTTTTAAAATGCATGGCCAAACACATCCTATATCTGTAATAATCTAGATTTTTTATTTGATCCATGTTTAAAATTGCAAAACCCTTGGAGGTCATAATCCAACCTTACCTACCTAATCTAGGAAATTTAGGCTTTGTTTGGACCCACAGATTTGCAATAAAAAGATAAACTTAAGTGGCAAACAAAGCCTTAGGATTAGTGTTGAACACCTCTTAACCCGTGACCGGAATGACTCGAACCTAGTAGTAACCATTGATCTAGTTCATGAAATATCAGGTAGGAATCTGTTCCCATCAGTCAGATAGGATGAGATTCTCCCTTTTATAATATGTGATTTTGCTTCATGATACATAGATTTTTTTAGGAGGATTCTTGAGGAACACATGAGAACTGTACTTGATGGTGTACAAGAAAGCTTTATCATTTGTAGTGGCTCTTTAGTGGTTGGTAGGGGCCATGACCTTGAGTGAATGTGACAAATACTTAACCATATCACTTAGCTTTTCCTTTTCTAAGAAGGAAACATTCTCTTTCATCTCCTTAGTAGCTTTCTTCCTTGTTTTTTCCTCTTCATGCAATGAGTGAATTTTTCCTTTAAAGAATTCATATCTTTTGGAGTATAGAATTCAAGTTCTTGAATTCTCTTCACATGGGTAAAGTTTGTTCATCTATTGCTTCTTGATTTGTTGTTGAAATCTCATTGATCAACTCGGTTCTTTGAGCTCTCACATCAACTGTTTGATCAATCAATAAGCCTAGGGCTTTAGGATAATATGCTATGACAAATGTGTGAGGTGGGGAAGGTGTGTGTTTGCACTTGTGCCTAATGGTGTGGACATGGTTTTGTTTGTGTTGTGGTGATTCAAGGGTAACAAGATTATGTTGTGTTGGATTACACATTGGAAGATCTTTTAAAACGGGATCGAGTTATTGGCTAAACTTCATTCGCATGTTCGTACCGAACTTTAGAAGAAGTCTGGCTAAATTTTTTACTAAAACCAATTAATAATAGGAGTAGTAGTTTACCAGCGTAATTTGCCCCTTCTAAACACCCCCTCAAGTGTAAGTCAAAAACCGACATCAACCAATACTCAGTTGGTCTAGTGGGATGTGGTGCTAGACTCTTTAAGTGGTTAGTCTTAGGGTTGAGCATCGGTCCAAAACCGCAAACCGCAAACCGAACCGCAAACCTGAAAAACATGGACCGCACGGTTGCGGTTCGAACCGCAAATGAACCGCAATTTGCGGTTTGCTTGCGGTTTTGCAGTTTTTTTGCGGTTTTGCGGTTTTTTTTGCGGTTTTGCGGGTTTTTTTTTTTGCGGTTTGCGGTTTTTTTTGCGGTTTGCGGTTTATTTGCGGGTTTTTTTGCGGATTGCGGTTTGTTTTGCGGTTTGCGTTTTTTTTTGCGGTTTTGCGGTTTTGCGGTTTGAACCGCAAAACGAACCGCAAACTGCAAAACAAAAACTTGCGGACCGCAAACCGAACCGATGAAGTGCGGTTCGGTTGCGGTTCGGTTCACCGAACCGCAATCTGCTCAGCCCTAGTTAGTCTGGAGATTCGGTCATCTCAATCTCTTTTCAACTCGATTTTTTTTTCCGTATGTGTTCCTTATTCCCCTAAATGGTCATATATATATTTTATTGAGCCCAAAAATATTTTAAAATTTTTGATCATAACCCAACATATACATAATTATCCCAATTTGGGCATTACTAAAATTTATATTTACTTAATAGGAAAGTTGCTAGAAAGATCATATGACTTCTTTGTGATAACTTTGCCAATAAGCATTGCTAGTACTCATCACAATATACACAAGAGGGGGACATCAAAATGAACGTAGGCCATAAGAAAAATATACCAAATTCCACTAATGATGATATTTTATTGATGAATAAACGTAGCCAAGCTTGGAACCACAAGATCACCATTTGTTTAAACGTGACACATACATTACAATATAATATAATCTAATATTTTAGGTTATAATTTAGCCTAATTTATATGATTTTGCTCCTAGTGATTTATCGATTAGTTATTGGGATCTCCATTAGTATTTGTCTAAAATATACATAATTTAAACATCTATATACTATTTCATATAGGCAAGTTTGTTCCCATTGTTTAGATTTATAATCGTTTTATAAAACAAAATTTATGATTTATATCGCATTTAATTTTGATGCAAGTGTTGTTTGGATATCTTCTAATATATTGTATCATTAAAAATGTCTCTTGAAATACATTATAAAGTCATTTTGTATTATGTAGTAAACTAAGTTGACGTTAAATATTCAGGGTGTATTCAATTAAGATTTTATAGGAATTTTTTGGAGTTTAAAAGTGTATGGGTATTTAATATAGATTTTTAAAAGTTCATATATATCTTTTGGTATACAATTAGGATTTAAAATTTTTCATAAAATTGCTATGCTATTTAAAAGTTTGTTGATTTTAAAAGAATATATTATTTCATTGATTTTGTAGGATTCTTTATTACTTATATATATACCTAAACTCCATAGAAGTCTTCTCCCAACACGTAAGATTTCCACAGAATCTGTATTAGCTCCATATAGAATTAAATTCTATGATAATTAATAATCAGTCAAAATCTTTTAAAGTCTGGATTGAATACACCCCCTCAAATTTTACACGTAATAACGATACAAACAATACATTTTATTCTGTAAAATTAGACACGCGAGTTTTTTTTTTGTCCAAACATAACGATTTAGACATATTTTTTTTAAAAAAATTCTCAATAATTTAGTTTTGATTTTGTAACCCTTATTTTATGTTTTGGTATATAATAATACCTTATATTTGAAGATAAGGAGAGGTCAAAAAGTCAAGAGCATTATAATGCTTTCTTTTAAGGCTTGAATGGCAAATCTTAGCAATTTTGAGTGGTATGATTATGAGTTATGAGAGAAATCTCTATCTAACATAAACACTTGTAGATTTCATCAATATTCTAAAATATCGAATCCTTATGAAAGAGATTTGACATGTTATAATGCATGAACGAAATACAATTATGTTATTACTTTAAATTGTGTGGTTGAACCAATCTTTACGTTTTATTTATCAATGTTAAAATAAAATATATTTCAATTTTGATTGAATAAATGTTAAGATAGTGAAAGAGTAGACTTTGGTAAACATGGACCGGCCGACCGTCCGAATAAACAGTCGAGTATGGATAATCATCCAAGTCTAGTAGAAAGTTCGGCCTTGAAATCGAACGGGTATGGATAATTTTTCAAGCCCGTAAGGATAAACATTCAAGGTTTGTTCTTCTATAGGTTTCCGGATGTGGGATTCTGGCATTTTTTTGGGAAAGAAGTGTTGGTTTAATTTTATTTTAAAAAAAAACTCAGTTTGATTATGTATTATTCAACCGGTTCATAGTTTTAAGAGAAAAACTACTAAAAATTATAAAGTAGGGTCATTTAAAGAAAAAACTGGACAGAGTAATAGCGAAGGTGTTATTCTACTGACGGAGTCGTTATAAAATGTTATTTCACCAATACTCAGTTGGTCTAGCGGAATGTGGTGCTAGACTCCTTAAGTGGTTAGTCTCGAGATTCGAGTTCGAATCCTCCTGGCGACATGTATGGAAAAAACTAATATTGGGAGGGTAACCCCAACAATGGGCCACGTAGAGCGGCGAAGCTAATCAAACCGTCAACCTTTCAAAAAAAAAAAATGGAAAAAAGGCCAAAATCCGAAAGTCCACCCAAAAGGCCAAAATCCGAATTAAACGGGTAGAGACGAGATCTTAAGCCCGAATTTAAAACTCGATCCGACCAAAAAAATGGAAAAAAGAAGAAGTGATTAGTCCGGGTTTGTTTGGGTCTATTTTATGCAAAAGTGTTTAGAATTACATTGTCGTGTAATAGCAATTATTGGTCTTGTAGATCAATCAACCACTACTTTTATATGTAAATAATTAATAAAAACTAAACATGTTTTGCCCTAAGTGCATCAATTTCCCAATCAAATCACAAAAAAGCTTTGCTAGATTATTTGTCTTATATGGTAAACGCCTATATTCATATTGATTTTGGAAAGAAAAGTGTTTGATCCATTGATTAAAATTAATATAAAGTATAAAGAAAGAGCATAATAAATTAAAAGAAAAAAAGAGATACAATATAATAAAAGAATATACAAAATTAACCATAAATACACATAAAGTTAGTAAGACACCATAGAAAAACACAATTTTGTTTCAATATTGAGACAAAACTTATTTAAAATCACTAAGTGCCTGTGTGATTGGAGCGGTGGAATGAAAACGGAATAGAATCGAATAAGGGTAGAGAAAGGAAATGGAATGGATGAGATTACTTTTATGTGTTAAAATACCTCTAACTAAACATAGTTTTTTATTGATTCGGAATTATTCTGTTAGCGGAAATGATTCTTGGTGCTTCCAAACGAGCCCTAAAACTATAATTAACAAGAACAGAATTCATGCATGCAAGAAATTGCAATAGGGAGTTTTTTTTTAAACCTTTTTTCTATTAGAACAAGTGTTGGTTTTATATAAACCTTTTTTCTATTAAAACAAACAATAATTTGTTTGTACTCATCTTTAAAAGTTGATAAAGTTGATTTAAAAGCACTAACCCTATAATATACTATAAAATCATACATCTAGGCTCTCTAGTATAATGCTAGTTAATTTATTTGAGCAATGTCACAAAAATATCTTGCTTGTATAAAGTGTAAATATTATTTTTCAAAATTTAATTCATTCATGATAAAGGGTTAATTGCTAAATATAATGGAATTTTGAAAAAAAAAAACCCCCGATCTCTACACTTAACATTAGTCGATTTTGCAAACTATCTACTATAGTTTCCTTATATACATGTTTTTTTTATATTTAATATAAATATTTTTATAAAAAAAATAAATATGCAACTCGTCATTTGGTCCAATGTCCAACGCGGTCGGGCGGGTATAGACAACATCTTAGGCCCGAGTCCAACTCGAAAAATCGAACAACTTTTTTTCAAAAGTCAGTTCCGAGTCCGAGTTTACCCAAATCTACATACATGATATCCAAATCCGAAATCGAAACAACACACTTTGTTATTTGAGTTGTGGTTCAAACCGGATGAACCGGACATACAATGGACCGTTTTTCATTGTAATGAGTTTTGTCATGATATTAGGGATAACAATAGGAAATATATAAGTATATATGTATATAAAGAAGAAAGTTCTTCATTTTATTTATTTGAAAATGTTGAAACCCTAGAGACCTTGCAATATTTAATAAATTACAACAAAAGGCTGTAAAACAACTCAATTACAATTCCTGGACAAGAATAAATAAGCAGGAGGAAATCACTTAGGCAGTTGCAGCTTCAGCAGCAAGTCGAGTGCAAACCGGTGGGATAATCTTCCCTATCGTCCGAGGCTTAACGTTGGCACACTCCGACACCGCGGGCCGGTTCTTGAATGTCAAGTCAATGTCCTCTAACTCGATTCCCTCACACGGGACTCCGCTGCTACACACGAGTTTTATTGCTGCTGGGCTCGACCCGGATCCTCTAATGTTCTTGAAGCTAACCTTACTCAGTTTCACCTTCGACGGTGCCTACAATATATGATAAAACCGTTAGCATTTTCGACGGATATCGATTAGGTTAATTGAATTGTTTATAATATAGGGTCATATGTATACTTGTTGTAAGCAATGATTGTATGGACAATAATGTTGATCGACGACGATCGGAGTGGTAACATTTTCGATGACTATATCCTCAAAGTGCAAATCCTCAGCCACGGACGGGAATGAGCCCAACCACGTCTTGATCCTAACACCGTTATCCGCGTTCTTGACGGTGCAATTCGTGACATACACGCCGGTGATAGCTTCTTCGTGCTCAGACTTTCCGAGGCTTCCGATGCTAATTCCATGGCCTCTCCCGCACGTGACCTTCTCGATGGTGAGGTTCCTCATGCCATCGCCAATCGACACACAATCGTCTCCGGTGTTGATTTCAACGTCGACGATTTTTACTCCGTCGGATTTCGCGACGTGGATACCGTCGGTATTGATGCTTTCGGGTTCAGCGTAGATGTTCATTTTTGTTAAGGTTAAATTCTTGGCTCCTATGATGCCAATGTGAAATAGCTTGCTGTTAAGTGAACATATTCCGCTGACAACCGAGTTCGTGACGAAATTGAACCTGAAGTTCTGCATGGCAACGACATAAAATCATGCATTGAGACTATATGTTGTGTGTATATATATAGTAGTCGTCTTACATAGGGGAGTCGCTTGCACTTGACATTTTTGGCACAATTGTTCATCGTCCAAGCCATCTTCCCTTGACCATCGAAGACCCCACCTCCGGACGCCGAAGTGATCAATAACTGGTCGACATAATTAATAGTAAGCAAAGCGTCATGTTCACGGAAATCAGCAGGATCCGCGGGTGCCTTGATGTTCCCCGCAACCTCGAGATGAATCGGGCCTTTGCAAGGTCCCTTAAGAGTCATTGGCCCCATTAAGTAATCTCCCTTTGGGATAATAACCTTGTAATTAACCGGCGACACGCAAGCCTCGTTCCATGCCTTTGATAAAGCCTAAAAAAATTATTATACAAGAACATTAACAAAACCCCGAGTTTTTTCTCCTTCTTGACGGTTAGTTCAACTGCTATTATAAAAAAAAAAAACGAATTCTAACCTGGACGATATCACCGCCTGGCTTTGCGCCATACTTGGTGATGTCGATGATCGCACCATGGACGGGAACACCACGGTGACCAGCATCAACGCCGGGTTTCGCGTTGAAGGTTGATATACACAAGTGAAAAATGACCAAGAAAACCAAATGATTATTCATCTTGGCCATTCTCCAAGGAGATTATTATTATTTTTTTGGTTTTTTTGGGGTGATTTGCGGTTTGCAACGATGAAAGTAATTATAGGTGACTGTAAGAGAGAGGAAATCCAAATTTAGTATAAGCCATTGGTTGGCTAATCTTGAAGAAGTTTTATTTATAGGAATTAATAATGTGGTAATCAAATAATAAAATGAATTTTGTTTAGTGTGACTCGTGAAATTCTTTGTAAGCAATTAATCACAACGTTTAGATTCTTCATATTCCTAACCGTATGAACATTGAATGCTTGTATTAGACAACTTTCTTGTCTTATATTTAACCAATATATTTAATTAGAAGCTTAAAGTTTTGATCCGGACCGGATTAAACATTTTGGGCCCGGACCGGATCGATTGAAATAAGGTTGTTCAAACGGTATTGACCAATCTTGAAATCGACCAAAATCCCACAAGTATAGTTCTTGATTAATAGTTTACGGCTCGGCATAGACCCATAGATGAAAGTCGAAAAGTAATGGAATATGGACCGGACTAAACCATGACGTTTTGGTCCGGGCCGCGGTCCGACCTGTATCACCCTTCTTTGATTTTATAAGTTTAAAATTATTTCATGGTTCAAATCCGTACCGGTTTAATATACGAGAAAATTGGGTAAACAAGAGTGGTTCAAATTGTTTGGACTTGGATCGGTCAGAACCGGGCTCAAAATCTCACAAGGGCGGTTCATACCAAGGGAGACATGATTGAAATAAGGTTGTTCAAATCAAAATATGTCTTGCAAGGACAGTTCATAATAAGGTTGTTCAAAATCTAGATTGAGTTGAATATACAGCTTGGGCCTGTCCAAACCCATAATTGAAGGTGCAAAATAAGGGAATGTAGGACGGACAAACCCGTGACGGCCTAGTCGACTTTCCGACTCGTATCACCATGTTTTTTAATTTAGTTAATGGCTTAAACACGAGAAAAAATAAATAAATTTTACGGTGATGGATCGCGTAACCGTGATGCATTAACGAAAACTTGAACCGTGCCTGTAACACCCCTTAAAAAATCAGAAAAGTAAAATGACCTACTTTTTGCTCGTGATTAATAAAATGTCCCCTCATCCCATTACTCCGTAAAATATTGAACCGGACCGGACCGGACCGTTGTTAGGGTTCACGGTTCAAAATCATACTAGTTTTTGTTAAGTATTCATTGCAATTGCTACTTAGGCAAGTTCAGATTGTTCTTCGTAGATTTTTTATGCCGAGTAATATATTTTCGAGTTGGGTTATTTCATGTTGCCTGGATTTCAAGTCCTGATTGTTCTTCATGGAGAAGTCGAGTTTAGTCGTTGTTGAAACGATGTATCCATATAAAAGACAACAAGTATGAGATCGAAGAAGGATCATCATCTTAATGGTTTTTAAACCCTACAATCGTAGAGGCCTTAAATGTTTACAAAAATTCATAAGACATATAGGCTCTCTCAATCAACTCGATATATTACAGATCACGGAGTGCAAGAACAAGAGAAACAAATCAGGCCGACGCAGATCCAACACCGATATCCTTAGTGCAAGCAGGCGGGTTAATCTTGCCCGTCGTCTTAGGTTTAACGTTGGCACATTCCGACACCGCGGGTTTGCTATTGAATGTCAAGTCAATGTCCTCTAGCTCGACTCCCACACACGGCACTTCGCTGCTGCAATCGAGCTTTACTGCTGCTGCGTCGGTTGTTGACCCCCTTATGTTCTTGAAGCTTACCTTGCTCACCTTCACCTTTGACGGCGCCTGTAATAATTCACATGCACGTTCAGGTTTGAGGACGTGTTTCATTCTAAAATCGATTGATAAGATGAATAGTTGTTAACCTGTTTCTTGCAATTGTTGTATGGGCAATATTGTTGATCAAGGACGATTGCATGGGTCACGTTGTCGACGACAATGTCCTCGAAGTGCAAATCCTCAACTACACCGGGGAACGAGTCTACCCATGTCTTGATCCTAACCCCGTTGTCCGCGTTCTTGACCGTGCAGTTCTTGATGTGCACCCCTGAGACGGGTTTTTCATTTGCGGACTTTCCAAGACTACCGATACTAAGTCCGTGGCCTCTTCCGCATGTCACCTTCTCGACGGTTAGGTCCTTTGTGCCATCACCAATCGAAACACAGTCGTCTCCGGTGTTGATGACCACATCAATGACATTTATTCCTTCTGATTTCGCAATGTGCATGCCGTCGGTGTTAATGCTCTCAGGCTCGGCGTATATGTCCATTTTTGTTAACGTTACGTTACTGCATCCAATCACACTCATGTGGAATAGCTTGCTGTTTCGCGAGCTTATTCCGCTGATCACCGAGTTCTTGATGAAATTAAACCGGAAGTTCTGTAGGGTGAAGCGTATACAACATGTTAACCTCAATGCCATCAAAACAGAAAACCCACATCGATATGATAGAGTAGTTAGGGTTCTCATATGATCCAAGTTACGGACTCCACTCATCCTTATTCACTTTCAAAACATGTCGAGTATAAACACATTTTCAAGCTCGAGTAATACGTTCACCTCGAATAACAACCTTAGAAGTTAAAAGTAAGTGTAGTATAGTCTTACGTAGGGGAGACGCTTGCATGCAGAGCTTTTGTCACAATTGTTCATCTTCCAAGCCATTTGTCCTTGACCATCAAAGACTCCTCCTCCCGGCACCGCGGTAATCGTCAAATCTTCGACGTAATCAACCGTAAGCAAAGCATCATGACCCTTGAAATCAGCAGGATCCGCGGGTGCCTTAATATTCCCCGCAACCTCGAGTTGAATCGGTCCCTTGCAAGGTCCTTTAAGAAGCAATGGCCCCATTAAGTAATCTCCCTTTGGAATCACAACCTTATCATTAGTTGGCGATACGCAAGCCTCGTTCCAAGCCTTAGATAAAGCCTGAAAATGTGTCAAAACAAAACAATCATCAATTTCACAACAACATTACGAGGAACATTAGACCGAGAACCCAAGATCCAACCTCGCCGATATCCGTGCTTGGCTTCGCGCCATACTTGGTGATGTCAATAATCGAACCGCTAGCGGCGACACCCGGAAGAGGGGTGATCACCTTAGCGTTCAAGGTTGAAATACACACATGAAAAATGACCAAGAAAATAGAGAGATTTGTGATCTTGGTCATTCGTCAGGGATATTTTTATTATGGGTTTTATTTTATTTTTATTTTTGGGGCCGATTTGCACTTTGCAATCGAGATAGTACTTATAGACTATTTGCTCATCGTTTGGGAGAGGCAAATCCAAATTTAGGCTGGAGTTCCCGTTAATTGTGTAATTGACATTCATAATATAGCCATTAATTTCTTAGTCCAAGCTATTAATTTGTTATGCTTGGTTTTTGGAGAGTTATTCCTTAGGCGATTTGAATAAGGATGTGTTTGGTAGGAGGAGAAGATGACATAATAGGACACTAGAGCACCTGGATTGTTTCTAAACGAGATTGTTATTTACCCAAATAAATAAGAATTAATTAGGGAAATAGGACCCCTTAAAATTATCTTTTGTAAACTAGGCCTCTATATAAAAAAAAGAAAAAGTAGGTATGGAAACTAGAAAATAGGGCAATAATTTCTTTAGTTGAAATGATGATGATTAGATGTTTACTTTTGGTTTAAGTATCTTTTTTACATGTTTATCTTTTATTTTTGGTTAATGTAGCTAGTTTGATGAAATTTCCAAGTCCATGAATGTTTAAATTTTTTGGGTGACATTGTTTTCGTTACCCAAATATGAATTATAGTATTTTTCTCATTATTGGGTATATGTTTATTGTTTTTGTGGTATGTTTCTTATTGTTGAGTATGCTTAAAGTGATATTTTTGGGTATGTTTTATGGTTATCCAAACTGTGTTACAAGGACCAAATGTCATTTGGTATTGATATTTGTGTACAATATCGATTTGTGTAAATTTTGGTTATGACAAATTCAAATTGGGTATGCTTTTATACGTTTATTGGCTTTGTAGTATATTTCTTAGTATTAAGTATATTTAAAGTGATGTCGTGGGTATGTTTTATGGTTACCCAAAATGTGTTATAATGATTAAATGTTAAGCGAATTTTTGGGTAATGACCAAATGTCATTTGATATTGATGTTTGTGTACAATATCGAGTTTTGAAAATTTTAGGTATGACAAATTTAAATTGGGTATGGATTTTGTATTGAGTGATGTTTAAATTGGGTATAAATATAAAATATTATCCAATTTATGGATATTGTTTTATTTTGATATTTGATTTATTGGGTATGTTGTTTTCGAGTATGTTTTTGTACTTTGAGAAATTTATTTTTGGGTATGTTTGTGGCATTAATTGGGTAAGCGGATTTTTTCTGGGTAGAGGGCTGCGTTTTTTTGGCCCCAAATTTCCTCCAAATGTCAATCAAAAGGTCACAATCAACACTCACATCAGCCATCACTCATTAGTCATCACTTTTGTCAACTTTTTGTCCTATTTATGAATTAGTCTAGTAAAGTAGGAGCCCTATTTCTCAATATGTAATTGGTAGGGTCCTAAATTTCAACTCTACAGTGTAAAAGGCCCTAAGTGCCAATTCAGCCAATAAATAATGTTATTTTAAGTTATCCGAGTCCACAACCAACACGCAACTGGAGTAATGAAATAGACCCTAGCGGCGTGGAGAATAAAAACTCTCTCTCTACTGTTCAAAAACCTAAAAGGGTTTCTCAATCACTTGAGCTGGGTTCCTAAACCCTAGCCGCCACAAGCGGAAACAAAGCTTTACGGGCTTGACCCAGCCCTCACCGACAAGATCCTCTAGCTCACCAAGTCCGACCAACGAATTCGCTCCGGCTGGTGATGGCCAACCTCTCGATCGGAGTACCTTCCTTCTTCCTCGTCGGAAGCACCAACGACTTTGATTTGTACTGGTGGCCCGAAATCGTCACCGTGGTCGTCGTCAACCTCCTCCTCTTGGTCCCGATCTTCTTTTTGGGCGAGCTTGGTACCGGTTCGACGCCTACCGGGAAGTTTTGTTTCACATCTCCTCCCTCGTCTTTCGTTGTCGATGGGTTTCCATTTCCGCCTCTTGTTGAATCCAACGGTTCTTTGCCTTTTTCCTTGACCAAATCGAGTTCTTGACTTCGGCAACCCCGATTTTTTAACCAATCTCTAGATCCGGCCTTTCTGTTTCTTTTCCGGCCAAAAATTCTTGCCGAACCCCGCGTTTTGTGTTTCGGCACCTTTCCCGTCGGGAATTTTCTTTTCCGGCGTCATCCCCTCTCACCTTTTTTCGTTTCAATCTCGCTGGTTGTGACGCTTTTGTATTCCTTTCCTGCTAGGGCCGTCAAAAGCGGTTTCGAACGGAGACTAAGGAGTTTTGTTAACAACTTATCCCTACAAACTGGCCTACAAGCCTCATTCTTGTGGTTCTCGGACAACCGCTTAAAGACTTTTTTGTTTACGACAACACACTCATTTGCTACAAGCACACACTTTAAAAATTAATTTGAATGTGGGCTTCCCATTAGAGGTTCTAAGCTCTCTTTTTCTCTTCATTGACAAATTATAACACTTTAAGTAGTTATGAGAATTTTTGGATAATCGAGCTCTGAAGGTAAAAAACCTTACTTGATGAACAACATGTGCTTTTTTGAGAGTTACTCGTTTAACTCTTAACTACACCGATTAGCAAAAAGCTTATTTCAGTTATTGAATCCTTTTTTTGAATGACCCTCATACCTTGAATGGTAAGAATTACATTTTCCCAATACATATTCGGTAAGAAATTTAAAATTAACTGTAATATCAATTCCGAAGAAAGAAGAGTTATTTCCTCGACTTAAGGGCAATATTCTCACGGCTTAACGGCACCGATCTCAGCTCAGCGGCTCTATGTGTGTTTAACAATTTTTTACCAACTCTTTTTAACAACTTATCAATAATTACTTCTTGCAATTACTTTGTGTTTTTTAACAACCGTCTCGGGTTACAACCCTTTGTTGTTGGGCCACAACCCACTCCACCCGACTCCAGTAGAGTGCTTTCTCACCACCTTGATAATCCTTTTAAGAAACGTCGGGCTCTCCCACAAAATCTTTTGTTACAAACCGGAGTTTCCAGTCAAAGACAATACTCAACGTATGTGGCCATCCTTGTTAAAAGATTTGAGTTAGTTAAAAAATCAATCTAAACTACTCTCTCCGATAAAACAAAAACCTTGAGTCTAACGGTACCAAATACACCCAATATAAATACAAAATAGTAAAAATTATGGGCGGTCAATGTAAGACTCATGTCTACAAATCATCCCATTTTGAACAATCTTCTCCCTACAAATCAACTTCTTTTATCCATCAAGTTCTACATCTTTATCCATCAAGATTCCCGTGCTCTGCAATCTTGTCTTCTGAGGTTTGATGCAGTCATTTGCTGGCGGTTTCGTGCGTTTATCGAGAAGGAGGCGTGGATGTGTGATCGACTCCTGATGACTCTGTTGCAGTCCAAATCTGAGGTGTCCACAGTTGTTCCCCAGGCTTCCCCTGTGTACTTCCTTCGAAGATGAACTTTTATGCTCGTTGCCTCCTGCCGGCTGGATCATCCTGCTTTCCACTTGAAGACTTTTTTGCTTTCGGTTTCATTTTGATGTATTTTTGTGTAGTTCTTTTCTCTCTTATTTGTGTCATGACGGTTAGACTGTCTGCCGATTTTTTCGGCCTTTCGATCCACTAGACGGCGCGCCGCCTAGTTGTTTCGAACCGCTTTCCGTTATCAAAAAAAAAAAAAAAAAAAAAAAA
>BSUD01000007.1:3572620-3760495 GCA_033239045.1 Fagopyrum esculentum | reverse complement strand
AAAAAAAAAAAAAAAAAAAAAAAAAACACGCAACTGGAGTGAGAGTCCCGTTCCTAGTGGGAGTATACCACATACTCCAGTTTCCTACAACATTCGAACGTTGCTCTAATGATCATAATTTTAGCCGTTAAATTCGAATGTTGTGGGGCACACTACCACCCCAAGCTGTAGCTAGCTTCCCTAAAACATTCATATGAGACCCTAAATATGGTTGCGGAGCGCCATTCCATCCAGGAGTTGAATCCATAGTGCTCCGGGAGTCCCACCCGCAATGGGTCCCGAATTCCTGATTTGAACCCCTTGATCGTTTCGTATTTTTTTGTCTAACCGAAAAACTACTCCTTAGAAATGAAATTATTTTCCATCCTCGTCCTATCTCAATCAAACACACCTTAAATGAGTTTTTGCTTAATTAATATACAGAGTTTGATGTCAAGAGCAAATTTACGTTTTCATATCATTAACCATGCAGAACTTCAGGTTCAATTTCGTCACCAAGGGAATGTGTTCATTAAACAACAAGCTATATTATGCACAAAAGTGAGCATTCACGCAGAACCCGAAAGCACCAACACCACATACACGTCGCCAAATCCGACGTAGTAAACATCGTGATGCTGAAATCGATCACTACCAAAGACAATTGTGTGTCGATTGTCAACGGCTTGAGGAACCTCACCATCGAGAAGGTCACGTGCGGGAGAGGCCACACACTTAGCATCGGAAAGTCCGAGAACGAAGACGCGTGTGCAGCAAGGTGAAACTTATTCGAACTAGAGAACTCACTTGACATTCAACAACAAAGCTGTTGAGTCGGAGTGAGCGAACGTTAAGCCTCTACCGGGAAGATATTCCTGCCGGCTTGTACTCAGATGTCTACTGAACCTGCAACTGTCTAATTGAATTCTTTTTTCTTTTTTCTTTTCCTGTCAGGATTTCTAATTGAGTTGTTTCAATGTCTTTGCGTACCCTAATTTAGAGAATTAGTTCAATTAGCTTATACGTACCAACTGTAATTGGATTTGCATTTTCTCTTATTGATCAAGAAGTCGATCCCGAAGATCTCTTTCGAGCAAGAGCATTAATCTCACAAATTATAGATCTTGGATTGTCCCTGATATTCGATCTGTGTCCACAGTCAAACAAATCTCCGAAGGTTTGATTCAGCATCATGTTCATGATTTACCATATGATTCATTAGAGTCAGCCATTAATCCATCTAATCAACACAAACCCTAACCCTAATTTTCGTGATCACAAAAGAACGCTTTGTATTAACAGATTGTTTTTACTGATCACTCTAATGCTTGATACGGTGAATCATGGGCATGATGTCCAAAATCATCGACACAGATTGAATTTTCCTCTCCTCCAAATTTGGGCCAAAATTGATGATCCAAAATCTTTCATTTCTAAGATAGAATCTGATCGAGCTTTGTTTGATTGTCGTCTTCTAGATTTAGGGCCTCTATTTCTACTCATTTAACTTTGGAATTTGGATAGTTTTGTTATACAACAATCATGAATGATTTGTTTGATCTCATACTCGAATTTGATCTTCGGGATTAACCTCTCAATCGATAGTGAGTTGAAATGCAAAACCTTGTACGCATGATATGAGTCATATGACTAGTTTCAAGTTAATGTCCTCTAGTTCGACACTCTCGCATGAGGCTTTAATTTGCTTCTTGATAGATTATGGTGAAAAAGATTACAAAATTGTATTGTATTATTATGTCCCTTCATATAGGTATTCCAAGACAACAAAAATGGAATAATAAAGATTGCAAGAATAAAAAATAAATATAAACTAACCTAAAATAAATAGAAAATATTCTTATCCTTCTAATCGATATTTGCAAATACGATATCACATGTCTTCCGATACGCTCCCGCGATCATGGCGTGGATAAACAAATGACGTTGAAGACCTTAACGTCTCCATTGACATCGAGCAATGAAACATCCTCGTCAGCACCGAGCATAGGAGATCAAACAAAACTCAACCTTGACAACATAGACTAAACAAGAGAAATGTAGGGCAATTTAATATAACTCTAACGGGATGATTCATTGTCAAACGTGCCCTAAGGGACATGCAGACTTATGAATATATGTATGCATAGACTTAGGAATCCTTAGCCGCGGCACCCGGATCAGCATGAGCTGTGATGTGCTTGGCTGCGTCGGCTTCAGTAGTTGCCTTTTCGCAAGCGACTGGACAGACCTTGCCTGTAACCACAGGCTTGACGTTACAACACTCAGACACAGGCGGACCCAATGGTCCGGTGTATGCTATGTTGATGTTTTCGAGATGAACGTTGTCGCAAGGAGCTCCACTACTGCACACAAACCTCATCACCGATGGGTCTCTTGCTGTCCCCTGGATGTTCTTGAAGAAAACGTCGCTGATCTTTACCTTGGACGGATGCTGCATGCATCCATGCAACGTGTTAATAAAATTAAATGTACATAGGACGAAATTAGTAACGCTTTTATGTGTAATCGTACCGTAGCGTCGCAACTGGCGGATGGGCAATAGGCTTGATCGATGAGTATAGGGAATGTAACGTTGTCCATGATCATGTCCGTGAAATGCATATCTTTAGCGCAACAAGGTTTAGAGTTGAGCCAACTCTTGATTCTAACTCCGTTATCGGTGCTCTTAAATGTGCAATTGCTAACGAAAATGCCTTCGACATTATCCTCGTTGTCGTAACGCCCGAGACTTCCGACACTAAACCCATGACCTGGACCACAAGTGACCTTCTCGACAGTGAGGTTCCTAGTTCCGTCACCAACGGAGATGCAATCGTCACCCGTCTGGATTTCAACGTCCCTGATCGTGACACCCGTGCAACGACCGAGATGGATTCCGTCGGTATTATGACTGTCTCCTGGTGCTATGACCTTGATGTTGTGGATGGTTAGGTTGTAGCAGTTGATTAGATTCATGTGAAATTGCTTGCTATCCAAGGAGGTTATGCCGGTGATCGTCGAGTCGTTCACATAGAAAAACCTGAAATTCTGCAACCATACCATTTCCGTTACTAGCTAGTAAACCAACAAAACCATCTCGAACAATGCATATTAAGTACATACGTAAGGAAGACTTCCGCCCTTGGCATTTTTGTTCTTATACGCGTCTTCACCGTTGCCATCGAAAACTCCACCACCGGAATTGCCATTGATTGTCAATCCGGCGACCCTCTGGATCATGACCCAAGTGTCCTTGCCTTTGAACTCCGCTACGGTATTCGGGGCTTGGAAGTTACCACATATGTCGATAGTGATGGGAGCTTTGCATGGGCCACTGAGATCTATCGTAGTCATCGTGAAATTTCCCTTTGGCACCACAATCTTCGACGGTGATGTACATGCACAAGCTTGTGCCCACGCTTTCATCATAGCCTCCATTACAAAAAACAACCAATCGTTGATTAATCAACATGCACAAAATTGCACAAAATTACACAACAAGACTAAAAAATCAATTCATGAAACAATTAAGACGTGGCTCACGCATATGCAGATTAACCTCAAGTCCAACACAAACTAGGAGGTTTCATTCTAAAATCAATTGACAACAAACAAGTAGGATCACTGAACTTATACTCCACTTACCGGAGCAGCATCACACCCAGGTTTAGCGCCGAGCGTGGTGATGTCAATCGGTCCTCCGCCACCTAATGCCGCTCCGGCTGCTGCAGGGTCTGCTCCAGCTGCTGCGGGGTCTGCTCCGGCTGCCGCTGCTCCGGCTGCCGCAGGGGGATTAGCCTTAGAGGGCGAGAAAAATACAAACGCATCGATAAGAAGCACGAAGAGTATAATATATGATTTTCTCGCCATATCTATTTTTTGATAAGTATTGCTTTTTGTTTTTTTTATGGTTGTTTTGGTTAATGGACTAAGATGTATATATACTACTTCATGATGACAATTCTGCTAAAAATAGTTATTGTAAGTTGCTATTTCAAGTTTCCTATCATGTAGTACTACCACAAATTGTTATTACTCTCTCCTTGTTTAGTGGAGCAATTTTTGTAATGGTAAATTAAGTTACATATGAATAAAGAAAAGGATTTACAACATAAGTTATCAAAAGAAGCAAAAAAAGGCACAAGTCAACAACGAAGATTTCAAGGGAGAAGATTGCTAACATGGAGCTACTAGTATAGTTTATTGTCAAGGCACAATCTAATTAATCTAGAATTTTAATAGACGAATTTTTCTAAATTTTAATTGCAAAATCCGTTTAAAGTAGTCTAATAACTTTAGAAAGAATGTAGTGAAGTAGACTCTTTTTTATGGGCTTTTATTCTGTATAACCCTCATGGCTTACCACTTACTCTATTAAGTGTATATTTACTAAATGAGATTATGCTATGTGCCTATTTAATAGAACAATATTTCTAAAAGGCCTAATTAGTGATATTGACCATAACTTTATTGAATTAACTATATAGAAGACGAAGAAAAAAAAATAAACTTTCTGTTTTCGTTTTTGTTAGAGCTCTATTTATTGATCGTCGACCCTTCTGAGGATGTTAATAAAGTTTTGTATTGTGATTTGAGACGTCTGATATTGGGTCTGTTTTGTAGGAATTTTGGTGTCTGCTTTTCGACCAAAGTGTCGTAGTCTCACTTATGTCAGTAGACGGTTCTCCCAATTGCCAATCAAATTAATATAATTATTTTGAAGTGAAAACAAACTATTAACCAAGAGTTTGAAATCTCTACAAAGGAGTATACAAAATCCAACCAAGAGTTTGTAATCTCCACAAGGAGTAGACAAAACTCAACCAAGAGTTTGTAATCTCCACAAAGGAGTAGACAAAACTCAACCAAGAGTTTGTAATCTCCGAAAAGGAGTAGACAAAGCTCTAATAGAAATTAAGTTCTATTGCAAGTCTTATAAACAGATTGTTATATGTTAAAACCGTTGACTTGGATTATGTAATGAGTCATACATAAATGAATTTTTCTTCTAAGTGTATTTTCCCTACACCGAAAATATCCAAATACCTTAGTGGGATAAAACATTACACGTTACGAAGACTAAGTAAGTGACTTACTTGTCTTACTTTGTAAGAAAGAGTATTCATACGTTTTGGCAATACAAAACAAAACTAAGATGGATGCGTATCATTTGTCAATACAAAGGAATTATACTGGTTTTTCGAGTTTTGCAAACAAGCTATAAGAAGGCATATCCGATGTCAGTACAGTGGAACTAAAAGCTTTATTGTTGAGGGTAGGGAGCTTCCGATGACTCACAATCCAAGAGATGAATCTGCATTTGAGGATGTTGGTGTTGAGCCATATATGTTTGAACGTGTTTGAAGGTGAGATAAGGTCTTGATTCCTGAAAGAGAGATAGGCAATAGAGGTGGAGAAAGATCTGTTAGGGGTGTAACAGCTCTCGAGTTACCAATGCTTGAGGAGAGCAACTCATCGCGGATCTTTATTAACATGCACCAAGTGTGGCAGTGGGAAGAGCTTAGTTTAATGAACCAAATGAAATGGTTTTTGAGGATGTTCATCTTGACCCAAGAGCTCCAAAGGTTTGTATCATGGATATCAAATTCGTAAATAAGCTTAGCAAGGCATGCTTTATTCCAAGATAGAGCCCACCATTGATAATAGGAGAGCAAATGGTATCCCAAAGGTATAGACACATTGTAATTTGTCTTCTTTACGGTTATCGGTTATTGGAAACTGAAGCCTGAAAATTTCCAAAGGTATAAACAACAAGAGTTCTTTGATTATACATAAACTTTTTTCAATCCTAGCATGAATACAAACTCCTCTTCACCTTGTTATTGAGCTCGTGGAATCTCCGAACTCCATAGATCATGTCGTCCAACAAGCACACAAGACCCCATGGTTCAGAACTTGGAAAAAACCCACTCTTCGCACGCCCGAGCAATCTCCTCGGCGATTCTTTTCCAAGCATAGTATGGATTCAAGATCTGTGATGGGATAGTTACCTTCTAACTCTAATTAGGCTCTAAGGAAGGGTAATCAATGATGTTGCCCTTGAAGATAATCGGAACCTTTTAACCCATTTTTTGTGTTAGGCCTCCGGCAGTCTTCCGGTTGTATTGACTGGAAAACCGTTATAATTAGGGATTGTGAGTGTGGAAGCTCATCTGGATTTGAGTTTGTGGTGGCCATTTATTTTGGTTATATTTTGTTTCTCAAATGAAAGCTTATCACCATTGACACTTGTAAGCTTTGTATGAATCACCTTAAAGACGAGACTCACCTCGGAGAAACTGCAGTACACTTCTCTCGTCCTTGACATTATCTCCAGATAGACCAGGTTCCCTTACCCCCGCCCTACCACCACAACCTTTAGATTCTAGAACTGGCTTAACTCTCAAAAGAAGACTAAACGCAGCCTCATCGCTAGTATACGGATCTCCTCTATCACATCATTTCATCTACTATATATACCTGGAAGGCTAATAATGATCTGATCTACAACAATAATTTCACCTCAGCCACCTCCTGCACCAACACCATCATCCTTTCTATCAAGAACTACACCTCTCACCATTGGAAGGATCACTCCAGGAGTCCCTGTCCTGGGCCACATTACTCGAAATCTACCTTACCTGATCCCCTTCTTTCTCTATTCCCCTTGCTTTCGGATTTGATTATGTTTGACACTGGTCGAGAAATTCTCTCCTCATTCTATAAACGTAAACTTACAAAAAAAATAAAATAAATGAACGGCATCTTTTAGTTTCTATATTAAATTAGTTTAAAAAATAATTAATGCTGATGACATGGGGCCAATCAATTAATTGTAAGAGACAATGCAACACAAACGGTGCAACATGTGTTCCAGACTGAGTTTAACTCTATAATCCAATTACCAAAAAACAGATTTAAGTAATATCTAGATAATAAGAATTGAATGTTTGTTCGTCTTCCCCACAAGCTAGCAATCTGCTTCACTAAACATGGAGTGAGCAATAACAATTTGTGGCAATGCTGAATAATAGGAAACTTAAAATAGCAATTTACAAGAACTAATTTACTAGTTTGTCATCTTTGAGGTAATATATGTACATATACATCTCAATCTCAACATCTTAATCCATCAACCAAAATCATAAAAAAATACAGATATGGCAAAAAAAACCTATCTTATCCTCTTCGTGCTTCTTATTGATGCATTTGTGTTTTTCTCGACCTCTAAGGCTCAAGGCCCTGCAGTTCCGGCAGCTGCCGGAGCAACCCCGGCAGCACCAGCAGCGGCGGGAGCGGCACCAGCAGGGGCCGGAGCGGCACCAGCAGCTGCCGGAGCGGCACCAGCAGCGGCCGGAGGGGCACCAGCAGCGGCCGGAGGGGCACCAGCGGGAGCCCCTGGAGCCGCGGCTGGAGCTCCTGGAGCCGCGGCGGGTCCGGGCGGTCCTCCTGGAGCACCGATTGACATAACCACGCTCGGAGCTAAACCCGGGTGTGATGCTACTCCGGTAAGTCGAAAATATCAAGTGATTCATTAATTGATGGTTTACTACGTATGCATGAAGATGAAAATATTGATAAAAGAACAATTTGTTGGTGATTGTATAATAGGCTATGTTGAAAGCATGGGAACAA
The DNA here is from genome assembly GCA_033239045.1 of Fagopyrum esculentum. Lineage (NCBI taxonomy): Eukaryota > Viridiplantae > Streptophyta > Magnoliopsida > Caryophyllales > Polygonaceae > Fagopyrum > Fagopyrum esculentum. Next base: position 3,752,881 of record BSUD01000007.1, on the reverse strand, counting down.
GCTTGTGCATGTACAACACCGTCGACGATTAAGGTGCCACCGGGAAATTTCTCGTTGGGTATTTTATATCTTTCCGGGCCATGCAAAGCTCCGATCACTATCGACATATGCGGTAACTTCGATTCCCCTAAAACTGTAGCCGAGTTCAAAGGCAACGACACATGGGTTATGATCCAGAGGGTCGCCGGATTGACAATCAAAGGCAATCCCGGTGGTGGCGTTTTTAACGGCAATGGCGCGGATGCATGGAAGATGAAAAACGCAGCGGGCGGAACCCTTCCTTACGTACGTAACATGCATACATTGTTAATCAGAAGAAGGTTTTCTTAGCTTTATAGTAACGGAAATGGTATGGTTGCAGAACTTTAGGTTATTCTATGTGAACGACTCGACGATCACCGGCATAACCTCCTTGGATAGCAAGCAATTTCACATGAACGTAATCAGTTGCTACAACCTGACCATCCAAAGCATCAAGATCATAGCACCAGGAGACAGTCATAATACCGACGGAATCCATCTCGGTCGTTGCACGGGTGTCAAGATCAGCGACGTTGAAATCCAGACGGGTGACGATTGCATCTCCGTTGGTGACGGAACTAGGAACCTCACCGTCGAGAAGGTCACTTGTGGTCCCGGTCATGGGTTTAGCGTCGGCAGTCTTGGACGTTACGACAACGAGGAAAACGTCGAAGGCATTTTCGCTTCCAACTGCACCTTCAAGAGCACCGATAACGGAGTTAGAATCAAGAGTTGGCTCAACTCGAAACCTTGTTGCGCTAGCGAAATGCATTTCACGGACATGATCATGGACAACGTTACATTCCCTATACTCATCGATCAGGCCTATTGCCCCTCCGCTAGTTGCGACGCTTCGGTAAGATTACACATACAACCGTTACTAATTTCATCCTACCACAATATCTTTATTAACACGTTGCATGCATGCATGCAGGTACCGTCCAAGGTAAAGATCAGCAATGTTTTCTTCAAGAACATCCAGGGAACCGCAAGAGACCCGTCGGTGATGCGGTTTGTGTGTAGTACCGGAGTTCCTTGCGAAAACGTTAATCTCGAAAACATCAACATAACGTACAGCGGACCATTGGGTGCGGCTGTGTCCGAGTGTTGTAACGTCAAGCCCGTGATTACCGGCAATGTTTGCCCAGCCGCTTGCGCAAAGGCAACTACCGAAGCCGACGCTGCAAAACATATCACAGCATCTGGTGCATCTGGTCCCGCAGCTGCAGGTCCCGCTACGACGGCTACTTCTTAGCTAGCTAGGTCTATACATTTATATTGCAATCGATCATTCTTAATTAAGTTTGGGTTTTGTAATAGGTTGGTAGGTTGGCAGGAAGAAGTGAGTTTAGATAAAAGTATTAGTTTGCATCATTGATCATCAATATTACTTGAATGTATATATTGGTGATCAAACCGTTGTTTTCTTGATGCAGTATGATCACTAATACTGAAAATAATTAACATTTACCATTTTTTTTATATTGTGTATGTCACATTGTTGCAATATTGCCTAAGAATCTCACCTCTTGTTAGATTAAATTTTATCATATGTGTGAAGTCGAAGTAATTTCTATCATAAAATTCCATTTTAATGATTTTGTTATCATCATTAATTCCATCAAATACTGAAAATAACCTCAATTTAAATCATATCCAAAACCCTTATCTCCAAGTAATTAAACAAGGCCGAGAGCCTAAATTGAGTTCAAATCTCATATAATTAATGTTAGTGTTAATTTTATTTTATTTTTGGTAAAATTAATTGAAATACCCCAAATTTATAGAGGTAATAACTTTGTACTACATATTTTTAACGGGAATAAAAAAATCACTCCAATCTAACGGTGCTCCAAGCAACCGACACTCTAGAGATATGATCGTTACCGGTCCAGAGATAAGAGCGAAGAATGCAGACCATTTTGTCGATAACCGAGATGGGAAGAGGAAATTAAGATCGTGTTCCAGAAGGATTGGATAACAAACAAGATGGACTTTAACAGTTGGGATCTTCCAACGTATGAGAGTTGTCTTGCGCTCCAAGATTGAATATTTCTCGTGAGACGATTAATGATAGGTTGGATCAGAAGTCATCAATGGAAAGCCTTTTGGATCCCATGGGAACACCAAGGTAGTGGAAAGGAAGCTCGTCAAGCCCGAAACCAGTAGAGTTGGCCATATCAGTTTTAGCATCATCAGGGACACCACTGGAGTAAATGGTAGACTTGCTCACGTTAACACGCAATCCAGAAAGATCACCGTATTCGTCCAAAGTGGATTTGAGATAAAGAATAGGTCTATCAATCTATCACCACCCTTAAAGGTGGGTTATTTTAGGACGGGCACTTTGGGATGTAAGTTGTAGTCTGGGATAGGGTGTTTTTGTGAATCATGTGAGAGAGGTATTCGAGGAATTTGATTGATCCAAGAGTCATGAACGATGCTACAAAACTCTTCATGAAAGGTCCAAGCAATATTGAAGCGGAAAGGGACGTTGGGGATTGTGTGGTATCCTCGATCAAGGGTGAGGATGGACGGGGAGTGGTCGGAAATGTAGGGATGGTCAAATAGCGTTGTAGAGTTGCGGAAGGATTTGCATCCATCCGGGTTGACAAGAACCCTTTCCAGTTTGCACCAAATTCTAGACCCTAGTTTTTTTTTTCCGAAAATTTAATTGTATTGATAGGAAGGATGTACAAAGGGTTACAAGGACAACATCAGATGCATAAGGAGAGAGAGATGCAAAGAGAAAATTAATAAAGTACGAGAGTCTAGACGAGGTTCAACTTCAGCATTCGGGCGGTAGCATTCTAGACCCTAGTTGTTTACGAGATGGAAGGATTAAAGTTATAGATTTTTTCAGAAGGGGAGAGGGTAACATTGAAGTCACCAAGAACAGTCCAATGATTAGAGGAGAGAATGGGTGAACTGTTCCATTTTCTTGAAACTTAGAGGTTTCCTGTAGGAATACCAATTCATATATATTTTGATATAATATATGTATTGTAAGATTATGAATGAACAAAATAGTACACTTTCAATTATGTATACAAAATCAAACAACTGGAAGAGCTTGAGTGATCATATGATCATCATCCGCAGCCTTGCTCGCGGCTGTTATATGCTTAGCGGCATCAGCTTCATTAGTCTCCTTGGCACAAGCCGGTGGGATAACCGATCCTGTAGTCTTCGGCTTCACGTTGCAACACTCCGACAAAGCCTCCCCACGAGGTCCATCATACGTTAGGGCAATGTCTTCGAGATTGACATTTTTGCAAGGAAACTTACTGCTACATACGAGTCTGAGCACCGATGGATTACTCGCGGTTCCTTTGATGTTCTTGAAGGTAACGTCGCTAATTTTTACTTGTGACGGAACCTGCATGCAAGAATATACATGACATATTACGATGGTGTTGTATATATGTTAGAGAAGTTTACGACGATTAAATCGTCGCAATAAATATTAAGAAAACCCCGAATTTTGTCATGCGTAATTTTCATTTTATGAGATTTTAAATTTTCTTAAATAATACGTGATCAATAGTTGGCGACGTTTTATGATAAAAATGTCACTGAAGATGTTTTAAGTGACATCTTCGAAACGTCAAAAATGTCGTTTTAGACCTTATATGTAGTAGCGATAAATTAATGCATACCGAGGCGTCACATTTGGCGGAAGGGCAATATGCTTGATCAATGAGGATAGGGTTGCTAACATTCTCCATAGTGATATCTTGGAAGTGCATTTCACGAGCGGAACAAGGTTTAGAGTTGAGCCAACTCTTGATCCTGATTCCGTTATCGGCGTTCTTGAGGCTACAATTCGTCACAAAAATGCCTTCAATGTCATCCTCATCGTCCATCTTTCCGAGACTTCCGATGCTAATTCCGTGGCCAGGACCACACGACACCCGCTCAATCGTGAGGTTTCTTGTTCCATCGCCAACTGAAACGCAATCATCTCCCGTTTGAATGTCGGTGTCAAGGATTCTAATGTCCACCGAACGAGCCACGTGAACTCCGTCGGTGTTCCGCGAGTCTTCTGGTGCCTTGATCTTCATGTTTTGTATGGTTAAATTTTCACACTTGAGTACCATCGTGTGAAACTGCTTGCTGTCTAAAGAGGTTATCCCATTGATCACGGAGTTATTTGTGTCGAAGAACCTCAAGTTCTGCATGCAAAATACATCACATTAGGTCCTTCTCATATGATCTGAATCACACACATATATATATAACAGTAAAGAAACCCTAATAAAGAAAATTTTAAATCACGTACGTAAGGTCTTGTATCACAGGTTCCATCTTTAGAGCATGAAGGGTGGCTCCACACATCTTCGCCATTACCGTCGAAAATGCCGCCACCGGAGACGGCGGTGATGGTCAAACCCAAAATACGCTGAAATCTTATCCATGTATCCGAGCCATTAAACTGTTTCACATCCTTTGGAGCCTGGAAGTTCCCAGCAATCTCGAAAGTGATCGGAGCTTTACACGGCCCATTAAATTCTATACAAGACAATGTGTAGTTTCCGGGTGGGATTACGATCTTCACCGGTGTCGGAGATAAACACGCTTGCTCCCATGCTGTCTTCAATACCTATTAATTTGATGCACTTTAGCATTTGATTAAAGTCGTCTGCGTAATTCGGAATTATTAAAAGATGGAAGTAGTATATGGGTTTTATAGTTGGAGTCGAGTTCGAGCCACCATAATTACGCATACGTCAACGTAGTAGAACACGACAGTCAAATTCTACAACTTTCATATAACTTCGACGATGTTCGTTTTTTCTTAATCTGGGTTTGGTTCTAATACGCATATGAAGAGCGTAATAGTAAAGGATTTGTTCACCTTCTACTACATGGGACAAGTGCGTAGTTAATGGCTCGAATTCGACTTCACGCCAAAATCGCAATCCATGTACAGAACAACGAAACCCTAATAAAATTCGATAAAGATTGAAGAAAATATATTGATTACCGGAGCAGTATCGAAGTCGGTATTAGCTCCCAACTGGGAGATGTCAATGATTGAACCGCTAGCCGGTGACTTGCCAAGGATTGGTGCGCCACCTGGTGTCGCAACGCCCATTGAGTCGCTAGGCGGTTTCATTCCGGGTACGACTCTCGCAGCATCGGCGCCTGTCGTCCCTATGCCTTCCTGAGCATTCGAGAATGATAGAAGCACGCATGCATTAAGAAACACTAATACAAGGATTATACTTGATTTTGTTTCCATACCAAATGTTTTTTGTAAACTTTGTTTTGTGAGGATATTAGGGTTAATGGATATCATTGGGAATTTTTCCTGTGTCTATATACTTGCTCGAGATTCCTACACCAACCAGGCAGCCAGCCTATCAAACCCAAATTCACCCTCTAACAAAAATTAGAGGATTTTGTTTCTTCTAAATTAAAAAAATTTATAAATATCAAATATAAAATGTCAAAAAAAAAACATAACTTTTACTATAATTACAAAAAAAGTTACATTTTTTTGTCAAATCTAATTGGATTTTCAAATTCATCTAATTGAATTTTTAAATTGATTTTTGGCCAAATATGTTAAGTAAGCTTTTATATATATATTTGCTCTACTAGCTAGGTACATGGCATAAATCTACTTAGTAAATGTACCCTTTTTTTAATTTTTTTACTAATTTTTCCGAACCTAATATCCTCACGCCGCCTCAGTCTTCCTCTGTTTCTCTCTCACTCGTCTTGTTTTGGGTTTTTCGCAGGAGATCGGAACCGCCACGCCACCGGAAGGAGCACCACTCCACCAGCCTCGCAACGTCTGCCCTGGCCCCTGCCTTCACTCACCGGAGCCCTTGCAAGACAATTAATGGCTTCCTGCCAATGTGTGCAGTCTTTCCCAAGGACTTTGATTCTAAAATGGAGACGGTTGTAAATACTCAACCTTTCAAGAGCCATATTGGAATGTTACACGGTGACTTGAAGTATATACGAGAAAACATTGGCCGGTTACAAAGCTGCCCTAGTTGCAAGAGTACCGAGAGGCTACTAAATGAGTTCGTGCAAGAGTTCTTGGATGGTACAACTTTTCCTATTAATATCAAGCAAATAGTCCCTGGTTGCCGGGAATTACGAGAGGCTGGGTGAAATTAGGCGGTCTAACGAAGAAACAGTGGCTAGGGTTTTTGATGCACAACTTGGGTGAAATTTTCTGAATTTTCTGGTATAAATTTCCGGTATGAGCTTTCTGGTATGAGTTTTTTTTTGTATGAATTTTCTGTATGAATTTCAAGTATGAATTTTTTGGTATGAATTTCTAGTACAGTTTCTAGTATGAATTTCTGATTGAAATTCAGACCAGAAATTCATAGGTGAAAGTCATACTAGAAAATTAAAAAGAAAAAAAAAGGCAAAACAAAAAAAATAAAAAAAACACATTTAGCAATTCCTTTTACGTAGCAAAGGAAAATTCATATATGTTTCTGTTTTTTAAATAGAGGGGTTAATTACTTTTACCTACCATTAATAAAAGAGGTAAAAATTAAAGAGGTACACAAAACAAAAGGAAATAGGAAAAAATCCTACTTGTCCAAATTATTTCTTGATTTTTTAGCCTTTAATTCAATGTTTGATGGTTCAAAAAACATCATCTTCGTTTGATGGTTCAAAGAATCAAAATATAGCTTAACGTGGATGTGATTAACGTCATTGAATCTTAAAATTGAATTTTATGGTTGGATTTTAGAGGTTAGTCATGTTGATCACAATTGTCTTACTTGCTTTCCAAGTGGTGCTCAATTTGGTTAACATCAGTTTATACCGAATGCCACTGTGAGTCGGTATTTGTAATTAACGATAAATTTGTGTTCCGACTTTCTTTTTAGTGTTGTGACTTTTTGTGAGTCGGTATTTGTAATTAACGATAAATTTGTGTTACGACTTTCTTTTTAGTGTTGTGACTTTTTGTTATGTTTCGAAAATGTAAATCGGAATGGGTAAAATGGGCTTGTTGGCTGTTATTGTACAAGGGAGCATAATCACGACTCTTTTTTTTCTCAATCGGAATCAGGTTCATAATACAAGTGCAATTTTGATGCGCCCTTGGATGCCCCTTTTGCGTTGACCCTAGACGAAGAGGACGAGGCTCTTAGAGTTCGCTCAGATGGACCGATCACCCGATCCCGAGCTAAGGCCATTGCTCGAGCCACCGGCTCCATCATCACCCGCATTACTTCTTCACTTGGTCCCATTACCGGCATGCCTTGTCTCTACACCACCATGGCATAGGCTACCGGTTCCGTTAGCGGCATGTCCCGTCTTTCCGACTCCATGGCATGAAGCTAGCTTATCTTCGGACTATATTTTCATGTTTTCCTTTTTATGTAATAAAGGGATATTCCATATAGGAATATTCCCTTTTTGACCTTATCCGTTTAGGGTTTGCTTGGATGCTTTTAGGTTTTCCCCTTTTGGGCTTTTTCTTCATGTATTCTTGTTTGGCCCGTTGGCCCATAGGTAGGCAAGTTTCTCTATATAAGAGATATCTTGCCTCACTTATTTTTCATGTTCAATATTACTAAGTTTTGAGAAGAATTTCCTCCACTTAGCTTGGGCATCAAAACCTCTCTTCTAACCCTCAAACTTCTTCCTTGAATCTCGTCTTTGATTCAAGAAATCCATATTCGAGGATTCTTTTTAAGAATCAACCTTCGCTCCACACAAAAAGGTTCCTTCGATCTCTCTAGATCGAAGTAACCCTAGTTTCTTCATCGCTTCCGCCCCTTTGGATCCGAAACGATACAACGTTGCACAAAGAATCAAGGAGTAGTTGGAGTTTTGCTTGATCTAGATCCGGAGTTATCCTTGGTTACCTCCAAGGACGCATCAAATTGGTATCAGAGCAAGGGATCAAAGCTAAGTTCTCTTTACTCTTGTTTTTGTGCGTTATTATCTTAAACCTATTTAGCCTTTGTTTGTTCATGATGTTCTTCGTTTGCTCATGATGTTCTTCATTTGTTCTTCATGATCTTCATGTTGTTCATCATGTTCTTCATCATGTTCATCCATTTTTCCTGAATTTTTTTTTCTTTTCCGTGTTTAAATCAAAACAAAAAGAACAAAAATAGGAGATATTTGGTTTACCTTCAAACCATTTATCAAACCCGTCTTTTTCTTAAACCGACCTAATCCGACAATTTTGTTAATTAATTTCACCAAATCTCTTGGGATATTTTTGTTAACGAAAAGTTCGGATATCTCGCATTTGATATTCCAAGAAAAGCAAAACAACTCTTCATCAATACGGATTTGTGTTCAAAAAAAAAAAAAAAAACAAAACAAAAGAAAGTGTTGCTCAAAACGTTTCAAAGAAACGAAACACACAAAGTGAAAAGACGTCCGGCAAACCGGTCCATCCGAAAAATCGGATTTTACAAAACGGTCAAAGACCGAAAGCAAGCAAAGCTTGCCGAGTGAACAATCCGTCCATCTTCTATCCCTCCATTTTCTCACATACGTTTGCAAAATATCACTTGTTTTTTGTGTGTAATTGGTTCAATTTTGTTGGATTTGCCTTCCTTGCCTAACCGCCAAACGGCCTTCCCCAAAGTAGAACCCGATAACGCACTTGAACTTGGGTAAAGTTGACCTAACTTGTCACCTTGCTCACTTGATTGCTTGAACTTGTGTGCTGATTTGGAGCAATGACTAACGTTGAAATGGAAACTTCTCAGGATTCTGGTCCGCAAGAGTTCAGTGAACCCTTGGCTCAAGAAACTGCCTCGTTGTCCCTCGAAAATGACTCCATAAGGCGAGAATTGGAAGCCTTGAAGGCACAACAAAAGTTTGATGCCTTGACCCGAGAAAACATTGCCTTGAAAAAAGAGTTAGAAGCTCTTAAGTCCCTTCAGAATGCTCACCGTCCCACCCCAACTTATCCGAATGAGAACGTGGTCAATGCTTCCACTTCCGATGCACAACGGAAAGGCAAGGGACTTTTGGGAGCCGGCCCATCAAACGTTACCCGGCTTGCGTCTGTCATTGAACGCACCCATCCTTTACCTCTTGACGGAAATGAGTCCCATGAAGAAGAGGAGGAATTCCCCGATCCGCGTCAAGATAACTTGCCCATAGTCGATACGGAACATCGGCACCAATATTATGAGCATCAACATCAACGGTATGTTCCTTCTCCAGCTCCACCTAGTGTGCCCCGCACCGACCGACAAACCCGGGAAGAGCCCCGGTACCGTCCCAACTCAACCACCAATCATGGTCGTGAGCATGATCGGTCCGAACACCGTCACCAACGGTCAATCCGGCAACCGAGGACCCTTGACTTTGATGAATACGATGAGCAACACAACTTCAATGAGTTCTCCGGTGATGAATCCGATTTAGAACGGGTAGCACATAACCGTCCGTGGCACCCACCCATCATAGACCCCTATGAGAATCAAGACCGGGGTGAAGAATGGTTGCCTCCCCCAAATCCACCTAGGCCGGCCCCACCCGTTCATGGGCGCCAACGTCATCATGGCGGCCACCGGCGAGCCCGTGCCGATGATGCCTACATTCCACCGCCCCGCCCGGACCCCTACCGAGCTCGTAGGGAAGGTAAGGTTAAGTTCCCTACCTTTCATGGTGAATATGATCCGTGTGTTTTTCTTGATTGGGCGCAGGATATGAAACAAGCATTAAAACATTGTCATTATGAGGAGGAATCCGAGAAAATCGAGGCGGCAACTCTATACTTTGAAGGAGATGCGAAGTCTTGGTGGAACCGGTATGAGTTCACCCGAGAGAGGCGAGGATGGGCACCCATTGAGACGTTTGAGCAATTGCTCTATTGCATGACCAAGAAGTACGTACCCGAGGACTTTAAGAATGATATGCGGTTGCAAATTGCCGAGTTCAAGCAAGGCAACCTCACTCCGGTGGCTTACTTGGCTAAACTTGAGGACATGCACATTAAGGCCGGCGTCTCGGCCTCCCCCTCCGCCCTCCGCACCAAGTTCATGAGTGGGCTTAATGCTTCCATCCGGCGACCGCTCGAGATTGTCCCATTCAAGGATTTGGGAGCATTATGTCATGCCGCCATGAAGTTATATAAGCAACAACTCAAAACACCGCGGTATTCTAGGTATCCCTCTTCCTCGAGTCCATATCTTTATCCATCTAACACACGTTCTCGAGATGCGCCTAGTCCTACAGATACCGACGCCTCTAAAGGAACCCAACGGACGGGTCCTTCCAATAGGCAAACGGGTACCGAGAAGGCACCAAACCGTGGCCCGGCACCGGCGCCTCCCTCTCGAGGTCAACAAGGACCCTCACCGGCGGCTCGCCCAAGGGAGCCCGTGTGTTACAAGTGTAGCGGTTTTGGCCACGTACAACGTGATTGCCCAAACACCAAACGGGTCTTGTTTGCCGACCCAACATATTTCGAGGACGACGATGGTCAATATGAAGGTGATATCATTATTGAGGATGACCATGACACCGACCCACTTGTTGGCATGGAACCCTGTGATGACGAGATTGCTTGCGGCCCAGCACAACCCGGTAAATTCGCTCTTGTTTCTCGTCGTATTTTGGCTGTTAAAGAGCATATTCCTATTGATCAACGCGAGAATCTCTTCCACTCTCGTTGCTTGGTTAATAATACGAGTCTTTCTCTCATCGTTGACGGGGGTTCTTGTTGCAATATTGTCAACGAACGGGTGGTAAAACACTTCAAGTTGCCTACGACCCCCCACCCAACGCCTTACGGACTCCAATGGATTTCCGATACGGCATGTGACACCGTCACACAACAAGCTTGGGTGCCGTTTTCTATTGGCGCCTATGTTGATAAGGTCCTTTGTGACGTTATCAAGATGGACGCCACACATGTCCTATTAGGACGACCATGGCAATTCGATCGCCGCACATATCATGATGGTTATCTTAATCGGTACATGTTCCAATATAATGGAAAACGGGTCACACTTTTGCCTATGACTCCGCACGAAATTTTGGTTGACTATGCGGAACGGAAGAGGCAACAAACTATTGATGAGTCCGCTAAAGCACCGGCAAAATCGGACCCCCGGAGTCCCGATATTGTAGGTGCTAGTACTTCCAAATCCCGCAACACCGCCCCTCTTGTCCATGCTACCGAATCCAAAGGTAGTAAAGGTCGCATCGTTTCTTCGGGCGCACCTTTATCATCTTCGGATCCCGTAATTCAAGGACGGTGTGAGCCACGGATACTCTTAGCTCGCCGGCATGATTTGCAACCGGTCATGGAAGGCAAGTTCCCATGCTTTTTACTTGTTCCGTTTTGTTTATCTACTTCTCATGACCCAAGTAATGTGCCACACGAGGTGTCTTTGTTGTTGTCCGAATTTCAGGATATTATGCCCAAAGACCTCCCACCCGGCTTGCCACCTATCCGAGGGATTGAACATCAAATTGACTTTGTGCCCGGTGCCTCTTTGCCAAACCGAGCCGCTTACCGAGCCAGTCCGGAAGAGACAAAGGAGCTACAACGTCAAGTGCAAGAGCTCCTAGACCGGGGACATGTGCGTGAATCCTTATCACCATGTGCCGTCCCGGTAATCTTAGTACCAAAGAAAGATGGATCATGGCGGATGTGTGTTGATTGTCGTGCCATCAACCAAATCACCGTCAAATATCGCCACCCGATCCCGCGCCTTGATGACATGTTGGATGAGCTTCATGGCGCCACTATCTTCTCCAAAATTGATCTCCGGAGCGGTTACCACCAAATCCGGATGGCCGAAGGTGACGAATGGAAGACGGCGTTCAAAACGAAGTATGGACTCTATGAATGGCTTGTCATGCCTTTTGGCCTCTCCAACGCCCCGTCCACCTTCATGCGCCTCATGAACCACGTCTTGCGCCGATTCTTGGGTACATTCGTTGTTGTTTATTTTGATGATATTTTGGTGTTTAGTACGTCTTTGGAGGATCACATCGGGCACCTTCGCCAAGTGCTCGAGTGCCTTAGACAAGAGCAATTGTATGTCAACTTTGACAAATGTGTCTTTTGCTCGGACACCACTATCTTTCTTGGCTATGTCGTGTCTAAGGACGGACTCCGAGTAGACGAATCTAAAGTTCGTGCTATTCGGGAGTGGCCTACTCCTACTACGGTCACCATGGTCCGAGCCTTTCTCGGCTTAGCGGGTTTCTACCGGCGCTTTGTCAAGGACTTTAGCACGGTAGCAGCACCGCTCCATGAGCTCACTACCAAGGGTGTCACGTTTGAGTGGCGTGATATCCATGCTTGAGCGTTTGATGCGCTCAAAGACCGTCTTTGTAATGCACCATTATTCCAACTCCCAAACTTTTCAAAAACCTTCGAGGTGGAGTGTGATGCATCAAATGTGGGCATTGGAGGCGTTCTCTTACAAGAGAATCGTCCAATTGCCTACTTCAGTAAAAAACTGTCCGGTCCTTCGCTCAACTACCCTACATATGACAAGGAACTATATGCTCTAGTTCGTTGTCTTAAGACATGGCAACATTACTTGTGGCCGAAGGAGTTCGTGATTCATTCGGATCATGCGGCTCTTTCGTATCTCAAGAGTCAAACAAATCTTAGTCGGCGCCATGCTAGTTGGGTAGAGTTTTTAGAGACCTTTCCTTATGTCATTCGGCATAAGAAAGGTAAGGAGAATGTGGTAGCCGATGCCCTTTCTCGCCGCTATGCCCTCCTTGTGTATATGGATGCCAAGATACATGGCTTTGCTCTTATCAAAGAGTTATATGCCACGGATCTTGACTTCAAGGACATATGGGCACAATGCCTCGACCTCCGAGAGCACGAGTCTTTCTTCATTAACGATGGCTATCTTTTTCGAGCGGGAAAACTTTGTATTCCGCGCTCATCTATACGCCATTTGTTGGTCAAGGAAGCTCATGAGGGCCGTGGTCATTTCGGTGCTACCAAGACCCTTTCCGCTCTCCAAGAGCATTTCTTTTGGCCCCGGATGCGTATGCATGTGACACGGTTTTGCAAGGGTTGCATCACATGTCATCATGCCAAGTCGCGCCAAGGTCCGGATGGGATGTATTCTCCTTTGCCTATACCAATGGGACCTTGGGAGGATCTATCCATGGACTTTGTGGTCGGGTTGCCTATGTCAAAACGAGGCAAAGACTCCATTTTCGTGGTAGTCGATCGTTTCTCCAAAATGGCTCATTTCATCGCATGTAAAAGCACCCTAAATGCTAGTGAAGTTGCCACCTTGTTCTTTGACAATGTGGTGCGTTTACATGTGATACCACGTTCCATCGTTAGTGATCGGGACGTGAAATTCGTAAGTCATTTTTGGAGAACGTTGTGGGGAAAACTTGGAACCAACTTGTTGTTTTCAAGTAGTTATCACCCCCAAACCGATGGTCAAACGGAGGTGACCAATCGGACTCTTGGTGCTCTACTTCGAGCCACCACTAGGACCAACCCACGTAGGTGGGAGGACTTACTTTCTGTTGTCGAGTTTTCGTATAACAGGTCTAGGCACACGGCAACTAAATTGTCCCCATTTGAAGTTGTCTACGGCCTCAATCCACACACACCATTGGATTTCACTCCCCGCCCGCTCAAGGATGGAGAACACATCATCGCCGGAAATCGAGCCGCCCAAATCATTGAGCTTCATGAGCGGACTAGGACACAACTCGAACGTCGTGCCGCCCAACTTGCCGGACAACGCAACAAGGGCCGCCGCGACGTCTCTTTTGAGCCCGGTGATCTTGTTTGGCTCCACCTACGGAAGGAGCGTTTTCCTACTCGCCGCATGAGCAAGCTCTCGGACCGTGGTGATGGCCCATTCCGCATCTTAGCCCGTCATGGTCCAAATGCATACAAGTTAGAGCTTCCGGATTCCTACGGAGTACACCCAACGTTCAACGTCAAGGACCTTGCCCCTTATGTTGAGCCCCTCTTTGACGATGGTGAAACGGGGACGTTTCACAGCCAAGATGGGGGGACTGATGCGCCCTTGGATGCCCCTTTTGCGTTGACCCTAGACGAAGAGGACGAGGCTCTTAGAGTTCGCTCAGATGGACCGATCACCCGATCCCGAGCTAAGGCCATTGCTCGAGCCACCGGCTCCATCATCACCCGCATTACTTCTTCACTTGGTCCCATTACCGGCATGCCTTGTCTCTACACCACCATGGCATAGGCTACCGGTTCCGTTAGCGGCATGTCCCGTCTTTCCGACTCCATGGCATGAAGCTAGCTTATCTTCGGACTATATTTTCATGTTTTCCTTTTTATGTAATAAAGGGATATTCCATATAGGAATATTCCCTTTTTGACCTTATCCGTTTAGGGTTTGCTTGGATGCTTTTAGGTTTTCCCCTTTTGGGCTTTTTCTTCATGTATTCTTGTTTGGCCCGTTGGCCCATAGGTAGGCAAGTTTCTCTATATAAGAGATATCTTGCCTCACTTATTTTTCATGTTCAATATTACTAAGTTTTGAGAAGAATTTCCTCCACTTAGCTTGGGCATCAAAACCTCTCTTCTAACCCTCAAACTTCTTCCTTGAATCTCGTCTTTGATTCAAGAAATCCATATTCGAGGATTCTTTTTAAGAATCAACCTTCGCTCCACACAAAAAGGTTCCTTCGATCTCTCTAGATCGAAGTAACCCTAGTTTCTTCATCGCTTCCGCCCCTTTGGATCCGAAACGATACAACGTTGCACAAAGAATCAAGGAGTAGTTGGAGTTTTGCTTGATCTAGATCCGGAGTTATCCTTGGTTACCTCCAAGGACGCATCACTTATAGTACCATGGTAGAGCTGCTGCATTTGGCAATCAAAGTAGAGAAGAAGACTAAGGCTAGGAACCAAGGTGCCAAGAAAAGCTTTGGAGCTACAAGCTCATGGAAAGCACAAAACAGCCGGCCCCAAGGATCCTACAGCCGTGAGCCTACATCCACCAAGGAGGACCGAAAAGCATCAACCATGGACCAAGAAGCACAAAGAAGGAGCTCAAGGCCTCATTCATCCTCTAGACCCTTGAATGAGCCTTCAAGTGGTCCTCAAGGGAGTACCTCTAACTCTACTCTTCGTTCTAGAGATATTGTGTGTTTTAAATCAATTTGAACAATATGAGAGTGAGGATGAGCATGAAAATGACGATAATAACCCGAAACCCGAAACCCGAACCCGAAACCCGAACCCGAAAACCCAAAATCCGAACCCAAAAACCCGAAACCCGAACCCGAAACCCGAAACCCAAAACCCGAAATCCGAAATAGTGATGAGGGCATTGAATATGAGCATGGAGAATCATTAATAGCTAGAAGAACTTTGCATGCTAAGCAAGCTCCTTGTGAGGATAATCAAAGAGAGAACCTTTTTCATACTAGATGCCTAATTAAAGGGAAGGTGCGTAATATGATCATAGATGGAAGTAGTTGTTGCAATATAGCTAGCACTGATTTGATTAATAAGTTGCAAATTACCACAATTTATCACCCTCAGCCTTACAAATTGCATTGGATGAATGATTGTGGAGAATTAAAAGTAAATAGGCAAGCTAGAGTTACTATCACTTTAGGTAGCTATGAGGACACCATTACTTGTGATGTAGTTCCCATGCAAGCTTGTCATATTCTTTTGGGACGTCCATGGCAATTTGATAGGAGAGTTAAGCATGATGGTTTTACTAATAGGCATACCTTTGAATTTAATGGTCAAACACTAACTCTTAAGCCTATGACACCATTGCAGATTGCTGAATTTTATGAGAAGAAGAAGGAGTTGAGTGTGGAGCAAAATGAGGTGAAAAAGAGAGGGGATAGCTCACGGTCTAAAACAGAACCCACGGCCAAGATTAGTACCACCCTACTAGCCACACCTTGTAGTGTCCTTCTAGCATCCAAGGAGGAGTACATCCTAGATTACAGCCCTTTAGATGCCATTCTTGTGAGCTTGTGCAAGAGCTTTGTGACTTTGAGTGATGAAGCCAAGGCCACCCTACCTAAGCCCATCCTAGCTATCCTAGATGAGTTTAGTGATGTGTTTCCTGACGAGATTCCGGCTGGCCTTCCACCTTTTAGAGGTATTGAGTACCAAATGGATCTTATTCCCTGTGCTACACTCCCAAACCGTCCAGCCTATAGGTAGAACCCTAAGGAGAGCCAAGAGATCCAAAACCAAGTCCAAGAACTCCTAAATAAGGGTTATGTAAGGGAGAGCTTGAGTCCTAGTGCCGTTCCCGTCCTCTTAGTGCCTAAGAAGGACAATACATGGAAGATGTGTGTTGATTGTAGAGCCATCAACAACATCACCATTAAGTACGACCATCCTATCCCATATTTAGATGACATGTTAGATGAGTTGAATGGAGCCACATTGTTCTCTAAGATAGATCTTAGGAGTGGTTACCACCAAATCCGAATGAGGGAGGGTGACGAGTGGAAGACGGCGTTCAAGACCAAGTTTGGTCTTTATGAGTGGCTAGTGATGCCATTTGGTTTAACCAATGCTCCTAGCACATTTATGAGATTGATGAATCACGTGTTGAGACACTACATTGGTAGGTTTGTTGTGGTTTACTTTGATGACATCCTCATCTATAGTAAGTCACTTGAAGAGCATGAGGAACATTTGCGGGAAGTACTTGCAACTCTTAGAATTGAATATTTGTATGCTAATTTGAAGAAATGTGAGTTTAGTACTAATCAAGTTGTTTTTCTTGGTTTTGTAGTGAGCACAAGAGGTCTAGAGGTGGATGGAGAGAAGATCAAGGAAATCCAGGAATGGCCTACTGATTGTGAAAGGATCATTGAGACTACAAACAAGAGTTACCTACCTTATTTCTTATCCATCACCATTACCCAAAAGCCAACTTTAAACACCACAGCCGGTCATATCTCTCTCCATTGCATAAGGACAAGGTAAGTGAAGCTCTCTTCTTAGTCTCTTGTGTGTCTATCTTCCTTGTTTTACTCTAATTCTATCATATCTTGAGTTTACCATATTTTCGAGTCCATATCAGCCTTTTGCATCTATCTTTGAGTCTTGTGTCTTTTTTTGAGTATTTTGTGTGATTTAGCTAGTTAACATTGCTTGCAAGCCATACTAGTTGAGTCTTGAGTCTTATTTGAGCTTCTTAGTGTCTAACTTGACGTTTTCTGTTGTGAACCTTCAAGCAGCCGTGTATCACCCTTTTTCAAGTCAAGGAGTGTGCTAGTTGAGCTAAGGCATTGATCTTAGAAGGAGTTTTAATCCATCCAAGTCAATTGCATCAAATAGCTTGTGATCAACACAACTTGAGTGTGAGAGTGAGAGTAAACACTTGTGAGAATTTTCTGCTTTATCTAATTCAATTAGTTTGCTTGTTTTGTGTGTTTTTTTATCATGTCTAGGTCTAATAGTCCAAGCAAGTCCCAAAGCAGTGAGCCAATGCACCCGGAGACATTTGCTATGTTGAAGCAAATAATGGATTCGGTGACAAGATTGACCGACCGGATTGGCACGTTGGAGTCTCGGCCAACACCCATAGCCACGCCAAAGCCGAGGTCCACTTTCAAGTTAGGAGGCACGTCTAGAGATGCCCCGAGAGAAACAGCCCATGAATCACCTCAAAGAACTCCTCAAGGGTAAGGTATGAGACATGCTAACCCTCTTCCTAGAACACCTAATGTGCAAGGTTTTGTGGATGATTTTCAGGAGCCACAAGAGGATGTTGAGGAAGAAGGCATGTGGAGAGAGTTCCCTAGGCGTCACCCACAGCCAAGGAGAGGACGAGAATATGAGCCATTTAGGCCTTATCAAGAGCTAGATGGAATAGGGAAAGCGAAGGTCAAGATTCCTAGTTTTGAAGGCAAGTGTGACCCGGATGCTTACATGGATTGGGAGACTAAATTGGAGCAAATTTGGTCATGCCATCACTTTGGAGAGCAAAGGAAGGTCCAGCTTGCATAATTGGAGTTCCAAGGATATGCACTAGTATGGTGGGATCATCTTGTCAACGAAAGGAGAAGAACCTTGGATCCAGCCATCACTACATGGGAACAAATGAAGGCCTTAATGAGAGCTCGTTTTGTACCTCAACATTATGCTAGGGAGCTGAGGCAAAGGTTGGAGAACCTTAGACAAGGAGCCATGAGTGCCGAAGAGGTCTACACCTCTATGCAAATGGCAATGGTGAAAGCTAATGTGGTTGAAGATGAGGAGTCTACAATGGCTAGGTATATACGCATTTTAAACTCATCTTTGGCTAATGAAATTGATTTGTATCCTTATTGATGCGCGGATGCCCCTTTTGCGTTGACCCTAGACGAAGAGGACGAGGCTCTTAGAGTTCGCTCAGATGGACCGATCACCCGATCCCGAGCTAAGGCCATTGCTCGAGCCACCGGCTCCATCATCACCCGCATTACTTCTTCACTTGGTCCCATTACCGGCATGCCTTGTCTCTACACCACCATGGCATAGGCTACCGGTTCCGTTAGCGGCATGTCCCGTCTTTCCGACTCCATGGCATGAAGCTAGCTTATCTTCGGACTATATTTTCATGTTTTCCTTTTTATGTAATAAAGGGATATTCCATATAGGAATATTCCCTTTTTGACCTTATCCGTTTAGGGTTTGCTTGGATGCTTTTAGGTTTTCCCCTTTTGGGCTTTTTCTTCATGTATTCTTGTTTGGCCCGTTGGCCCATAGGTAGGCAAGTTTCTCTATATAAGAGATATCTTGCCTCACTTATTTTTCATGTTCAATATTACTAAGTTTTGAGAAGAATTTCCTCCACTTAGCTTGGGCATCAAAACCTCTCTTCTAACCCTCAAACTTCTTCCTTGAATCTCGTCTTTGATTCAAGAAATCCATATTCGAGGATTCTTTTTAAGAATCAACCTTCGCTCCACACAAAAAGGTTCCTTCGATCTCTCTAGATCGAAGTAACCCTAGTTTCTTCATCGCTTCCGCCCCTTTGGATCCGAAACGATACAACGTTGCACAAAGAATCAAGGAGTAGTTGGAGTTTTGCTTGATCTAGATCCGGAGTTATCCTTGGTTACCTCCAAGGACGCATCAAATTTGCCGCTGGCAGCCAAACCGAATCAAATTTAACGTTTTTAACTCGTTGAAAATGAATCGATTGTGGCTGTCCGTATTTTTCTTGATTAGGAACTTCACTCCACTTGCAAACTATGCACCTCTCATCCTGAAGAAAAAACCGAATCAAATTTAACGTTTTTAACTCGTTGCAACCCTTATAGGCGTGGTATCTTATACGGATTGATCTAATATAAACAATTCATTTGGAAAGCTCGAAATGAAATCATCTTCAACAACAGCTATACTCATCCCACAAAGTGTGCTCGGAACATCATCAACTTGATTAGGAACTTCACTTCAAGCACTTGGAAAGACAGATCCCCCAGCTCGAAAATGTGGGCTAGCATCCTTGGAATTCACTTAGAATAGTCTCCTCCCTTTGCATCTCATGTACTCTTGGGTCAAGTAGACCCCCTCATGTATATCCTTCTGATTTCTAATACATTAAATTTTCAAAAAAAAAAAAAACTTTTATGTTTCTTAGAGATTTTTACTCCTTACCGTAAGAGAGATTCTCATGTAACCACCCATGATAAGGGTTTTTTGGCAAGGAAACCCGGTTCTTTCATATTCCGTAAAAAAAACGTTTAGGGGTTCCATTTTCCGTTACAATATTAATTTCTTATACTACTTCACCTAACCCATTTGACATAATGTCTATAAACATTTTTTTTCACGAGGTGATCTTTTGAAACAAACCCGTATTAGGAGTGATTTTCGTTAATTAACAATAGAACGAGCAGATTGTTGCAGAATACTTTTAATTTGTAATTTTTGTCGGGTGGTTTTCGATAATTTCGTCTTTAATCGTGATGTTTATAAAGCTAACACTTCGTACATTAATCAATCTATAAATGTTGGATGAACCAACACTGTGACTAATTCCTACAAATTGTGGTGTGTCGGTAAATCCGATTACTGTTTTAAGCTGTGTCGGCAGTTATTTTCTTAGCAGCATCAGCTTCGTTTGTTGTTGTGGCGCAAGCCTGTGGCTTAACTGTTCCGGTTATCACCGGCTTCACGTTGCAGCATTCCGACACAGCCTCCCCCGGTTGCGCTCCTTTGTACTCTATATCAATGTCTTCAAGACGAATGTCTTGGCATGGAAATCCCCTGCTGCATACCAGCC
Source organism: Fagopyrum esculentum (assembly GCA_033239045.1). NCBI lineage: Eukaryota > Viridiplantae > Streptophyta > Magnoliopsida > Caryophyllales > Polygonaceae > Fagopyrum > Fagopyrum esculentum. The sequence goes on along the minus strand of BSUD01000007.1, from coordinate 3,732,659 downwards.
TGATCACCGATTTAGTGAATGAGGTTCCTTTGATGTTCTTGAACGAAACGTCGCTAATCTTTACTTGTGACGGAACCTGCATGCATGCATATATGAACGTAAGCAAAAATTCCGTTGAGACAATATGACATCGGAGTTTGATACGTAGGAGTTGTTAACATCTTTGAAGGACCGTGATTTTATATCACTCATGTTACGTGTCGAAATAATCGGATTACTTAGAATATAAAGTCGGGATCCACGTTTTCGATCAAGCATCTAAACTAGCTAATCGTTTGAAGTAATATTATTTACGGCACAAGCATATACATCAATCTCCATATATATAGCTCGTCCGTATATATTTTTCTTCTCAACGAATTTCACATCGCATTCTCTTTTAACTAACTTAAAGTCAAGAAACGGACCTTATATTCTAAATCATCTGATTAACCCGACAAATAATTACTCTCGATAGGGTTTGTTCCTAACTTTGAGTTATTTAATCGGTGTGAAATCATTCCCGCATGTAATATATAGACGTAAATGAATATAGAACTAATAGAAGTAAAGTAGTTGTTGCATGTTTACGTCTAACGTTGCGAAAGTATGTGTACGTACCGAAGCGTCACAATTGGCGGAAGGACAATATGCTTGATCAATGAGAACAGGGTTGCTAACATTGTCCATTGTGACACCTTCAAAGTGCATTCCGCTAGCGGAAAGAGGTTTCGAGTGTAGCCAACTCTTGATTCTAATGCCATTATCGGTGTTCTTAATGGTACAATTCTTCACGGAAATTCCTTCGACGTCTTCCTCCTTATCGTTCTTCCCAAGGCTTCCAATGCTAATTCCATGTCCGGGGCCACACGACACTCCCTCAATCGTCAGGTTCTTGGTTCCGTCGCCAACCGAAATACAATCATCCCCTGTCTGAATGTCGGCATTGAGGATCTTTACGAACTTCGAACGAGCAACGTGGAGTCCGTCGGTATTTCGGGCCGTCGCTGGGGCTCTGACCTTATAGTTCTGTATGGTCACGTTTTCGCATGAAAGTACCATCGTATGAAACTGCTTGCTGTCTACAGTTGTGATCCCGTCGATCATTGAATTTTTTATGTCGAAGAACCTTAGGTTCTGCATGCAATAAAAGGCGATTTGTTATGCGTTTTTCACAAATTTGTCACTTTTAAAAAAAATAAAACCACTATTTATTTTTTATTTCTTCAAATTGAGTACATTTAATTAGAGTTTTATCATCAAAGTTATCGATCACTTGAATTACTATCCCCTAGAATTTGAGTGGTTTTTAATCATTAATTTTGAAACCCTTGAGATTATATAAATTATAAATAATTTGGATTTAAAATCAAGATTTTTTATGAAAAAAAAAAACGTTTAATTTACATAACTGTATTAATAAATTTTAAATAATTATTTTTTATATAAAAATTGTCAATTAATGTATCTTTACTTTTATTTGAGAAAATATAATGTTTACAAAAATTTTAAATAAATTAGTTAATTATAAGAAGAGTATTTCAATCATATAATAATAGTGTAATATGTAATTGAGAATCATATAGATGGTCCACTAAATAAAATTTATAAAGTGATTACTTTAAAAAAAAATTACAACAAATAGTTTTTTTTGTCAAAACTCTAAAATAAAAAATAAAAAGTGGTTTTTAAATAAACAATAAATTCCGCTGCTAATTTTAGAAATTATTCTCGTATATAAAACTCTACAAAAAAAACAATTTAAACATCCTGAATAATCATAATTGTTATAAAGAAAAACAAATATTATATTATATAAAACAAAGAAATGTAAATAATAGAAATTACGTACGTAGGGTCTTGTAGCGCAGAGACCATTGTCGAAGCAGGCGGGGTTGCTCCATACTTTTTCGCCGTTACCGTCGAAAATACCACCGCCGGAGACACCTTTGACGGTCAAGTCGGCGAGCCTCTCAAACTTGACCCATATATCGACTCCCTTGAACAGTTTCTCGTCCATCGGAGCTTCGAAGTTGCCGGCAAGCTCGAAACATATGGGAGCTTTGCAGGGTCCTGTAAATGCTATGACGGAGAGTGTGTAATTTCCTGCTGGAACCACAATTTTCACCGGTGTTGTAGATTCACAAGCTTGTTTCCATGCTTTCTCCAATGCCTATAATACAATTATACTTCAATAGCATCAACGGTTCCGACTTGTTTATAAACTAGTCGAACGAATAGCTCATATCATATACGAGACGAACGAGCCAAGAATTAGCATGTTAAGCTCGGCTTGTCTCGAGTTTAAATTTTAACTTAGTTTTAAAGTACGATTATATTCGCCTTATTTAGAGAGTGAACGCATTTGCGTTAAGCTTTTTCTGAGCCGAGTAGTTCACCTAATATATCAATCATATAGTGTTATTCAAGCCAAGAATTGTCATGCTTAATCTCGACTATAAACGAGTTCAGTCTAAATTTCAACCGAGTTTTAAGATATGTTCATATTCACCTCGTTTTAGAAAGTGAACAAGTTCGAACCGAGCCTAAATTACATTCGAGCTGAGCCTAAATTTCATTCGAGCTTTAAAATATGTTCATATTCACCTCGTTTAGAAAGTGGACATCTTTGAGCCGATAAGCTGGTCTAGTATGACAATCCTCGAGTGTTATTCTAGCCAAACGAATCTACTTTTTGACATGTTTTTAAGCTCACTTACGTTCTTTATGACAAGCATTCATAAAGTGTTAGGTTAGCCAAACTAGACGAGTTTTGCCATGTTTAAGCTCAGTTCTTTATAAACAAATCGTGCCTAAATTTTCATCGGGTTTCATATTCGGCTAACGAATTTGAGCCAAACTTTTTTCAAGCGGCTCGAATAGGCTCGGCTCGAATAATATACCTACCGATCAAATAGTTCAATTATCAATTAATAGTAGTTACCGGAGCAGCGTCGGCACCGGGTTTAGCACCCAGCTGGCCGATGTCAATGGTTGAAGCGCCGGCACCAAGGACTGGTGCACCGCCTGGTGCGCCGCCTGGTGCACCAAGGACTGGTGCGCCGCCTGGTGCGCCACCTGGTGCACCAAGGACTGGTGCGGCGCCCGGTGCGCCGCCTGCTGCGGGGCCTTGAGCGTTAGAGGGTGATAGAAACACCCATGTGTTAAGAAGGATCAAACCGAGGATTAGATTTGATTTTCTTTCCATAGCTATATTTTTTATTTTATATATATAATTATCTATATATATAAATATTTATTGATAGAAAGGAGAGGAAAACTCTCCACTAAATATTTTTATTTGTAATTAGGGTTAATGCAAGTTCCTTGGAGAAAATGTATATGTATATATATACATTTTTTTTAATTTTCTTTTCGCATTCCTAATTTATTATTTTTATTTTTTTTTAGCGAATTTGCAGTATTGCCATTGATATTTAGATTGACTTTTTGTGGCCACAATTAGGCTTTACTATTTTCTATCTTTTGACCCATCTTTAATTTGACCAAAAATAATAGAAAAAATTTGGTAGAAAAAAACAATATAATTTATAAAAGGCTAATATTTATCTTATTCAATTTTAAAAATTATAATTAAAATATATTTTTTATTTATTATAAGGTTAAATAATGAATCTTTTTGTCAATTAAAAATTAAACTGAAAAGAAAATTCAATCTATTATGAGAAAACATGTACATGAGCAAAAAATTAATAAAATAAAAATATGTTTAAAAAGGATAAAAAAAAATAAATCAAGTTAATAATTATCTTTTTTTAAGGTTTATTTAGAAGGATGTTGAGTTACAATGATATTTAATAGGAAAACAATTTGATGTAATTATTAAAATTATAAAATAATAACTTATTTTTAATATATTTACCAATTTTATTAAAAGAAAAAAATTATTTATCTCACAGATTCCATATTTTTGTAAACACTAATTTATATTTATGGTGATTTTTTTTTACTAATTTAAACATTTTATCACTTTTAAACTTCGGTTGGGTGATTTCACAATTTATCCCACACTAAAATGCAATTTTGGTAGAAAAAATGTTTATGTTATACTTTTTTTGGATACAAATAGATTAAAGTAAATTATATTTGATTAGATTTTTTAGAATATGTTTTTATATGAGATTTGTGATGTGATAATATTAAAAATTAAAGGGACTAATAATAAAATAAATTTATAATAAATATTATAAGATTGGTTTTTTAAAAATATAAACAATACAAAATTTCTTAAAATTAGAAGGTAAAAATAAAGATCGCAAAATAAATAAAAGAATAGTATTTGAAAAGTAATTCGGGTTTTCCGACCCGATAGAATATCCGCGGTTACAAAACCTCCCCATCACCACACTCCCACGACCGTCGGAGCAGCCATGGCAGCCTTCCAAAGGATGACTACCATGGCCACTTCTCTTTCTCTTTTCTCTCGCGGCTACGTTCGCTTCCTCGGAAAGCTAACACCTTCTAGCACCTCTGCTTCATCTAATTTCAAAGTCTTCTTCTCCTCCACTGCTCCTCGTAGAAGAAGGGCTTTGACCAGAGAACTCACCTCTCTTTCCAAATCGGAGAATAAGAATGCCTTCTGCACCTCTGCTACGGGAACTGTGGTCAGTGAATTGGAAGAAGAGACCAAATCGCAGGATTCGTCCGCCGACGGAAAAATTGTGCTTCCGACTAACGACTCATCGGAGAAGCTGCTCCGGATCCGTCACACGGTATGTTTCAGTTTCTGATCTCGTTTTTTATTCTTTTAATTCATTTTATTGTTGCGATTAGTGGCGTTTTCTGGAGAGAATCTCAACTCTGATTAGAAATGAAATTTCGTAAAGCATTTGCTTTGTCTGTTCTGGATTTGCATCTGAGGTGCCGATATCAAGCTGCATAATTCTTTCCTGGGAAGTAATATTGTTGTGTGTTTTGCAGTGTGCACATGTGATGGCAATGGCTGTTCAAAAGCTCTTCCCCGATGCTAAAGTGACTATAGGACCTTGGATAGAGAATGGATTCTATTATGATTTTGATATGAAGCCTTTAACAGACACGGACTTGAAGAAGATTAAAAAGGAGATGGTTAGTGGATCTTCTCTGTTATCATCGTAATGATGTAGATATGAATTTTACTAGGTTTGTAAGGTTCCATTATCTCGTGTTTTCAGGGTACAGAATTTATTTCTTATATCATCTGTAGGATCGGATAATAAGTCGAAATCTACCGTTAGTAAGAGAAGAAGTTTCCAGAGAAGAAGCCGAGAAGAGAATACAGGCTCTGAATGAACCTTACAAACTGGAGATTTTAGAAAGTATAAAGGAAGAGCCCATTACCATCTATCATATTGGTGAGAAGGATTCTGCTTACATTATTACTAAGTGTGTATATCATGCACATATCTAATGCTGCTGAAGATTCTTTTTCTAGTTTCTGAATACTCACTATTTGACTCTATATTTGGTCATTGTCTCCGTCTGTCTCTCTAGTCTCTACATTTATATGCTAACGCCATTTCCTGTGATGGTAGTTCTTGCTCCTTCTGTACCTAGTACACCACAGTTATTTTGCTGGTCATTTAACACGATTGCCTTCTTTTTCATGATAAAGGGAGGAAGAAAAACTACTTATAGGCGTTCTAATCCTACAAGTATTATACTACAGCAGGTTCTTTTTTAGCAGCATTGTGAACTTGTCGTGTTGCTTTTTCCAATGTATTGAAGTATAATATTCACTGTTTTGAATAGGTTGAAACTGGCAATACATCTTGCTTCAGCTGGTTGGTTACTGTATTTCTTCTTTTTTGACATGAATGCAACTTTTGCATTTGTCGTCTTTTCTATGAAAACCTTATGTTGTCAGTGGTTACAAGATTGGCTCTCATGGACCCTGCTGCCTGCTCACATTTTATTTTTTTCCTAAACTACTGCCTGCTCAAGAAAGCTACTAGTTTTATCTAAAATATCTTCAACCGATCTTTTGTTTCTTTTCCTGTTTGAAAAGTAGTGCTTGCCATATCTGAAGAGCTACTTTTCTTTTCTAATACTTGTTTTCTCTATTTTTGTGCATACTGTTCTAGTATGCTCTACTTGAAATTAGTTAAATTTACATCCATTATATTTATGAATCTTTGCTTATCATGCTCAATAAGGGATTCAATCTGTTATTTCATATGGATGGGCATTTTGAAGTATCCTGTCTCTGCATAAAAACCCTCCGAATTCTCACGGCTTTAGTTAGCATTGAACCTAGATAAGCCAGTCAATTTTCAACTTCTGTTCTGGGGAGCTCTTTTTTTCGTCAGTGGCCTTGTTCTTGTGCTATGAGTCCTATGACTATGACAATTCAAGTTAGAGGATAAGAAAGTCAAATTTATGGTTGGTACTCTGGTTTCATTTTGGCATATTTTCACACTCTTCTTGTGCTATGTACAGGGGACCAGTGGTGGGACCTTTGTGCAGGTCCTCATGTTGAGACTACGAGAGACATCAATGCGAAGGCTATTGAACTTGAATCTGTTGCTGGTGCATACTGGAGAGGTGATGAGAAAAGGCCAATGCTGCAACGAATTTATGGCACAGCATGGGAGAATGAGGAGCAACTGAAAGCATACATTCATTTCAAAGAGGAAGCTAAACGCAGGGATCATAGGCGTCTTGGCCAAGATCTTGACTTGTTCTCAATACAGGTAAATCTAGCTAGCAGTGTACTATGTGGTTTAAGCTCCATCAGTCATACATGGGCTTAACTCTTCCCCCTCCCTCAAGCCAAAAAAAAAAGAAGGGCGATGTAAAAGAAAATGCAGTTTTATCAGTTCTTTTGATCACATTTTAGATTCTACCATTTCCATTAGTTAGATATTTGTGTTCTCAACACTCTGGGAGTCGCATATTGATGCTTCATAGCTTGGGGAAATCCTATTTTCTGATAATAATTCCAACTTAAATTTATTTATTGACCATAAACAATTATTATTAAAATAAATATAATTTTTTTCTTTCTAGCCATGAATGCTTTAATAGCAGTGGAGAAATCCTATTATTGGTTCAGCAGAAGGTCTCAACTAGACCCCATATATATTTACATCTGAGGGATGTTTCACCACATCTTCTTGTTTTTCACATCAGGAAGAAGCTGGTGGAGGACTGGTATTCTGGCATCCGAAGGGGGCTATTGTGAGGCACATTATTGAAGATACATGGAAAAAGATACATATAGAACATGGATATGACCTGATCTACACTCCGCATGTGGCAAAGGCAAATCTTTGGAAAGTAAGTGGTCACTTGGATTTCTATAGGGAGAATATGTTCGACCAGATGGACATTGAGGATGAACTTTACCAGCTTCGACCAATGAATTGCCCTTACCATATTTTGATTTACCAAAGGAGCATGCACTCTTATCGAGATTTTCCAATTAGGGTTGCAGAGTTAGGAACAGTGTATAGATATGAATTATCCGGAAGCTTACATGGGCTTTTCCGTGTCAGAGGTTTCACACAGGTATAGAAGCCCTGGAACTTTTTCTTTCGAGCCATATTGTATTTCCTTTTTGATAGGCAATGTAGTTAATCAGTTTATGCATCTTTTCAGGATGATGCACATATATTTTGTTTGGAAGATCAAATCAAAGATGAAATCAGGGGAGTACTGGACCTAACAGAACGAATGCTACTACAGTTTGGATTTGATCAGTATGAAGTAAACCTCTCTACAAGGCCTGAAAAATCAGTGGGAGGAGATGATATATGGGAGAAAGCAACATCTGCCCTTAAAGATGCCTTAGATGATAAAGGATGGAGCTATGAAGTTGATGAAGGTGGTGGTGCCTTTTATGGGCCAAAAATTGACCTGAAAATCGAAGATGCACTTGGAAGGAAGTGGCAATGTTCAACAGTTCAGGTTAGCTTTAGAAGATCACAAATGCTAAATTTCTTTTGCTCTTATCCGTCTACTGATATTTTCATTTAAAATGTTGTGCACAGGTTGATTTCAATTTGCCAGAGCGCTTTGATGTTACTTATGTAGATTCAAACTCAGAGAAGAAACGACCAATCATGATCCACAGAGCTATTCTTGGTTCTTTGGAAAGATTTTTTGGTGTTCTTATAGAGCATTATGCTGGGGATTTCCCTTTATGGCTTTCTCCAGTTCAAGTCCGAGTTCTTCCGGTCACAGACACTCAGGTACCGGTACATCTGTCTTTCTGTAAATAACAGGAATCAAATACTGCAGATTTTGATTATTCTACTATACAGCTTGAATACTGCCACGAGGTCATTAAAAAGCTGAAATCTCGCCATATCCGGGCCGAACTATGCCACGGAGAGCGTCTGGGTAAACTTATTCGTAATGCAGAGAAGCAGAGGATTCCATTGATGGCAGCCGTTGGACCCAAGGAAGCCGAGACTGGAACGCTTACTGTGAGGTCGAGGTTTGGAGGTGAGATGGGTACCATGTCTGTGGATGAGTTCATCAGCAGAGCTCAGATAGCAGTTGAGAACAGAACATCGTTTTGAGTCTTTGACACAAAAATACACAGATAATTATGTTAGTTTTGATGTTTGGGTTTTGTTTTGTTGTAATAATTGTTGTTATTTTTTTTTTTTTGGAAAACGGAAAGCGATTAGGAAAGCCTATCTTCTAGAAACTACAAACCAAAATCAGGTACAACACGATCATTCTTCTTCCTCCTTAAGACCACAATCCATGTCAACGCTTCGAGTAAAACCGCAACGCAGCCCAAGATGATGATCAAGACAGTGAACATCCACGTCCTATCGAAACGAACAATGTCGAGGCCCTTGAAGACGTTGATGATGCCCAAGACGATGACCGAGTAGCCAACAGACCAGTGAAAGAGGTTCCAGTAAATCCGAGCCTTGTGTTCCTTCTTCGGCCTGATTCGAGCTACAATCACTTGAAGTGTTGCCATGACGAGGAGAGCGATCCCAATGTTACGGTGGGCGTAGTATGTTATCCCTTTCGAGTCATGCCCGAGCTTGAGCCCCGTTCCACAACCCGCGATGCCGATGAGGTAGGCTGTTGACTGGATGTAGAAGTGGAGGTAGAACCAAGCTGAGTCTGATGACTTTAAGACTTTCAAGTATCTTGCTATCATTGCACCTATCGGCATCAACAGTCCCCATGCCATCATGTTTATCATTCCATGAACCTAATTAATTATTCCAATAGTACGTACGTAAATAGAGAGTTAGGGTTAAAGGTGTAATCGTACGAGGAGAGTGAAGAAGATTCACAAACGCACAACTGACCTGAAAACCGTGACGATCACGATTATGAGTTCCGGATCCGTGACAGTTACGGGTTCCACGGATTTGGAATCCGTAACTGTGACAATTACGGTTTTCAGATCCGATGTGCGTTTGAGAATTCCATTGTTAATACTTACCTTCCTCGGGTTGAGGCGAGAGTTACCGCCACCGGAAGGTAGAGCGATCCCGGTGGAGAAATCTACGACGTCTTGAGAGCTTTGGTGGGCGTTGTCCAATTCATGCATGCCCGGAGAGCCGTCATCGGAGAGGGGACCCACTTGCCAGACGTGGTTGACGATCGTTCTGTCACCAGGGAGCTTTACGGTGGCGTATATGATGATCTGGTTTTCGGAGCTCTCCGCCGTCAAATCCGATACGTTGAAACTAAGCTTGCTCTGGTATAACGTCGTGATAGCTGCGCTCTCAACTGATGACGTGTACGCTCTCATCTCGCCGTTAGAGTTCGTGTAAGCGACAAGCGACTGCATTAATTTTGTAAGCTCGTTAGACTAAAGATCGAAAATTTATAAAGAAAGTAGAAGATGATTGATTACCTGAGCGCCAGCCATGCCGGAGCCAGTAGGGTTCAGGGCCCAAGCGACCCAGTTGCCGGAAGAGGATTTCCCGGTGACTCCGGTTGCACGGAAGGCGATTTCCGCTGTTCCGGCTAATGCATCATACGTCCAATGAAGGTGGCACCCGAGCACAGGGAGCGAGAGACATGTAGCGTACTTCTTCTCCTCCGGGAAAGAATACAAGCACGACGACACAGAGGACGCCGGAGAGATATTCTGGCCGGCAACCTTTGGATGACATAGCCAAAGCAGTGAAAGAAGCAATGCAATCCAAGACAAAAGCTTCATACTTTCCTGCGAAAATTGATCGGCGAAAATTAATATGAAACAATTTGGTTTACTAAGCTTTTTCTAGTTTTTTTTTAAAGAAGACGATGCAGAGTTTGAAAATATATTACGTTGTATCAACAAATAATTTCTATAAATAAATTATAATATTTATTTAAAATATATATAAATGGTAACTAAGAACTTTAACTAAGCCCGTAAATTTGGTAAGAAAATGAATATACTCTTGTGTTTTGTTGTTCTACTTCCAATGATAGATTATATATTCAGTACAGAAATACTTTCTAAAAATATATTTTATAATTTTCATATTTATTTAAAATATATTATTATGTATGATAAATAAAACCTTTATCCAAGTCCAAAATTTTGTCAAGATAGTTTTTACTACTATCTCCTGCACTTTATTTTATATTATAAAATCAAATATATTTAATTTAAATAAAGATCTTATAATACATTTGAAGAGAAATTTGATAAAATTAATTAAATCTAGTACAAAGCACGAAATTAAATTGCGATTCATATATACTATTATAATGTTTTAATTTTGCCTTTTAACTTCTAGAATTTTATTGGATGTGGAAGTGCATAGTAGAAGTCGGATAATGAATTAACATTGTGGTGAAGTATTGATCTTTGTTGAGTTTGCAGTATAATTAGTTGTTGATGTCAATATATTAATAAGTATTGGGTCGGTTTTTTCGGGTAAATTTCGGTGGGTTCTGGGCATTGTTAACACCAGAAAATGGAAACATTGACTTCGTCGTTTGTAAACTGAACGCATTGAATTGTGGTATACTTATTTGCTAAAATTGGATTTCGGGTGAATGAGATAACGATGACCGAAGTTATTTGTACGCGATGCAAAACTTGGGGAAAATAAGACAAAAATGTTGGTATACCACATCGCCCAAAAGCAATATAACTCTTATAATACATAAGGAGGAAAAATGCTTAAAGGTCGTGCCCTTTTGGTCATTATCCATCTTCAACGGGGAGCAGCCTAAGTTAACCGGCCACGACCACACGCCGAGCCGTGCAAATCCGGGTCAGGTCTTGTTTAGGCTTGCAGTGATGCGCAAATCCGAAGTTACGATTTCGGAGTTAAATCCGAAAATTCGTATTCAATGTGCAGATCTACCACGTCTTTGAGATCGCCTATATAAGGGCGTTTCGTCCTCTCATTTAGAGACACAACAATACCCTCCCACTTTCTTAGTTTTATAAAACGAGGCGTTTTCCCAGAAACTAAAAACAATTAACACATAATATAATCATTAATTTGTGATAATGAAGCTATATGCTATAAAACTTATTCTCACAATTCCATCACGAAATCGGAAAATTATAACGTTGAACATTTTCCTTTACAAGCACATTGAAATGCAGGACCGAGAGTAACGTCAATGTCCGTGGGAATACGTCGGCAAAATGCCTCACCAAGTTTCTTCTCTTCACATTGTTTTTTACATTCTGATATAATACAGTAATCGAAATTCACCACACAGTAATCTTCTTCTGCTGCACTCATTTTCGATGCCATTTCTCCAACTGCAAATTTCGATTATATATAACGAAATATATTTAGGTAGCAAATATTTTCGAAAAATGGTTACCTTTTAAAAAGCTAAAATTATATGTAATACATAAAAATTTACCCGTAAGAACGAGAACGAAGACGAGAATGAGACTCGTGTTACTGAAAAACTTGGCCATGGAGACTTGTCAAGGTTTTGTTGTATGCAATCAAGGACTAAAATACGTTCTTTTATACCTAAAAACCTACGGTTATATTTTAATTTATAACTTAATTATACTTTATTATATATATATAATCGTTTCCTTTCTTGTGAATATGGTCAAATGTAGAAATTAATAGGCGACGTTATTCATGTAGTGTCTTAAATGCATGATTCTATTCATTCTATTGAGGCATTAAATCTAGAGATTACGATTCATCAGTTAACTCTCTCCGATAGTGTTGGGCAAGTTAGGTTCGGTTTATCGAACTGTAGCGAGTAATTTCGGTCCAGATTAAATCAAAAATCGATAATTTAGGTTTGGTCAAAAACCGCAAAATCGACGGATAAATCAAAAAAATTGAATTATTATTTTAAAAAATAAAGGTCGGTTCATTTATCAACTTATTTTTTTGCCTACTATGCCTACGCGAGGTGTAGCCGTAGTCCTTTTTCCTTATTATTTTTATCGGAATTTTTGATATGGGCGAATACGTATACGCCATGCGTAATCGTAGTCCTACTACGACTACGCATGACGTATGCGTAGCCATTTTCCTAACGAAATCAACTTATTGCTACGCGTACGTCAGACGTAGCCGGACCACGGATATTAATAGGGGTTAGTTAGTATTTGTGAAACAAAAAGTGCCCTAATAACTAAATTTTCTCTTTTATTTATCATAAATTATCCTAATAAATAATTATAAAAATTACAAATAAACGTCTCTTATAATATCAAACTGAAAAAGAGAGTAAAAAACATGCAACTATAACAGAAAATATCTTCTTGCCGTTGAGGTGAAAATTGTCGCCGGCGCCGGAGGGAGCGGTGCCGGAGGGAGTGTTGGTGGTCGGAGAACTGGCGGTGGGAGTATTGGAGGCGGGAGAGCTGGCGGTTGTTGTGCTGGTGGTCGGAGCACTGGCAGTGGGAGTGGTGGCGATGAAGTTAATGGAACCAAAGGAGGATTGGTGGGCGGTGGTGAGAAGGTGGGCCGCCGGAGCGCCATTGGAAAGGGGACCGAATTGCCAGACCTGGTTGATGGTGGTGGTATTGCTAGGTAGCGTCACTGTAGCGTATATGATGATCTGATTGCTTGAACTCTCTGCAGTTAAATTCGAGACGGCGAAGCTTAATGTGCTCTCCGTCAGCGTCGATATGCCGAAACTCTTTACCGACGATGTGTACGCCGTCATCTCCCCGCTTGAGTTCTTGTAAGCTACTAGCGCCTGCGTTTTTAAAAAATATTTTCTATAAAAAAAACTCAATCATATTTCTATTCATAACACTGATTAAAACTCAATCATATTTCTTTTTATATATATTTTAAAAAAATATTTCTATAAATATAAATCTTTTTTTTATGTAATTTAAATTTTATATTAGTGAAATCATAAGATCAAACCTATTTCACAAAAAAAAAACATATTTCACAGTATTAAATAATTATATTATAAAATAGTTGTACCAACATACCTTATTTTTATTATGGCCAATTTAATAAATGTTTTATTTATTTAATGGTAAGTGCATTTAAATATATAATTTTTTCTTCCCGTCAAAAAAAAACAATTTTTTTTCTTAAAAACTAAAGACTAATAGAGATTTAGATTAAAATTTAGGAGATTAATTTATTTAAGTGTTTGGATGAAGATGTAGATTACGAAGAAAATTTTATCAAGTGTGTTAATTGAGATTAAAAATGGACAAAAAATATAACCTCATATTATCAAGGTTAAAGGAGATTAATTTTCAACCATCAATTAAAATTTCACACAAATTTATAAAATTGTATCAATTAGCCCATTAAACAATTTCAACCAAATAATTTGGTATAAATCATTTTACATCAAATAATACTTAATAAATTTCATATAAAATTTAAATTTTATCTAAATTAATCTTTAAAATAAACATCTCCTACAAACACACCCATAAAAGTACAATCTTTTTTTAAAGAGTACAGAGTATTTTGGAATGTCAAAACATTATTTTTTAGAAATTAAAGAGGTGAAACAACAACAAAAAAAAAAGGAAAAAATAGAGTGAAATTCATATAATTATACAACATATATTTTGTGTTAAAGAACTATATAAAAAACAAACCTGAGCACCGACCATGCCGGAGCCGGTGGGGTTAAGAGCCCAAGCAGCCCAGTTACCGGTGGAAGATACGGTGAGGTTAGTAGCACGGAAGGCTATGTCGACGGTTCCGGCGGCGGCGCTGTAGTTCCAGTGAAGGTAGCAACTGAGTACCGGGAGGGTAAGACACGTGGCATACTGCTTGTTGTTGGAGAAAGTGTATGAGCATGAAGATTGGCCTGAAACTGCAGTAAGACACAGCAAAAACATTGGAAAAAACAGAGCAATTGAAGAACCCATTTTTATATTATTTTTTTAAAAAATTATAAATAATGGGATGATTTATGAGAAATGGGAGAATTCGGGGTTATATAGAGAGAGATTTATAGGAATTTATTTTAATTTTTTTGAATAAAAATGAATTTATTTTAATTTTTTAAATGGAAAGATCGAAACTTCAAAGAAAATGACTGGGTTGAAGAGTTTGTGTGGGAAAGGAGAGAAAATGCTAATTGAAGAAATTGGGGGATTGACTTTTAATAGATTACAATTTGCAAGAGTTAGTCAAACATTTGAAGTTTGCTTTTGTTGAATTGGCGCCAACGTGAATGATCCGTGTTGATTTTTTTTTTTTTGATATGATAAAATTTTAAAATTTATAAAGATTTAAAAGAGGAAGAAAATAAGTCTGATTAATAATTATATAGTATTATCATGAGAACCCAACATAAGTTCTCATGCGACGCCACAAGTATTAATAGAGCAATTCAGTGTCGGCCATCTTCACATATTACATGAGTTCGGATTACAAAGTTAATTGTTGTCTTCCTATTGGAATCTATAGCCGTATCATGATTAATCTTTACTTTCCCTACCTTTGATGCACACCACGTCTTCTCCACCGCCACCATCGAGTGGGCCGATGCTATTGGCCCATCCACCACCCCGTCCATGAACCCACTAGTAACGATGTAATGCTTCCGGTTCATTCTCCACCCGAAAGTGATTGTCCTCTTGACCTTTAACCATTAGGCAAATAAAATTTTTCAAAAAGATGGTAAAATTTAACAAAACAAAGAAGGTAATTCATTTTTTTACCTTTCTCAAAGGTAAAAAACATCACAACAAAATGGGCTCCAATATACAACCAGCTCATTAACTCTACCCAAAAGCCCAAGGCCCATATCACATCCAAGGCCCAATATCACATACAAGCCCAAGGCCCATATCACATCCAAGGCCCAATATCACATACAAGCCCAAGGCCCAAAACTAACTAAGAAAACTCTATACCAAAGGCTGAGATCTCCTGGCAATCATTACCCGAACCTTAACACATTTATACCCGTTCAAAGACTTCGAGTACGAGAGCGAGGCAGGTGATGATCTCGTAGAGAGGCCGTGGTATTACCGGGCAGCTTCATGGCGGCGTATATGATGATCTGGTTGTCCGAGCTCCCCGCCTTCAAATCGAAGACGTCGAAGCTAAGCTTGCTTGATCTGATCCAATGTTGAGATAGTTGCGTTCTGAATTGATGACATGGACGCCTCGTCTCGCCATTTGAGTCTGTTACTGTATCTATACAAGAGTGAGGCGTGAAAACTACCCCAATATTGGTTTTATCTTTCATAATAGTTGCATCGGAGATTAAAAACACTATACCACATCGATTACAAATGGGTAAGTGGATGACTTGTGCTTTATTTTTTTTTTGGGTGAAGGATGCGGAGGACCGACAAGGTCTCCGATCACTTATTCATTAAATAAATAAAGCGGCTAACAAGCAATGATCCTGCGGTTCGCCACACCGCGGGCATCGTTCTTCAAAAACCAAATTAAACTGTCCGGGGGATTCTGAATATAAAAAACACCTAAAGGATAATTAGAAGCAATGAAAGCCAAATGGTCGGCTGAAGCATTCGCCTCACGATAAATATGACGGATCTGAATGAGCAAGTTCCTACGGATGAAGCCTTGGCACACTGATACCAGACTGGAGAGTGGATGATGGTTGGGAATCGAACGATTTATAAGATTGATGACAAGTTCCGAGTCTAACTCCACCATAAGTTTGCGGAAACCATTGTCCCAAGCAGTGCGAAGGCCCAAATAAAGACCCCAGAGTTCCGCCATCGGTACCGTACAAGGGCCGATATTCATTAGAAAACCACATAACCATTGACCGTTTAAGTCTATGAAAAGGCCACCAGCCGAAGCGTTGCCAAGGGCCGATATTCATTAGAAAACCACATAACCATTGACCGTTTAAGTCTCTGAAAAGGCCACCAGCCGAAGCGTTGCCAATTTCATGTCTCACCGAACCATCTGTGTTCAACTTGATCCAACCCTCTTGAGGAGCCGTCCAATTAACAGAAATTGCAGTCTTCAAAATAGGGACCCTGATCGAATTAGCACTGGCTCTAGCACACACAATGCTTTTCGAATAGGCAGCAATCAGGGTCACCTTACTGTTAGGATAGGCAACATTCCTGAAGATCGATTCATTCCGCCATTTCCAGCACCACCATAGGGTAACAGCAAAACAAACATTCCAGGGGAGATTGACAGAAATTAAATCAGTGCACTTCAGATTAAAAACTAACCATATGTGGACATCAAATGAATAATAGCATACGGGAACGTAATTATAAATAATACGATATAAATTATTAGTAGATAAAAATATATTTTTTTCAAATAAAACAATAAAACAATATTTGGACATGAACAAACCAAGAACATCTACAAGTTGGTTAGCATTATGAACCACCCTAAACTTGCGTGACTGAACCTTCTAACGAATGAAGTGGTACTCGAGGGTGGCATGATTCATCCTGGAATGAAATACCAGGTTATGACAGAGTTTTTGAATGTCAATATTATCACATTATATCGGTGGAGGTGATGATAGGGATAGTCGGATAGCCCAGTTCATCCACAAAGACGTTAGCCAATGCAGTTCAGTAGGGTGTCATGATTCATTCTGGAATGAAATAGTATTGCCTCCCAGATAGACGACGTAAGCTCCTTTTAAGAAGTAATCAGACTTATTTGTTATATATCACATGTACGAGTGCACACTATAATTTTCGGGAAGTCAATAGGGTTACGGAAGCTTGCCTTCCCTCCTATGATTTCTTGATTTTTAAAATTATCAGAGGTCAATGAACTCATCTGTAAAAATGCGCTAAGTCGGATTTCCTAGAGACGGTTATAGGTACTAAATTGCATATCTTATATTATCAAAATTTTAAAAAAATATAGATATGAATTTTTTAATTTATTACTCACATAAAACTACTAAAACTTATAAGATCATTAAAACAATATTTATTAATATCATATTATGACTTTATCTCTTTGCTGTTTTACCAGCAACCTTTTAATTAAACAGAAAATTATATAATTAGATACTTAAAATTAAAATAGGAAGAAAAAAAAAAATCCAACGCTCTTCAAAGACGAACGGGTAAATTTTTATTTATTTATCATAAATTAACGTCTTTTATTGTTTAAAATTCACAAATAAACGTCTTTCATGATATCAAACTGAAAAAAAGAGAAGAGTACATGCAACTAAAACAGCAAAGAGATTCTTGCTGTTGAGATGGAAATTGGCGCCGGCGCCGGAGGGACTGTTCGGGGCAGTGGTGGGAGAGTTGACGATTGGAGCACCGGCAGAGGAAGAGGTGGCGGTGGAGATGAAGTCAATGGAACCCATGGAGCTTTTGTGCTCAATGGTAAGGCGATGGCGCGCCGGAGATCCATCGGAGAGGGGACCGAATTGCCAAACATGGTTGACGGTGGTGGTATTACTGGGCAATGTCACTGTAGCGTATATGACCATCTGACTGCTTGAACTCTCTGCCGTTAAATTCGAGACGGCGAAGCTCAATGCGCTTTCCGTCAGTGTCGATATGCCTGTACTCTCTACCGACGATGTGTACGCCGTCATCTCTCCGCTGGAGTTTTTGTAAGCTACTAGCGCCTGTGTTTTTCCGTTGATCAGAACTTCGAACACTTTGTATTTTATTAGAGAAAAGAGGATATGAGAAATTAACCTGAGCGCCGATCATGCCGGCGCCGGTGGGGTTAAGAGCCCAAGCAGCCCAGTTACCGGTGGAAGATACAGTGAGGTTAGTAGCACGGAAAGCTATGTCGACGGTTCCGGTGGCGGCGCTGTAGTTCCAGTGAAGATAGCAACCGAGCACCGGGAGGGCTAGACACGTGGCATACTGGTTGTTGTTGGAGAATGTATATGAGCATGAAGATTGGCCTGAAACTACAGTAAGAGACAGCAAAAACATGGGGAAAAACAGAGCAGCTGAAGAACCCATTTTACTTTCTCTTTTTTTTTTTTCTTTATTGTTATAGTTAATATTATTTGTGAGAAGGGGTGAATTTGGGGATATATATATATATATATATATATATATATATATATATACAGAGATTCAAAGGAAATAAATATTCTTTTTTTAAAATAAAAAAATGGAGATATTCAAAGAAATTGACCGGGTTGTAAAGTTTGCGTTCGGATTAGTTCGAACTCATTTATTAAGTCGAATATGAAGACATTTTAATGCTAGTTTAAAATATAGGCTCGAACTTGACTCGTTTATAAGAGTTTAAAACTTGAGCATGTCAGCGCTCTGCTTGTATAAAGTCCATACTGAAAAGTTTCAAGCAATATTATTTTTTATAATGAAAATCAATTTATGTACTAGACAATACGTTTTAATTAGTTGAAAATTCAGGGGATCGGTAGACGGACTCGTCATGAAGAGCGGAAGTCAAAGAAACTCAATAAGGTATATTATCGTTATAGTGGTCCAAAAACATAGAGTTTACAAGGAAAGGAAGAAAGAACAAGAAACTGAAAAACGAAAATCACAATCCTTATAAGAGAAGACGCTCGAGAAACAACGGTAAACATCTTGATTACATAAGTTCGGAGTATAATTTATCTTGAAGTTGAAAAGATCTACATAAAATTAGTGATTATATTCTCTCTCTTTTCTTTTTTAATTTGTTTTAGATTTTCTTAACTTGTTAAAACAGACACCATAATGTCAAACATTTGAAGTTTCGTTTTGAGTTGAATTGGTTTGCTTACATAAACCATAGATGTTGATTAGGGTAGAAATGGTATCGGGTCATCCATCCACAATGTTTAATGAGTATACTCATTGATTACTTATTGGATGGATGGGTTATTCAATGGATGATTGCTAATCATGACTCTTTCTATTCTTCAATTGATATGTGTAATATGATTAGTAAGTTTTAAACTATTTTGTAAAATCTTGTTTTGAATAGGAATATATACATTTTTTTAAGGTGATTTTATTAAAATTATCTACTAATAAAGCTTTGTTTGCTTTTATGTGTAGGGAAGTCGTTATATAGTGATTTAAGAAGTACGGATGTGTGTGGTTGAGAGACAACATCCCTGTCCGGTTCACAAACATTCCTTAGATGGGTCTAAGGATGCGGTTCTCTTGGCTAACCGAAACGGTATGATGGTTGTGTGATCAAATCATGTATAAACTCATGTGGTAATGGACCATATTAATATAAATTGATTAACTTGTTATGGAAACAAAAAAAAGGGAACAATCATAAATTAGACAGGAAATACTATTTTATAGAGGTAGTTATCTTATATTATTTTGTTGGATGAAAAGACGAAGTTCGGAATTGCCAGAAAAGAAAGGGGGTAATCCAAAACAATAGAATGTGTAAATCCATAAATATATTACATAAATAAATACATCTGCAACTCTAAGACAAAAACAACCAAAGAAGAGATATAAACATCTCTCTCCACAAGGAAAAAAAATAAAAATAAAAACATCACAACAAAATGGGCTCCAATATACAACCATCTCATAACTCTCCCAAAAGCCCAAGCCCAATATCACATTCAGGCCCAAGGCCCAATATCACATCAAGGCCCAAGGCCAAATAACTATACCGAACCCTGAGATCTCACGGCATAGGCATTACCATTCCCGTTACCATTATAACCGTTATACCCATTCGAAGACTTAGGCTCATGAACCTCTTTTTTCCTCTTCAAAACTATAGCCCAAGTCGAGACTTCGAGAACGAGCGCGACACAACCCAACACGATGAGGATCACAATGTATATAGTCTTCCACTTCTTCTCGGGATCCAAGATATCGAGTCCCTTAAAAACATTGATAATACTCAAAATGATCACCGTGTATCCAATGCCCCAATGGTAGAGGTTCCAAAATAATCTATGCTTGTGATCCTTCTTCGGCCTAAGCAAAAGAGCGAAAACTTGAAGGGTAGCAAGACAAAAGAGAGTGATTCCGATATTACGATGAGCATGGTATGTTATCCCAACGGAGTCACTTCCAAGCTTAAGACCTGTGGCCCAACCCGCAATACCAATGATGTAAGCCGAGCATTGGCAAGCAATGTGAAGGTAGAACCAAGCCGGGTCTGCGGACTTGAACACCTTTAAGTATCTTGCTATGATCACACCGATTGGCATTAACGTTCCCCAACTTACCGCGTTCAACACTCCGTGAACCTAACGATACGAAATATAGGTTAGACCTAAGTTTTCAAACCTAACATCTATTAAACCTTGCTATTAAGTGAATGTGACATGTTTGACTTGATTTTTAACTACCACCTATAACATGAAAAATCATATTCCAAATTTGATTTCTCACCTAACATTTTGACAACTAGGTATCACATGGAAGCAAAACTACGCGTTTTGAAAATACTTTATTTGAACAATAATTTAATATATTTTCAATATAATATAAAGTCGATAAATATGCATTTAATGATACTTACATTCTTCTTGTGGATCCGGGAGCCGCCGCTGCCGCCGGAAACTGAAGCGCCGGTTGTGAAGTCAATGCTACCCGTGGAGCTCAGGTGGGCGGAGTCCTGTGCGTGGCTGCCTGGAGCTCCGTTAGACAGGGGACCCACCTGCCATACCTGTGTCACGGTGGTACTCGGCAGCTTCACGGTGGCGTAAATTATGATTTGGCTGCTGGTGCTCTCAGCCGTCAAATCCGTGACGGCGAAGCTTAGACTGCTCTCTGTAAGAGTAGATATGCCAGTGCTCGTCACCGACGATGTGAACGCGTGCATCACGCCGCTCGAATTCTTGTACGCCACCAGCGCCTGCATTTTCCGGCACCCAAATTAATCTGTAATCACTAATTATACAGCAAATTTCCATGATTTGTCCTAATTTGAGCTGAATTTCATCAATTAGGGTTTCTATTACGTAAAGAAACGAACTTTATAAAATGAGAAAATCAAACCTGAGAGCCGGCCATGCCTTTAGCAGTAGGGTTAAGAGCCCAAGCGACCCAGTTACCGGAAGTAGACGCCGTGACTCCGGTAGCTCGGAAAGCGATATCAGCGGTTCCGGTGGTGGAGTTGTAAGTCCAGTGAAGGAAACAACTGAGCTGCGAGAGGGACACACAGGTAGTAAACTGCTTATTATTCGTGAAAGAGTAAGCACACGCAGAAGTGGAAGAATTCTGGGCGGTGACCGGCGAAGAACAGAGCAAAAACAGGGGAAGAAACAGAGCAATTGAAAGCAGAGCAGGTTTCATAGACTTAGAAGCCATTTTTGAGGCCCTCTGAGAAAGCCAGATGTTTTCTGGGAAATCAGAGCTTGCTGGATTTTGAGAGGGGTGAGTTTGGTGGTATTATAAAGGAGATGAAAGAGGAGAAGAAGGAGGATTTGGGATTATATAGAATGATTCAAGGAAAGTGGGCTGAAAAATTTGGAAGTGGGAAATGGTGGAAAGTAGAGAGAGAGAAGGTGGTGGTTGACTGGTGGGTTTGGTTGCAGAGAGAGAGAGGTTGAAGAAACACTTTTGATTCGCTGAGGAGGAGCAGATCACCAACTTGAATCCCTTGTTGGCACTTAAATAGGATTGAAACAACACACGTGGATTCCGGTTTAAGGGAGATCCGCTTAGTTTCGGGTAATCCGTATTAGGGACATAGTGACGTGAGAACGGATAGGCAGGTGAGAAATAAGAACGATTATGAATCGTTAATCGAGATTCACAACCCAAGTCCATTGGACGTGCTAGACATGTACATATGTTTTCTTTCTATGTTCGCCGCTAAAACTTACACATTAAACTATTGAAAACTAAAATTTTCTAACTCTAAATTTCGTTTTTCTTTGAACTTTTTCCTACATAAATCACGTTGTAGCGAGATAATCTCTTAGCGTGAGAAGTGAGAAATAACATTTTTTTTGTGTCGTCGAGACGTTATGAGACTATTATTGTTTAAACGTAACTAAAATTTCAATACGTAAACGTATTAAAAGAATTTAAAAAAACTGAAAGCATGATACAACGTTATATAATGCGGATCGAGAGTGACATTTAAGCATGAATCAACTTGAACCAAATATTTAAATCGGCATTTTGAGTTCATTTGTCTCCAATTGTTTCAACTATAGTTCTTCATTATCCGAATATCTCATAAAAGAATATGGTCTATTTTCTTATAAATTTTGAAATGTCTAAACTTCTATCCAACTTTTGATATCCAAAAGACATTTTAAGGTTTATAATTTATTTTTTTTGAATTTAGTAATTTAATATTATTTTTTTATTTTTAGTATGTCAAATAATTCAACAACTAATTTAACCAAACAATTATATTTCACAATTATTACTTGATTTTTATGAAAAGCAAATAATTCAATTATGTTTGGTTAGTTTAACAATAACCAGCTAACATCATGCAAAAAGTGCCTTATGCACAAAACACTTCGTTCCAAATAATTTCTTAGTGTTATTGCTACTTTATAATGTACGCAATCGATAAGATAAAATACAATACATTATAATCTACGTAAAGATTAAATTCAATATAATGATTTATAATATTCGACATTATTCCGACACGCATTTTTTCACTATTGATTATAACCTAACACACTACCACGTGTAGTGTAACTTATAGAGTTTAAGGGCCCGTTTGGTTTCAATTCCGGAAACGAAAACGGAATGGAAACGAATTTAGTCCATACGTATATCCATATTCATGAAATTCTATGGAATCATTCCTTGTGTTTACATGCAAAATGCACTTGTCACCCCATATTTTGTTACCCTATAGGGTATCAAAAGTAATCAAATTCAACTTCAATTACTTCAAATCGCAAGAAATGATTCCAACAACTTTCATGAATAAAGGTATACATATGGACTGAATTCGTTTCCATTCCGTTTCCGATTTCAGAGTTCAAACCAAACGGGCCCTAAATTTAATGAAAGACTTACATCATATATTTTATTTGTTGAATAATTTATATGTTTGCTATCAAATTAAAAAACTTTTGATGATAGGTTAGAGTTTTTACCGAATACAATAAACTTATCAAAACACAAATTAATCTCTTGAAAATGTGTTTGAAATTAGAGCCCGTTTGTTTTAAACTTCGGAAACGGAAACGGAATGAAAATGAATCTAGTCCATATATGTTCATGATTTTTTTGGAATCATTATTTGTGTTCTCATGCAAAATTCATTTGTTTTCCCTATTTTGTTTCCTTATAGGGTATCAAAAGTAATCAAATTATACTTCAATTAGTTCAAACCACAAGGAATGATTCCAAACAAAATTCATGAACAAGGTGCGCATACATGGATTAGATCCGTTTTCATTTCCGTTTCCGAAATTTGAAAGAAATGGGCCCTTAATGTCTTTAAAATCATCATTTCAAGAAAAAAAAATGTCTTCAAACTCATAAATATCAACCAACTTGTCTGAAATTAATGTCTTCAAACTAATAGTTTTCGGTAGTTGCTAACAAACGGGGCCTTTGTGAAGCTATATACTAGAGTTTGAGACGATCTTTGAAGACGTAGATTTTAGGGGTAAGCATTTTCGGATATCCGATCCGAATATCCGGAATCTGATAGTTTTATAAAATTTCGATCCAAGAGTATCCGGATATCCGACTTTTTTATCTGAAATCCGATTCAGATACCCTACCCGATATATAGAATTGGACTAGTTGGATATATCCAATCTGACTTTTTCCTCAAAGCCTCAATCCATAACCGATGATCCAAAAAGTATTCTTGGGTCATCAATTACCGAATATTTTCAGATCAAATCTTCGGATAAGTCGGATATATATATTTTTGCTAGACCTAGTAGATACGTGTATGGTGATGCATTTGCAGTTGGAATCGTAAAGAGCAACCATATTAACGTCCCTTGTAAGTCAAATCAAAGAACGTGTTAGACTTTGAACCCCTTTTGTTCTACACAACTATTTACTGTATAATATCAATGGGAAACGAGAAGTTGTCGTTCGGGGCTGACTTAAAAAGAAAGACTTTTTCTTTTTTGTTTTTGTTTGTTTGTTTAACATTCTACGTAGACAAATTGGACTTCAATTGTGAACGTGCGTACGATGCTTCGCGTTTAGGTTTAGGGTTTTCGATGTCTCCTAATACATGCAACAATATTTTTTTATAACTTAAATTTATACAATAATATATAGATAGAAACATTCAAATACAACTTATACTAAAACGTATTATACGGTATTACATCTTCATTGTAAAATAACAAAACCCTAGTAGGTTCCGAATATAAATTCTTAGGGACCGTTTGGTTCCAACTCCGATAACGGAAACGAAATGGAAACGAATTAGTTCATATACATATCTTTATTCATGAAATTCTATGGAATCATTCTTTGTGGTTTAGTGCAAAGTACACTTGGTTTTCCCACATTTTGTTATCGTATAGGGTATCAAAATTAATCAAACTCTACTCCAATTACTTCAAACTAAAAGGAATGATTCAAAAAACTTTCATGAACAAGGACATACGTATGGACTAGATTCGTTTCCATTCCGTTTCCAATTTCGGAGTTAAAACCAAACAGGCCCTTAAAATTTTACAAATTTTTAGAAAAAGTTATATTTTTATTATATTATTTAAGAAAAAATGTTCAAACAGTATCTATCTTCTAGGTTGACTAAACTTTAGTACCCATCGTTTAAACTATCAAAACGGTTGAGCCCAACCAAAGATTAATATCTGAATTACTTTCCACACGTTAAGTTAACACAACACCTTTATTCCAATAACTTTCCCTTCTGTTTCTTATTGAATAAGTATGTCATATAGGCCTCATTGTAATTGTCTTAACCCTTTTACTTAACGTGTGAACAATAATTTAGATATCAACCTTTGGTCGGACTCAATAGGTGATGTACCGTTCTGATAGTTTAAACGGCGGGTACTAAAGTTTAGTCAGCCTAAAAGATGGATTACCGTTTAAGCAATTTTCTCTTTATTTAATATATCCTGAAATTATATATATATATATATATATATATAGAGAGAGAGAGAGAGAGTAGATATATTCTATGAGAACACCCATAACGTGAGAACATGAGAACAGATTCGTAATTATTATTAGTTTTGTTACGAAGGTGCCATATCGTTTAATGTATTATTTGTAGTTATTGTTGGTTGAGTGAATTATTCGTAGTTATTGTTGGATTTCTAATTATTATTATTCGTAGTTATTATTAATTATGATATCTACTCTAAATCACCCTTAATACTCACCATCCAACGGTGTACGATTGTTTTCATGTTCTCACGTTAGGAGTGTTATCATGGGAACCACACCCTATATATATATAATCCGTATATGTTGAAGTTGTTGTTTTCGGCCCAATCACAATGTTTTTTCACTATGTCCTAGTAAAAAAAAAAAACAATTTGGTTTACTAGGCTTTTTCTAGTTTTGTATTTAGTAAATGTACCCCTTGAGAAAAGAGTGTGTAGAGTTTGAGAATAAATACAAAAGATTGAGGTATATTTACTTAATTGAAACATTAAAAAGTCTAGTTACTACTCTAATTTCTCAAAAAGACCTAGTTATCAAAATTACCCAAAAAAAATCGATAACATACGCGTTGGAATGTGAATTATAAAGATATTACATTAAAGCCAATATATGGTATTTCCCAAATTTTAATGTGACACCATTAGTGTAGTAAATAGCAAGTGAACACCAAACGCCAAGACACACGACATCAATGTACGTGACATATAAATATTTTTTTTTGGTATATTTATTAGGCAGGTAGTACAACGAAAACATAAATAATATACATCCACCAAAAATAAAAAAATATCTATAAATATAAATAGTTGCGTAACACACGCGTTGAAATTGGAAACGAGGTTTTAGCGTGTGGAAATGGGAACGCCGAATGAAGTTCATTTGTCCACACTAACGACGTCGTTTCGATGGTGGGTGGGACTTGTTATTCACACGCGCCGTCCTTCACACGTCACACGGCTCAGTCAATCTACGCGCTGAAAGGGACCCTCCATCTTAGCTCCACATATTTCTACATGGCGTACGATCGGATCTTTCAATTTTTTGTCCTAGATAATATTTCAATCTAATATATATATGGTCGGTGAATCACTCTTACAGTTGTAAAATGGACTTAGGATGAAACATTACCGAATTTATGTGTTGAGTTTAGGCCTAACGAGCATGTATGGAACGTGTGCTCGTATACACAAGATCCCGTTCTATGGTCCGTCGGTATCGAACTATCGAAATGTCCCAAACTTTCGAACTTATTATCTCCAACATGTATCAACGTTAATGTTGAGAGATTACGAGTCAAAGTTTATAAACGTACATTTACACTTTAAGGGCCCGTTTGGTTTTAACTCCGGATTCGAAAACGGAATGGAAACGAATCTAGTCTATACATATGTCCTTGTTCATGAAAGTTTTTGAAATCATTCCTTGTTGTTTAAAGTAATTGGAGTAGAGTTTGATTACTTTTGATACCCTATAGGGTAAAAGAATGTGGGAAAGTAAGTGTACTTTGCACTAAACCACAATAAATTATTCCATAAAAGTTCATAAATAAGGATATGCATATGGGCTAAATTCGTTTCCATTCCGTTTCCATTACCGGAGTTGGAACCAAACGGGCCCTAAATGTAATGCAGATATCACTCGTGATATTCGATTCACTAGAATTTCATATAGTATCTTGTTTGATTTTTTTGGATCTTCGATTAGTGACGATTTACCAGTCAAAAGACATTTGATGAAAGACCGTAGATTATAATTGTCCAGTCCGATTGGATAATCGTCGATAATAACATGTTTTTTTTTTATAAGGCTAGTGGCTAAATAGTCGTTGATTTCGAAATGAAATTTTGTTAAAGACTTATTTTAATCCGTACAATTAGACTATGCATATAGTTTATGGGCTCTATATATGGTTCAAATTGTCAATTTGCCTAATATTTTTTACGTTTGTGCCATTGTATTTAGAATTATGTTACTTTATTTTTCATTAGAATAATCATAAATAATTTAATAGTTATTCTTCAATTAAATTTATCGGTTTATATAAATTTGTACAAAATCTAACAGTTTTATTTATTTTTAAAATAAGTAAATTTATAAGTTAAACCAAATTCTTAAGAAAAAAATCTCATAATTTTATTGAACTATTTTAATTAATAACTAATTTATCTATAAGATGGATGAATCTAAATTAATGTTACATTCATATCTCATAAAACATATCCACATAATTTATCAACCTGATAAAATAATATATTTTGCATGTTTTTCGTTCATATATTAAATAAATAGTTATATTATACTATTTATTATATTTAACACTATTCTTAAAATCGGGAAGAAAACAAAAGTCAAAGAAATAAGCAAAGTACAAATCCTAGTTGACGTGGAGGCTTTGACCAAAAAGATTTTATCATCCACGTAAGCAAGATGTAAGCTTACGTAAAAGCATGGGCCATGGCGGCCCACGTTATGGCCCATTAAAAAAAATAAAACTTATGCATCACACAAAAATGGCTACCTTAACTATGTAACACCTACATTATATTTGAACTACCCTCACGTGATATGCACATGGAAGAGAGATTCCCAAGTGAACAAAATAACAAATGTTCCTAGAGGATAGTTTGTTAAAATGAGATGTGATAAGAATAATGTAGACCGATTCGAGATTGAAATATTTCGACTCGACAAATAATGAGTGTGTTTGAGAGATCAAATTTACAAGTTTGTGAAGATTATGAAAATACATATGCTCGATAGTGAGAATTTGAAAGTTCAAGCTTACGAGAGTTTATGGTAGCTTATGAAGGTTTTTAACGTTTTATTTATAAGCTAATTGGAGAAAAATTATTGAAAGTTACGATAAATTAATGAATGGTATATTATAAATATAATTTTGTAAAATTTTTTTTTAAATATAATTTTTTTAGTAGCTTTATCGTACATCAACTTAAACAGGTTTCATTCTTTAAAATTCCCATTAGACTTATGAAAAAAAACTTGCTCGTTCAACTACTTTATAAGCTTTCGACTTAACTTCAAATGTCAATGAGTTTCAACCACCAACAAATTTTAACTTAAGTTATGATAATATATTTATTTTCAATGAAACCAAAATGTTATACATTTTCGTGTATAAAAGTTAAAAATATGAATGAAAAAACGTCTAAAATATAAGAAGAAACAAACTAAAGAAATGAAAAACACAAAGAATACCAACAAAATCCAATGGGGTCGAAATACATTAAGAATTTGAGAAAAGTACAATGAAAAATCCTTGAATTTTTATTATTATAAAGAGTTGAAAATAAAGTATTTTAACTTTGTATGCATAAAAAACATGGTTTAACATAAAGAAAATATACAAATACTTTCATGTATATAGTATTTGCATACTAAACTAGAGGAAATGTTTTAATAAACTAATATTTTTATAATAAAATATACCAATAAACTAATTTAGAGAATTTTTAAACTACAATGTTTTTAACTAGTTTAGAATATTTTTTGAAGAAGGTAGAATGTTCTAGAAAGAAGACAATTGTAAAGAATCAAATGAAGCACAAAAAAGAGAAAAAAACTTGGAGAAGACTAAAGACCTTTACAACTAAAGTTTGTACATAGATGGTTGTTTCCTACCTACTCCACTCATAAGTTTCAAACCTAGCTTTTCTAGCACATTTTTGGTGACCTATTATGCTCTCTATTCCTTGTTTGTTTCTTCAAAGCAAGACTATACACAAATAAATACAAATCGGTGAAATGACTAATCTTTTGAATGTATTCGGCATATTTTGAAATTCTATTCAGAATTAAGACCGGAGGGCGAAAACGAAAGGATTAATGATACGAATTTCAATAGAAAGTGTCTGGTATATATTTGAGTAATACAAAAACTTCTTAATTTAGAGATCTTCTTTAAAAATCAGACGTCTTAATCTATATCGTCAACTCATTCTTCAGGTATATTGTGTTTTGATTAGTTCCTCGTAGGAAAGATGTTCTATCTTAAATAGGTTATGAGCTTGGTCTTCCAAAGAGTTTTGATCAAGTATTCTAGAGTTCATGATTCACCAAATCCCTCTTTTCTCTAGAGCTTCTTAATCATTCCACCTAACTCATTTGCCTTATGTGCATGGCTGCTAATCAACACTTTAACCAAACCATGCTTTGATTTTATCAATAAAAAAAGAAGAAAACCCCCTTTGAATTATGATTAGATTACCTAATCCCACCCATGTATACTTATCTTTTTAAAAGGTTTCACATCATGAGTATAGTTAAACTACCATAAGCTTCTATGAATAGTAACATAACTAGATACTTCAAGTAATAATTCATACATTTCTCATAAGTCTATCAAAAAGTCTAAATTGGAGCTTTGAAATTTTGAATAGTCCTAAGTCTAGATCATAAAGAAAGTCTACCTTGTTCTAAAAGAATGAAGTAAATGTTGTAGCATCGCATTTTATACGTTTATTTGTTGGACCACCATGAAACCTTATGCCAAAACTCCAAGATCAATACTATCTCGGAAGTTCGTCGTTCGGAATCAGTTTGAAAAAAGCTCGGTTCTAGATGTTTCAAATATGAACATATTTTAAAGTTCGGTTAAAGTTAAAGCTCTATTAGGAACCTACCATATTAACCGAGTTACTTGGACTTGGCTAGAGGTTGACTAAAAAAAACTCGGTTCAAGCTCATTCACATTCTAAACGAGTTGAATACTAATACATTTTAAAACTAGGTTAAATTTTAGACTCGACTAGTTTATAAACAAGACAACCCTAAATGCAAGATACTTTTATCCGAACGTTCACCTACCTATAACCCACAACTTGAGGATTAAACCAATGACTTCCGGGAACCATTGAGATGATAAATTCTCGTGTCAAAAGTTAAAAGATTGATATTCTAGTATATAAGATCGGTGAACCACTCATCCTATTTGACCCCTATTCTACGGCTCTATTGTCCATGTTGGACTTTAACAATACAAAGGCTCATTCGGTTACGTTTTTAACGAGAATCGGATGTCACGTAGCATATGAACATGCAAAATAGATCCAAGTTGAAAAATCATGACATACTCTCATTGAATCACAACATACCACACGAATTTTCATGTTCGTGGCAAAGCTTTTACATGAAAAAAGAAGAAGAACAAAAATCATAAAAGTAGCTTATTCATTAGGAATCCTAGTTCCCTCCAAATGTTGCAAACTAGGTAAATAAAATCGACATGATCAGAAGTATCCTACAATCTCCGAAGAGAAAAACGAGAAAACTCGATGATCAAGAGTCTGATGAACTAAAAGAGTTGGGATCCCCCTGTGCTCTTGCTACAAGCTCTCTCAGCACAAAAATGAAGTATATTATGAAAATAAAAGGGGGGAGAATTCTTCTTTTCCGGTAGTCTATCCCTGTTGTGTATCAACCAGACGCACGAGAGTGTGCATGATACACATTTTTAACTATATCCCGCAACCTCATTTTACATCTCACTTAAAACAAGAAGTTATCTAAATTAACCTGATAAAAAGATGAAAACCCAACAGCAGCAACTCAAACTCAATCCATAAACCAAAGAAGAAAACAATACCT
This sequence comes from Fagopyrum esculentum, assembly GCA_033239045.1. Classification (NCBI taxonomy): domain Eukaryota; kingdom Viridiplantae; phylum Streptophyta; class Magnoliopsida; order Caryophyllales; family Polygonaceae; genus Fagopyrum; species Fagopyrum esculentum. The sequence continues at coordinate 3,701,692 of BSUD01000007.1, read as the reverse complement.
CATGTGCTACTAAAGTCTAGTTTAATGCTTCAAAAACAGCACGCGCTTCCACAGTCAGTTCAGCTTCAACTGATTGATTTCAATTGGAGTTCTGTAACTAGATTGAAGTGATAAGTGATTTTCATTTGTCCATTGGCAATATTGTCTTGATCTACAACAATGTCCAAATATCTCAAGCTTGTCTTTAGGTTGCAAGTCCTGCAGCAAGTAGGGAAAAAGAAAAATCAGTGAATTTTGAACAGTTGAACCATTTCCCAGTTAATGCAAGCAAAACCATCAGAAAATGGATATATGTATACATTTTACCGGTTGAGACCGCCCCTTCAAGTTATGACTTATGATAGAATTAGATTTCAAAAAAAAAAAATAATGATATAGCTTGAGACAATTCAACGTCTGCGAGGCTCTATCTACTCAAATGGTGGATGATATGGATTAGTCATGGAACAACATAACAAGAAGCTCTTTCACAGGCCACTTCAACTCTTGGACACAGTCAAACACAAGTGCATCAGCCAATAAATCATAAGTTCATAACCAACTTGAACTTTTCAGCAAATCTGTATATCAAAAGGGGCATTGCAAAAAATTATGTTCTATGCCAAGGGAGCAAGTTCACCAGCATATCAGCCTAGACTGCCACAACAACCTGGTTGTTGGTTGCTTCACAAAGGAAGAGTCTCCGGAGAAAGCAACTTCGGTAAATCAATACACCAGTGTCCAGCATCTATCAGAAATGACAGAAAGTTGCAGGTATTTTGGAGGGATATGCCCCAGTGAAGGATTGAGGTGAGCTGAAGAAATATCTTCAGTCCAGTGATAATTATACGAGTGATTTACTATCTATTAAAGGTAAAGTGTTTCGCAGCTGCTATACAAAAAGCTGAACATAGTTTTTATCCTTTATCTAGTTCAACTAACTCTAGAGTGGCCCAATATTTCACACCACCAAATTTTAGCATAGCAGATTGACAAAAAAGAAAGAACAAAAAACATGACATCAGAAACACGAGTGTATCTATACAAGATCCCAAGTTCTAGTCTGTTCTTTTTTCACTGTGAGTTAGCTATCAACAACAATATACTACTAGTTCTTAGTAGATTGCCTTATAGTGAAGAACACTTAAACAGAGGAATTCCAACACATTGCATGGAATATGAAGCATTTGGACATCTATCTCTTAATGACGTTGTCTATGCCTTGTCCCTCTTAGGAGTATATACTTTCCTCTAATCCACTAGCATTCTTGCTCCAAGCAAGGCGACCAAGGCCTACAAATAGTTCACCTAGATTTTTCTCCTCTAACACAAGAAGAAAACAACTTTTGTATTATAAAGGCTTACAAGTTCAAATCTTTAGAGAAGTAGGACTAACATTGCCTAAAAATGTGTAAAAGCAGCAGAATCCGCAGACCAAAGAGTCTTGAGTTTTACTTTGATGTCATTTCTATGGTGGACTTGTTAAATGCATAAAAATATTTCACTTATTAGGAATAGATACATTCTTAATTGGTTATGCATCTATTGCTGCCCATATCTAGTCATGAGTTTTGGGTTGTACCAAAGAAGCAAGCAAAAACCAAACTTCATGAGGACACAGAAACTAGAGAACATTAGGGAAAGTAAGGACATTATTGCATGTAACATCAATCAAGCAATTGAATCATCCCAAAAGCTTAGGTATTGCAAGAATTCTCCTGAATGGTTTTATACTCCTCAACAAACAAAGACCCTTGAGGTAACAATATAGTATGTCACATGTGCAATAATAAGTTCAACATCATATGATTATGTGCTGAATCATATTTATGAAAAATGGAGCTAAAAATGAAGGGATGTCGTAGGCAAAAGAATTTGAACACCATGAGGAGGAACTAAAAGAAATGAAATCCTATACTGATACAATCTACAACAATAACTAAGAAAGAAGTTTACTACAACAATGCTCCAAGAAAGCCTCATTACAAGAATATACACTAGCACTCAAATATATGTCCACACATCTAGTTTACTTGCAAAAGTTCATATTCAGTTTTGGTGAAACGAGCTTAATTGGTCAAGGACTTATTTCAAGCACCTAGGCTAAGTATCTTACATATTGTGCATCTCTACGTCATTCTAATGATGATAGATGAGAATTACATAATTATAATAATAAGCATTGCACGCTTTCAATTTTCAGCTCTAGGAAGTATGCAATATCATACTTCTATATCTAGTCTAATAAGCTCAAACATCAATAGGCTCGGTTCCATGCATGACAAAGTAGGGAATTAACTAACTAGGAAAGAAGTGAGTATATTACCTCTGTTGGACTGCCTTTTATTGATAGCATATCCGCCAATATAACCAGAAGAACCTTTAGGAGAAACATCTGACCCTGCATTTCCGAGCCCATAACTGAACGAATTAGAAGCATCCCTCTCAGATGTTGATCTCCATGTAGAGTCCCCATAGATTGAAGAACCGCCATAAAAGTCCGAAAATGCCCCATCATAAGCCCCATTAGAAGAACCATAAGCCGATGATGCTGGGACCACACCGTTCCCATTATTTCTACCATATGATCCTCCACTCAAACCATAGCTGTTATCAACAGCACTATAGCCAAGATTCCCGATATTGCTGTCTGGGTGTCCTCTACTCTGGCCAGGTGAGGTTCCCCAGTTCACATTATTGTTGCCCCCTCCAAAGCTTCCACCAGATGCTGCAAAGTTGTTGGAGTTGGAAGAGTTTGTACCGTAATTGAGAGCACCATTTCCTAATAAGTTCCGTGTAGCTGAGCTGAAAAAGGAATTCCCTCCACCATTTCCATTGTCATAGCCTATTGGATTGCCGAACCTATTTGAGTTACCCACGAAATAGGGGTTGAGGCCTCTTCCATAAGTAGCATTGCTGCTAAAGTTTCCATTAAATCCAGGTTCAAAGTTCATACCTATTCCGTATGCAGAACCAAATGGAGGAAACCCACTTCTACCACTTGAAATTGGACTGAATCTTCCATCCATTCTAACTCTATAGCCTCCAAGACCATTTGGACTATAACCCGGTGTGTATCCATTAAGGAAGTTATTAACTCTACTCAGACCATAGTTATACCCACCAAGTGGGCTTTGCATCGGCCCTGGTGACAGCTCTTTAGGGACAGCGCGCTTGACTTCTACCATCTTACCATTCAGTTCATGGAAAGTTTTGATCAGAACCCTATCAACTGCTTCTTCGGAATCATAAGTGATGAACCCAAACCCTCTTGGCCTTTGAGTGTTGTGATCATACATCACCACGACATCTGTGATTGTTCCAAACTGTTCAAAGTAGATCTTAAAGTCATTTTCAGTGACTGTGGATGCTAGACCCCCAACAAATATCTTTCTAGTGCGAGCTGGACTTGGCGATCCCTGAATGCTGCCACTGTTCCTACTTATGATGCTCTGATCATCTCTAGGAACTGCCTTTTTTGCCTCAACCTGAAGTATTAAGACACCAACACGTAATAAATATTAAGATACATGTATTCTAGCACCATTGATTAAGCACATTGAACAAATGTAAGAACATTCAAACGCAGAAACGGAAATACGTATTGATATCAATAAACGAAAAACTGCGGAAACAGGCAAATGAAGGATCAAGATAGTGCAAGTAAATCACCATCCTTCCATCAATGTTATGCTTCTCTTGAACAACCCTTTCTGCAACATTGGGGTCTGAGAAAACAACAAAGCCAAATCCACGAGCACGACCAGTTGTTCGATCCTTCATAATGACAGACTCAACAACCTCCCCAAAGGTGTTAAAATACTCCTTGAGGCGTTCCTCATTTGTCTCCCAAGATATTCCACCAATGAAGAGCTTTCCAAGGTCAGATTGCATCGTTTCTACACATTTCGAAAATCATATCACACCACAGATCCATAAAAAGCCACAAATTCCACAAAACAAACAGAACTTAATGTTGTAAACACCAGTATCGTGCAAATGTGTCATTCAAATCAATCACTCCGCTTGAAAATTATGAAAACTACATCATCTTATTGCAGAAGATAGCAATGAAATTTAAAGTTTGGACGATTAGAAGATTCAAATCGAGAAACTTTAAAATGGATCCCAATCCATCTATACGACAATCGACAGATTCTACCAAAGCATCAGCAACAACAGTAATAGTACCCACATCACTCATCTCAAGCTCAATACTCGTTCATTGACCAATGCATCAAGAAGGGGATAAATCGGATTTAAATGTGGACACAGAAACAAACAAAAAAACACCAGTAAGAAAAACAATCACCTTATCTGGAGAATCAAACAATCAGTGCCCACAAAAATTCCACAGCACAAGATAAGAAAAATGCGACTGATATCCAATTCAAACAATAAGCATAGGATCCCTTCACCGATCACAAAATTGAGAAATGTTGAGCCCAAAAGACACCACCCTGAAAATACCGATCACCAAAAAAACTTGATTCAGAATTGATTCTTCGGATCAGAGAGAATTCAGACATGGAATATAAAAAGCGAGATCGGGGGCAACATAAACCAGATTTTGTCGCTGGAATCTCTCAACAGATTGAAGAAGACCAAGATTCGAAATAGAGAGGAAAAATAGGGGGAAAAAGAGAATATTTTTAAGATCTGAGAGGAGGGATTGAGGGCATGTTCAAGCAATCCTCCTCAACACAGACCAACACCTCCTCAACACAGACCAACACCTCCTCAAAAGAGAGAAAAAACAGGAGACATGTAAAAAATGATTCCCGTATATATATGCATTTTCTTGGCGTTTTCAATCCCAAGTCAATTAATATCCCATTTAAGAAATCATTCAAGTAAATTACCAAATTTGGAAATTTTCAACAAAATATTAAACTTTAATATTAGTATCAAAGATTTTATCTTTTTCTTCTTCTATTCTTTTGCCGACCAAAGGTGTCTTTTTTATTACAATTCTAATTATGAAAATATTACAATTCTTACATTTTTTTGGTAATGTAGGTTTCTTGAAAAATGTAATTTGATTTGGCATTAAAATTTTACTTTATTGTCACCCATGTAAGAAGGTAGACTATTTTGACAATATAGTAATTTCATTGTCATAGTTTTCACAATCTATTACCTACTTCATCTCTCTTAGAAGGTCCATATTGTAGTTTTCTTTGGTATTTTGCATTCATGATGATTATTACATATCTTAGTTTAGAGGATTGGTTGAGCCAATTATAAATTTTACACCAAATACAGACATGGAATCAATGTTTGTTGATAAATCACAACAACAACTGTGTCTAGCTTCCTGAGTATTGTCAATTCAAAACTCCTGCTGCATTTTCGGAACAGGCGAATTTGAACCCGTCAATGCACGAAACCCGTGTTCTTGATTGTTTGAGCTCTCGGATGCACATTCGACACTCTTTCGGTATCTGTTGATAATCATCCAAAACAAAGAATCCTCTGTCAACAATATTTACAATCTGATTATATTAGAGTTCATTTCAAATATGAAACATACATTATGGAAAGCGCGATTTTGAACCGAGATCTCCAGATTGAATCCGAAGCTGATATGAATCATATGATGATGGATTCGTGGCTCGGTAGCTAGCAAAGAGATTCATCAACAGAAGGTGATGACTTTGCAATTGCATTTCTCTCACAGTTCAGAGCAGCAGATGAAAGGCAAGGCAGTCAACCCAGTAACTGGTGCATAAACTACATCAAATACACACTATCTTTATCCTCACTCTTATGTACACTCCAATCTTTCTGCAATCTTTCCATGAGTCAAAGGGTGTTCTGCTATAATCGGAAGGATAGTACACCAACAGATTCTTGGCTGCAAAGTTGCAACCTTGCAATTCTATCCTTTTATTACATCCTCTGAATTTTTCCCCTTCCAACAGGTAATCACATATCTCTTTCTTTTTCCTATTCATCTTCTGTACAATCTCTTCATAAGTAAGAACTAATCCAAGACATCAATACTATCCCCAACCATCACATCTCCATCCAAAACTCTTACCAATTCCGGCATGCAATTTTTTTCAAATTGAAATGGGGTAACTGAACTACAAAGGAAAGTGGAACCTGCAGTTCAAAATTTACCTTCGAAAACGACATTGGAGCCCTAGCCTCATTTCCATGGTCTTTAACTGAACTTAGCGGACAGCCTTGACCCATTCTATCCGATCACATAGCTTGGGAATGTCAGGGAAGTAGCCGAGTTGGCGACATAGGTGTCATCGTCGACGACAGTACCCCGCCACAGTTAATAGAAGAATACGAATCGGAATCTGAGAAATGAAGAGCTACGGAGTAGAAATGGCGAGGAGAATTGCCCGGAGTTTGCATGTGATCGTTTCAAGGGCTTTTTTTTTTATCTACACAGGTTCATGTGCAGAATTTTAGGGTTTCAGATTTGGGGTTTAGGAAATCGATAGTATACGGGATTCTCGTCTTGCTAAACGTCTACGGAGATGGTATTTTGGATCGGAGATATGGATGAAAACACGATTTTGGGTTTCGCAGCAGAGAATGGAGAAGAAGTTGCAGAAATTGGGGACGACGATAAACAAGCAAAACGACGCGTTTTGGCCTCATGTTTTGGGCCTCTTGAGAGCCCATTTACAGTAATGGGCTTATACAAAGCCCATGAATTCCAAACAAATTGTAGCAAGTAGTAATAGTAACTATCCCATAAGGATTTAAAACATAGAAACCTTACAATTTCATACTCAAACTTGCAAACCAACATCCACATACTAAACTCATCATACCTTAGAAGTTAAAATAGCAAACTAAACCACAAGATCAATCCTAATTTCGAGTCTAGCAATCGCGAAAGATATGAACATAGTAAATCTGGTCGCAACGATTGATCAACTCAAAAACACACACATCTCCGACTTGCAACAAGTTATCACCCGCGAAAATTTTCCAACCATCAACAAAATGTGTCGAGTTCAAACTCCTTCTAACACTCACCATCCAACTTATAGTGTTTGGATCGTCCATCACCTGTAGTGTTACCTTGTTCGTTACCTCTAGGTGGTTTCGGTCAAAACCCTTCGGAACCCACTACATAGGATTACAACACACACAACATAAGTAAAAGATTCGGGTTTTTTTAACTCGTTTTTCAATTTGAATAGTTACTCGAAAACTAGAATGCATACCACTCGGAAACCATGGCCGGGATTCAAGTGCCAATGAGTTAGGGATACAATGAAGCTAGGATTGCCACATTTGAGTGCTTTGGCTTCTTCAAGTGCCCTACTTATCTTCTTTTCTCCTGCAAAATTCAAAAAAAAATTAATAAAAAAAGTTCAGTAATGATTAAGCCAAAGGATTGTTCTTACTATTGGCTCTTTTGTTATAATCATCATCATCTTCTTCCTCGTATTCATAATCATCATTTGTCGAGTCATCGGTATCCTCATTGTAATCAGACTGATAGTACCCATCATCATCGCCTTCTTCTTCTTCTTCTTCAGACTGATCATTATGCTGATCCTCATCTTGATCCGAGATTTTCGTATCAAGGTTTCGGTAATCAATCTCCATACAAGATTTGTCGTAGATGAAAACGTTGAACTGAGAGTTTTCTTTGTACTGAAACATCAAGAAGTGTCCATAATCGAGAGAATAATGATCAGCAAACTTTTCCCAGCCATTACTGAACCAAATATGGTTTTCTTCAATTCTCAGAACTACTCTATGATCTTCGCCTCCTGGTGCTCTAATACAAACGTGTTCTAACAATGAACTTCTGAACTCCTTTACAAACGCTGGAGGAATTCTCTGTCAAATATGTAACAATTTGAACCCAGAAAACTTAATGATCGAAAAGAAGAAGAAAAAGGAAAGTAAAACTACTTACAAGCTTATGAAGATCAATGGCAGGAGAAATGATGATCTTAAAGAAACTGGGAGCACTAGGATCAATCTTCATTCTTGATTCTTCACCTTTCACTTAATTGGATATTTTGCTTTAGAAAGTTTTTAAATTTGAAAATCAAATCTTTTTTTCCAGAGAAAAAAGTTTCTGATTCACAGAATATAGGTTTGAAGAAATGCTGCTTCACTTGTAGTTTTGGTGAGCTCCTTTCTCTTCCAGATCTCTATAGCTTACCATTTTTTCTGCAAATATCATAGAGCTGATCATTTACTGTGGCAGCTAGCTAGCTGTAAAGATACAAAACAGAGGTATAGACATTTTTGGGCAAACTTGGAAGATAAGATCAAGTTTTACAGAGATCTATTATGGGTAAATATATTATATATGGATGGAATTATAAATAAAAATTTAATTGAACTTGAAGGACTTTCAAATTTCAAAATTTATACCGGATTAGTTATATTTAACCCATTTTATTTTATTTTTATTTAGAATTCTAGAGGTTTGGGTCAATATATAATTACTTTAAGGTTAATTTGGTTCAATAAATCATATATTTCTTATATAGAGTCAATATATAGTTTCTTTTGGGTTTCATTTGGTTCCATATACAGGTATATTTGATTATATTACGGCTTAACCCTAACGGTTACCCATCCATAAAATCCGGTTCGGATCAGTTTTGCACATCCAATAAACCAATGAATGTCAATAAATCATAAAATAACAACAATAATAATAATAATAATAATAATAATAAATCTATTTTATTGTTACAATTCCCAATTCTAGTCTTTTTTCACCTTTTGGTATTTCATTTTTACTTGTAAATAAATGATGTTATTTTTGAAAATATGATGATATTTTTTATAAATTTTAAAGTTCCTATTTTGAGTGAGGAAGATGGTATTTTTTTAGTCATATCTTTATAAAAAAGTGTCAATAATATAGCAATATAAATGGATAAACCATCTTAATCCTCTAAAAATAAACTAAAATCTTAATAGAGCAAAGCAATCTTATAAACAAACATGCAATACGTAAACATAATAGTAAAACTGTTTAAATATTAAAAAAAACGTACAAGATTGGATTTGCGGTTTTAGGTTAATTATGAGATGTGAACCCTAGTACGTGTGTTGTTCAAATCTCAAAATTAACCTTAAACCGCAAATCCAATCTCATACGTAAAACATTGTTTAGAAAACATGCATGCAGTCGGCATCTACGAATCGTCGCCACGGAAGATCCGGACCATATAAGTGTGGTTACTCGGGTCGATCAGTTCAAACACGCACACATCTCCGACCTCCAACCAATTGTCGGACATAAACAGTTTCCATCCCGAAGCAAACCTCGTACTCTTGTTTGTGGTTGCAACTTTCATACTCCATGTCTTCTCACTCGAACCGGCCTCTACTTGAACTTGCACTTCATTAACTCCCTCGAGGTATTCTCGGGCGAAAACCAATGGCACCCACTACATAAAATCACAACACAATGAAACTAGATCGAAACCGGAAACCGGAAACCGGATCAAACTCATTCAAGTTCGGATCGGTTTCACATACCATTCGGATATCCTCTCCGGTCAAATACGATGGAGCCATGCTAACAACAAAGTTCGGATTGCGCAATGTTAGTGCGAGTTCGTTAGCCTCTTTACGAGCTTCACTTTTCCCTACAAAACAATCAAATTAATTATTCATAATTTCTTATACGATCAAGCTAAGTTCTTGATCGATGATCAACGATCGATGACTTAACCTTGTTTCGAGTCCTCGAGTTCCTCGTCCGAGCTTCTAACTTCAATGCTCGGATACTCGATCTCGGAGCAAGATGGGTCGAAGATGAGCACGTGGAAAGAAGAATGTCCTTTGTAGCGAAAGACTAGGAAGTATCCTGGCTTGAGGGAGTATACATCGGAAAAATCTTTCCAACCATCGCCGAACCAATCATCGCCGTCATGTCTTGTTAGTTTGACTTGGTGGTTTTCGCCGCCCGGCGCTCGAAGGTAAGCGTGACTCTGCAATGTCCTTCTGTACTTCTTTGCAAATGCCCGAGGAATTTTCTGTCAAACGCAAACACGAACGTATGTTAATTCTAAACTACAAACTAATGTACTTTAAGTATAAGGGTTAGAAGATCGGTTTGTAACCGATCCGGATCTGAATATCCGGTTCAACGAGAATATTCCGGTCCCACCGGAGTTTGTAAACCCTAAAAGTACACTGATGTACAAATTACAACAAGCTAGGCATTTGAACCCTAAAAAGAACAAATCTTTCAAAATCTACATATAGGAAATGAGGCTTACAAGCTCTTGAATTTCAGGAGAAAAGATGATGTTGAAGAAGCATGAAGAATCTTCCATTGTCTTCAACCTACGCGAATCACAAATCACAAGATTAATGATTTATTTTTTTAAACCAACAAAAGGGTATTATCAGATTTGATATTTTGATTTAGCTTACTTGGGGAAGACGACTGTTCAGGAAAGCTTGGTGGTCCGGTGACGGCAGTAGCAACTCCGGCGAGATGGTGTGGTGGTGAGCTGTTTTCTCTCTCAGTTCTCTCTTGTCTTTCTCTGCAGATATATATTTATCATTGATCAGAGCTTTTCATTATGGCAGCTAAGCTTACTAGTTACGAAGAGACATAGAGAGACATTTTTGGCAAACTGGACGAATAAGATCAAAGCTTTACAGAATCACAGAGATCTATAAATGGGTAAAAGTATGCTTTGAATTAATACTCACCTACAAAAATCAGGTTTTCTGGAGATGGGTATTATTATATTTGGAGATTTTCCATCCATTTTTAAGAGCACTAGTTTTTACCCAGAAGTACAAAGCTTGGTTTTGCCTTGGAAGAAGATGATTCAGCTCGTTTGCTTTCTCTGATATAACTCATTAATGGGGTATTGGGTTCATTAAGACTTGTGAGCTGTAAAGAAAGAAGAGATCAGTGCTTGGTGACATTTTAAGGAAAGCTGTGAGGATAAGAGCAAGTTTACTCTAGGGAAGAAATGTCTATTATGGCTATAAAACAAAAGACAATGAGATTTCAAATTCAACACGTAAGAAATCAGAAATTCAGAGATGGGTTAATTGAGATTTGAATTCTTTAGAGTATTGAAGTTAATGCATAGAACCCTAATGAACAAACGGGTTTGACTTTTGGTCAAAGTTCGATTTATCGGAGTCTCATCGATGTTGATTTCGGGTTTGAGATTTGAATCTTGTGAGTATTGAGCAAAAGTTGTGCGATTCTTAGAACCAAACAAACAAATAAACGGGATTGACTTTTGGTCAAATTTCGGATTTGCATATATATTACATGCATGTCAAATTAGCAAATTCCGATTCATTAGAATCGTCATACCGTCTAGAAGAACAAATTAAAACCACAATAACTAACAGAACAACACCGGCTAGCTTTAGAAAATAATCGGCATCTCATTGATGTCGATTTCGGGTCTAGTGAAGACGGAAGATATGGACCTGGTAAGTCTGGTCTATAGGCTTGATCAGTTCGAAAACGCACACATCTCCTACATTCAACCCGTTATGGACCGCAAAAAGATCCCATCCACGAGCTAAATATATATATTTGGTTCCTTTTGAGATCTTCACATTCCAAATCTCCTCGGCTCTTCGCTCCGCTGACTCGAGTTGAAGGCGCATTGTCTTCTTTTCATCAATGTGGACTCGAGCGAAATGCAACGGGATCCACTACATAAGATTACGACATGCAAGTACAATGTAAGTATATATAGGCAAATTAAACCGGATAATCGATCGAGTTTGATCATTCTTTTCGGGTAGGGTTCACATACCATACGATATCTTCCATCACTAAGATATGAACCACTCATCGTAACAATGAAATGCGGATTCTCACATTTCAAGGACATTGCTCTTTCAAGAGCAAAACTCATCGTCTTTTTCACTACAAAATCCAATACCACAACATAAATATCAATACTTAACCATACGTGCAAATAAAAAAAAACCCGAGATCAACCGGTTAACCTCTATCCGGTTCATTATCCGCGATTTCTTCTTCTTCGTTCTCGTGATTTTCATCCTCGTACTCATCTTCATCCGAGCTATTCGCATCAAAGTTTGCGTAGTTAATCTCTATGCTTGATGTATCAAAGATGAACACGTGAAAATGAGAGTTTCCATGGTATTGGAACACCAGAAAATGTCCAAATGTGAGCGAGTAACGATCAGCAAAATCTTTCCAGCCATTAGTGAACCAAACATGGTCTTCTTTCTTACTTAAATCTACTCTATATTCTGCACTTTCTGGTGCCCTAATGTAGGCGTGATCAAAGAAGGAGCTTCTGTGTTTCTTTGTGAATGCTGGAGGAATCCTCTATCAAATATATATATACAGGTTACATGTTCAAAGAGTTATTTCTACAGAAAGAGGAAGAAGAGAAACTGAAATTAAGAAGATTGATGAGAAGAGAAAGAAAGACTTACTAGCTTGTGAAGATCAGTGGAGGGAGAAATGATGATCTTGAAGAAACTGGGAGCATTTGGATCCATTTTCATGTATTCTTTCACTTCTGTCTTCAACCTCTCGATTAAGGTCTGATATAAAAAGGCAAAGCTAGGTGGGCAGTTTAGTGTGATCTGAACAAAACCCTAAAAGCTGATGTCAAGTCACGTGACCTTTTAGCATTGAGAAATATGTGACTGTATATGGATAAGAAAATCTTGAATACTTCGTAAGAATGTAACATGAGACAAGTTACTCGGGCTTGACTCGCGTTCGACTCGTCAAAAGCTCGGCTCGTTCATATTCTAAATGAGTCGAATACAAACACATTTTAAAGCTCATACAAAGTTTAGGTTCGGCTCGTTTATCAACGAGCCGAGTTTGAGCATGTCAATGCTTGTCTCGTTCGGCTAAAATATAGTGAGCATTATTTTAGCCGAGCTACTCGGGCTCGGTCCAGCTCATATAAAATATAGCCTCGGCTCGTTCGGCTCGTATTACACACCTAGGTTGGGGAGAAGAAGAAGATTAAAGGCCATTGATATAACAATGACTGAATATAGTAAGCAAGAACTACTTGATAGATCAAATATCATGATATGAAAATTAAAGCTACAAGACCAAAGTACTTAACTAAAATCAACAACCATACACATTACAAAAACAAGGTATCGAGTCTCGACATCTACTAATCACGAAAGATCGATATGAACAAGGTAAGCTTGATCTGTAAGGTTAATCAGTTCAAATACACATGCATCTTCAACACCACTAATGTTGTATAGAATTACTTCTGTCCAGTGCTTCCAACCATGATTTGTCCTTCCAAGGCACAAATGCATCCGGCCAACACGCATTCTGATACAAAGAACAGCAAAGGAAGCATGCAAGAATTCACAGTAACAGCAGCAACTCATCTGATCAGAAAGAAGGATAAGTGAATACCTTCAAATAGAAAATTAATCCTCTCAAGAGATTTAAGGCCTTTAGCAGGTTATCACGCTGTGCTGCTTTCAATTTTCTCTTCAGGTCTGGAATGTCAAGAACTTAACAAGTCAATGACAGATTAACAGATTAACAGATAAACTTAATATGAATGTATTCATCAATTCACAGTAACAGCAACGAATTCAAATTTCAAAGTACCCTTGTGAAGATCCAGGTATGATTCTTCTGGTTTATCTTCATAACGAAATCTGCCACCTCGACCACGTATATCTTTGTGATGACATACTGGTCTTTTATGACATGCCTCTTTCAAAAGATCCCTATATTCCTTTGGATCATAAGGCTTCTTAATAATCGCCATTAACCTGTCCCTGAACTCAGCAATTGAATCTTCAGCATCAGATACCTCGTCTGTAGATTCTTCGTATCTCAATTCATTTCCATCTTCATCTCTGAAGACAGGACATCCTCTAATCAATTTGACATAGCCAAGAAACAATGAATAGCCATTGTTAATCTCGAGTGGATTCCCAGCTTTCTGACATGGCACATCAGCGACCTTTGAAGCAGATCCTTTACTTCCTGGTGCAAATTTAGTTTTATTTCTCATAACAAGCTTTCTCTGAGGCGTTGGCGAATTCAATCTGAGATTATTGGAAGTCTTTATCCTAAGTTCATCTTTCTCTTCATACTTAACAGTCACATTCCCCGTTCTTCTTCCAACTTCAAGCACATAAGCTGTCCCAGAAGGCTTTAGATTTTGAAAGAAGAACTTGTAATCGGGATTGATAGAATATAATTGTAATTAGAATATAATTGTGGGCTCCCTTTTGTAATTATTGTAAATACGTTGATTATTAATATGAGCCATCTGACGATGGAAACCCCAAGGGGAATTTATTCATATTCTCACATGGTATCAGAGCCTTTTCTCCTCTAACCCTATTCCGCTGCACCTTCCCCTTCAACCGGCTTTTTCGCTCCAATGGCCGACAAAAAGCCCTCCTTCCACTCCGCTCTCGGAATCTCCAACATCAAGAACAACATCGCTCTTGTTTTGGATCATGATACTCCATACACCTCTTGGGTTACCCTTTTTCGCGTTACTGCGAAAGCCCATAATGTTCTTGATCACATTGATGAATCAGTTCCGCGACCTACAGACATCGACAACTCCTTATGGCTTCAAGTTGATGCCACTGTTCTTCAGTGGATATATAGTACGGTATCTCGTGACATTCTTCTACAAATTCTTGACTCCGACGACACCGCTCTCCAGGCTTGGAATCGTGTCAAGGATATTTTTCAAGATAACAAGAACACTAGGGCGGTGTATCTTGAGCACGAGTTCTCCAACTGTAAGTTATCCGGTTTCTCCTCCGTAAATTCCTTTTGTCAACATCTCAAGTCCTTGGCAGATCAACTAAAAGGTGTTGGATCACCGGTTCCTGCAACTCGATTGGTTCTTCAACTAATTTCGGGACTCCCATCTGAATACAATGCTGTGGCGAGTTTTATTCAACAAACGGATCCTCTTCCGAGTTTTATCAAAGCCCGTTCTCAACTACTTCTTGAGGAAACACGACTTGCGGCACAAACCGGGACTGGCAAAACCTCGACGGCGCTCACTGCTGCAGCTGCTGCGTCCTCCAGATCGGCTGCCCAGTCGTCCCAACCCAATTCGGCCCAGAATTCTGCAGAGCGGCCCAACACCACAAGAAACAAAGGGAAGAAGAACAAGGGCCGGCCCACCTCCAGCCCAGTCCGTTTTGTCTTCAGGCCAAATTACGGCTGGGTCCCGCTGTCCCCTATTTCTGGTGGGCCGAATGCTGCTCAAACATGGATGCCGGCCCATTCACGCTCTGGCCCAGCTTTCCCTCCACCGTGCCCCTATCCACAAAATCAACAAGGCATCCTTGGATCTGGCCCAAGTTTCAGCCCACAGCAGGCCCATGTCACGCAAGATCAGATTCCCTTTGTTGCTCAGCCCACTTCATTGGACCAATCATTCGCCACAATGACGTTAAATCCAACAGATAATCTATGGTACATGGACACGGGCGCCACCTCGCACATGACGAATCACTCCGGTAATCTCTCGTCTTTTTCGCATAATGGTCCATTAAATTCGATAATTGTTGGCAATGGCATGCGTATTCCTTCTACAGGTCTTGGTGATGCTATCCTACCCACCCCAAACAAACATCTCCGTTTATCCAATGTTCTTGTTGCACCCAAAATTGTCAAAAACCTCGTATCCGTTAGACGTTTTACAACTGATAATCTTGCTTCTGTTGAATTTGACCCTTTTGGTTTCTCTGTGAAGGATCTACAAACGGGGACGGTTCGTCTGAGGTGTAATAGCTCCGGGGAGCTCTATCCGGTTACCAATCCACAAGTTAGTTCATCTCATGCCCTCTCGGCAGAGTCTTCTTCCACATGGCATGCTCGTCTAGGTCATCCCGGCATACCGGTCTTTGATTTTCTTCGAAATTCTTCCTTTTTTAAATGTGTTAAGGAGACATCCTCTCCTCTTTGTCATGCATGTCAGCTTGGAAAACATCATAGACTTGCGTTTGATCGCTCATCCACTAGTACTTTTGCTCCCTTTGATATTATTCATAGCGATATTTGGACCTCTCCTATCCCTAGCAGGGAAGGTTTTAAATATTACTTGTTATTTCTTGATGATTTTTCTCATTTTTTATGGGTCTATCCAATCAAGTTTAAGTCACAAGTTTTCGATCTCTTTGGGCAATTTCACAAATTCGTTCAAACACAATTTCGCACAACCATAAAAAATTTTCAATGCGACATGGGACGTGAATTTAACAACACGAATTTTCACAATTTTTTTGCCACTCATGGCATCTCTTTTCGATTTTCGTGTCCTCATACATCCCCTCAAAATGGCAAAGCTGAGCGTACCATTCGTACGATAAATAACATGATGAGATCTCTTCTCTTTCATGCGTCTATTCCCATCTCCTATTGGCCTCACGCCTTAGAGATAGCTTGCTACCTTCTTAATATTCTTCCATCCACCTCTATTCAAAATAAATCTCCTACCCAAGTGCTATACCGCACTACACCATCCTTCCGTCATCTCCGGGTTTTCGGTTGTCTTTGTTATCCTAATCAAAGTGCAACCATTTCCCATAAACTTCAACCTCGCACTACAAAGTGCGTTTTCCTAGGGTATCCCACTCATCATCGGGGTTACACATGTCTCGAATTAGGTTCCAATAAAATTATCCTTTCCCGACATGTCACTTTTGATGAATCTCAATTTCCGTTCTCCACCCGGAATAACACCTCCCCGGAATCCTATGAAGTTTTCACAGATGACGAACCGTCACCGTATCACAATGCTTTACTGCGAAATATTGAGCTTAATTCCCAGCAAGCTACTGCATCAGTCAGCCCTCCTATCTCTGGCCCAATAGACACGACAGGCCCATCCTCTCCACGTCCGGCCCAGCAGCCCGCTCTAGCTCCTTCCGCCCAGCTGCAAAACACTCCCTCCAGTCCTCCTCCCTTTCCTGTCGGGCCGACTGATACTTCAAGCCCAACCACAATTACCGGCCCAAATATCCATACCAGCCCACACCCAATCCCACATCACTTACCCACACATTCCAGCTCCAGCTCCCCGTCTATACATATCGTTCCTACGCCAACTGTTACTGTACCCACCCGGCCTCAAACCCGGAGTCAATCCGGCATTGTGAAACCCAAACCTATCTTCGACTTATCCGTCTCCACTATCCCATCATCCCGCCTTATCTCGCCCATACCAAAATCACATAACCTAGCTCTCCAGGATCCGTTTTGGAACCATGCCATGCTTGATGAATATCGAGCCCTTATGCGAAATAAGACTTGGGTTCTGGTTCCTCGTCCTAATGATGCTAATATTGTGCGATGTATGTGGATATTTCGACATAAGTACAGGTCTGATGGCTCTTTGGAACGATACAAAGCACGATTAGTTGCAAATGGATGCTCACAACAGATTGGAGTGGATTGTGATGAAACTTTCAGCCCGGTGGTCAAACCTGCTACCATCCGCATGGTTCTTAGCATTGCTCTATCTCGGTCCTGGTCCATTCACCAGCTCGACGTTCAAAATGCTTTTCTCCATGGGCATTTGAATGAAACGGTCTACATGTTTCAACCTCCAGGTTTCCGTGATACATCTCGACCTAATCATGTCTGCCTGCTCCAGAAGTCTCTGTATGGTCTAAAACAGGCTCCCCGTGCTTGGTTTCAACGCTTTGCAGGATTCCTGAATCGCATCGGCTTCATCGGCAGTAAGAGTGACTCTTCTCTTTTCATTTTCCGACAGGGACCTAACACTGCATATCTACTGCTATATGTTGATGATATCATCTTAACTGCATCTTCTGATTTGCTGCGAACTCATCTGATTATGCTTCTAAGCAAGGAATTTGCCCTCAAAGATTTGGGCCCACTTTCTTATTTTTTGGGCATCTCAGTTCGTCAGAGTTCCTCTGGATTATTCTTGTCCCAGGACAAATATGCCAGGGAGATTGTAGAACGTGCCAAAATGACCAACTGCAAACCTTCTGCTACACCAGCTGAGCCCTCTGTAAAACTCAGTGCCTCATCAGGTCCTGCAGTCAATGATCCAACACTGTACAGAAGTTTAGCAGGAGCACTTCAATATCTGACTTTCACACGCCCCGACATTAGTTATGCGGTACAACAAATTTGTCTTTTCATGCATGATCCCAGAGAAGCTCACTTTGCTGCTCTCAAGCGCATCATCCGCTACATTTCAGGCACCTCTTCCTTAGGTATCACAATTTCTCCTTCTCCGAAGTCAGATCTTATTGCTTATACAGATGCCGACTGGGCTGGATGTCCTGATACCCGCCGATCTACCTCCGGCTATTGTGTTTTCTTCAACGACACTTTAATCTCGTGGTCTGCCAAACGTCAGTCTGTTGTTTCCCGATCCAGCGCTGAGGCAGAATACAGAGGTGTTGCCAATGTTGTGTCCGAATGTTCTTGGCTTCGCAATTTACTGCTTGAGCTACATTGCCCTCTAACCAAAGCTACTGTTGTCTACACTGATAACATTTCAGCAACGTATCTTGCCACGAACCCAGTTCAACATCAACGAACCAAGCATATCGAGATTGACATTCATTTTGTCCGAGATAAAGTTGCCCGCGGTCACATTCGCGTTCTACACGTACCATCAGCATTTCAGTATGCAGACATTTTTACGAAAGGGCTTCCACGACAATTGTTTCTAGATTTTAGATCCAGTCTTACTGTATTACCTCCTCCAGTTTCGACTGCGGGGGTATGATAGAATATAATTGTAATTAGAATATAATTGTGGGCTCCCTTTTGTAATTATTGTAAATACGTTGATTATTAATATGAGCCATCTGACGATGGAAACCCCAAGGGGAATTTATTCATATTCTCACAGGGATCATAACCATCATCGTCTACAGCAATATCTTTCAGATGATCCGAATCCTTCATTATAACGTTGCCCTAGTCTGGAAACTTCATGAATCAAATAAATCCCCAAATTATAACGACTACAATCACGTAATACAACACATCAGTGGGTTCCCGCCGCCAAAAACAACCAATTGCATTCTTATAACACTAAAATCGAAAATTAAGAAGGCAAATTCATGACCAGAGATGGAGAAAATCCTTGACTTCAATGTCATTTTGAGCAGCCCTGTATTGATTAGAAACAAAAATAGCGTGGTTAGGAACACACCTTTGCAGAAGTCCGAAGAAGAAGTGAAGATTGAGGAAGCAACTCAGCAAGTCAACAAAAGATCGGCCGGAAGCAGGGACTGCGAAGGTTGCGCTCGCCGGAGGAGTTTGACAACCGCGGCGATGGTAACTGCAAGTTTAAGCTCAGGTTGCAGCGCCCAAATGTCAGTTCTGCACTTTATACAGATTATTGAGGGGTTATTATTTACAATTTTCAAGAGCACAAGTTTTTACCCAGAAGTACGTAGCTTGGTTGTGCCTTGGAAGAAGATGATTCAGCTGGTTTGCTTTCTCTGATATAACTCATTAATGGCGTAATGGGGTCATTAAGACTTGTGAGCTGTAAAGAAACGAAGAGATCAGTGCATGGTGACATTTTAAGAAAAGCTTGCGAGGAAGTTTACTTTAGGGAAGAAAGGTCTATTATGGCTATACAATCTGATAGCCATATAAATGTTTTGGTTGATGAATTCAAAACACAAATTTGATATTTTTGATATACAATCTGATAGCTTATTGCAAGTCAAATTTAAGAGTCAAATTTAAGAGCAAAAGCTTCGATTTTTATTACTGAGTTAAAGTTATATTTTTGAACACCGAGGCTAACTACCTATTCATTGTGATTTCGAATCACAAAACCATGTTACTCCTGAATCGAGTTTGAATTAAATTGAGTTTATGGATTTCAGGTTTTGGTTGGTTCCACTTAGGGTCCGTTTGGTTTTAACTCAGGAGTCGGAAACGGAATGGAAACGAATCTAGTCCATATGTATACCATTGTTCATTAAAGTTTGTGGAATCATTCCTTGTGGTTTGAAGGAATTGGAGTAGAGTTTGATTACTTTTGATACCCTATAGGGTAACAAAATATGGGGGAGCAAGTACATTATGCATTAATCCCCAAGGAATGATTTCATAAAATTTTATGAATAAGGATATACATATGGACTAAATTCGTTTTCATTCCGTTTCCGGAGTTAGAACCAAACGGGCCCTTAATGTTGTGTTTTTTCCGTTTAGTCGTATTAATATTCTTTGGTGGCGGTTTGATATCGTAATCATTCTCGTCAATGATGATATTTTTTCAATTATGGATTTGATTTTTTATGAAAGTCATGATATATAAGAGGACAATAAGTTCATTACAGAAAATGATTTTGTTTCCAGATAATGAAATGTCCCGCCATATATTTGTTAGCAAGCGAACTTGTTAAGTCCAACTTTTTTTTTTTTTTGGTATCTTGTTGGAGGTCATTTGCTCTTTGTTTTCATGACTAATGTTGTTTAGTTCGCTCAAAATTGACCATCAATTTTAGCAATGATTTGTTTAAGGGGACAATCAATAAACAAGTGGAACAAATCCTCAAGTTGATTTTGTCACGACAATTCTTATATCATCCTCAGTCATCTCCGAAGCCAATTTGATTATAAATCATCCATTTTTACTGCACCCGCAATATAATTTATCATGAATTTTATTTATGAAATAATTAGAGAAAGAGGACCCAAAATTTTTCATTTTGTGAAATGGACCTCTAATAAACTAACTACATAAAATAGGTCTGAAAAGTATAAACTAGGCTACTGTGGACATTGAATTGAAAAGAGAGGGGTGCAAGTTTTTTTTT
The DNA here is from genome assembly GCA_033239045.1 of Fagopyrum esculentum. Classification (NCBI taxonomy): domain Eukaryota; kingdom Viridiplantae; phylum Streptophyta; class Magnoliopsida; order Caryophyllales; family Polygonaceae; genus Fagopyrum; species Fagopyrum esculentum. The sequence continues at coordinate 3,680,935 of BSUD01000007.1, read as the reverse complement.
TGAGATGATTTGATGTCAATTTTTTGGGTAAAAAAAAACACTGCTTACCCACAAATAGATTACCCAAGAATAGATTACCCGAAATACATTACCCATGAATTTTGAGATTACCCAAAAATAGATTACCCAAGAAGTTTGACATTACTCAGGAAGTTTGACTATTTTAGATTACCCCGAAATACATTACCCAAGAAGATGAGAAGTTTCAACTTACCCCGAAATACATTACCCAGGAAGATGAGAAGTTGGAGATTATCCATGGATACAAACAAACACTGCTTACCCACAAATAGAACATAAAGTTTCAGTGTTTTAGATTCACAAAAAGAAGAGATGAGAATTTTCAGATTACCCACAAATACATTACCCAGGAAGTTTGAGATTACCCAGAAATAGAAACAAACACTGCTTACCCAAAAATAGGAACAAACACTGCTTACCCACAAATAGAACAGAAAGTTTCAGTGTTTTAGATTCACAAAAAGAAGAGATGAGAAGTTTCAAATTACCCACAAATACATTACCAGGAAGTTTGAGATTACCCAGAAATAGAAACAAACACTGCTTACCCAAAAATAGGAACAAACACTGCTTACCCACAAATACATTCCGGTGAAGAAGAAGCTCAACAAGCAGTCCAGATTCATGCGTTTCAATGGGAAGAAGAAAAGAGCTGCATATGGATACCCAGAAATAAATTTACATTTGAAAGGATGGAAGAAGAAGGGACAAAGGAGGGAAAAGGATGGGCTAACTGAATTGATTGGGCTATTTTCTGATTTTTTTCTACATGTCACCCATCAAATCAGATGGAACATATGTCCCTTACTTTTTTGATTTTTTCTACAATAAGAGCCCATTTTCTAAATAAAATGATGAGAGATCCTAAATCCAAACTCTACAAAGGCCCACATGACAAATTCAGCCTTTATTTTTTGGTATCATTGTTTCCTTTCCCCCTAGTTCCCGGGCTAATGATGTTTTGTAGTTCCTAATCAATTTTGTTACATCCCATTCTCTCGAATCGTTTATAAAGTTACTAACTTTGATATTTGTATCACTTTGATTGATGCTTTTGACCATTTTTATAATCGGCGACGTTGTGACTCAATTATCATGAAAGAAGTTGATAATTTTACCATTTAAAACCCGTCAAATAATACCTTTTTTGAACTTTGGTTTGAATTTCATAAGATTGTTTCATTGTCGTGACATTAATCCGAGAATATTATTGTTTTTCATGTATTTTACATTAACAGTTTTAACCAAAATATTGAATATTATCATAAAATTACTCTTTAAATAATATATTATATAAATTATTTCAGCTTTATATATATAGTACAAATATTACATTAAAAAGTTGTGTTATTTGTACAAAACAACCTAGATTATTCAAAATAAATATTTTTGTAGGTATATACATTTATCACGTTACATAAACTAAAAACCTTTTATAATTAATAATTTTAAGTTCTCTTACATCATATTTTACAAAGTGAACTTTCACACTAAAAATACTAAGACATTATTACAGTAACAATCATTTAAACTTGGCCATTTCAAATTTACGTGATGGAAATTTAAATGGGTATTTTTTTTTTGAATCTCAACAATTACAAAAATAAAAGTATCATTTTTATTAATGTATATTTCATAGTTATTTAATCAATAATTCATATCTAATTGAACGGTGTCGTTTTATTAGCGTATATAGTTTACGTCAGTGTAATTGTGTTTGCTTGATTGATCCTAATCACAAGAATATGGCTGATACATGAGACAAGCTTTTCGGACTCGGATCGCATTCGGCTCGTCAAAAGCTCGGCTCGGGTTCGGCTCGTTTATAAACGAGCCGAGCTTGAGCATGTCAATGCTCGGCTCGTTTGAGTAAAGCTCGGCTCGTTCGGATAAAATAACATTAAATGAGCATTATTTTAGACGAGCTACTCGGACTCGGCTCGTCAAAAGCTCGGCTCGGACTCGTCTCGTTTGTAAACGAGCCGAGCTTGAGCATGCTAAGGCTCGGCTCGTTAAGGAATTTGTAAGGGCAAGTGTAGGAAAACGATAAAGGAAAAACATGAATCCAGAAAAATGGACAAAAGATTTGTATTTTCTCTTTAATTATTGAGGCTTCTCTTTTTCCAAGTTCATAATCACAGCGTTGCTCTGCTATCTTCATTTTGTTTTCTTCGACCATTGTTCTTCTTCTAGTTCTAGTCCCACTTACATATTGCCGTCTGCTAGTCCTTCTATTGCTCTTAGATCCACTTTCCAGGTTGTACTTCCAGTGAAAGCGATAAGCTTGACACCTAAAACCCTAGCTATTAATCAATTGGTTCTTGTATTTACACCAGGGCATTCATCGGAAACTCAATCAGGTATGGTTCTTTCTGGTTTGGAATAGATTTTCACTTGGGTGTTCATCCATTGCCCTGATTACTTCTTTCTGCAAACAAATTTTGTTACCTAATTTGCTTATACCTTCTTGCTTCTTTGAATTTGAATTTATGTCTTCAAATGATACTTCTACTTGGGTGATTGAGCTTTTTCTTATTGCTGGTTGTTATTTGTAGCTTTGAATTGAATTGCATGCTTTGTTGGCTACATTGTTAAAGGAATGTGGTTTTGGTGAATAATTCGTGGTGGGTTATTGAAGAAATTTGAATTGAGTTGTTGACAAAGAGAATGGAAGAAATACATTCTCAATCAGAACATTGTTATAGGTCATCATCTTCCTCAGCTAGTAGCCCAGCAACCAGTAGGGTTCCTTCTAGTAACTTCTTTTACCTTAGAAAACCAGGGTCTGTTAGACAACCTATTTCCTTTGAAGATTCACCGGAGTGGGAGGATACTACTGATGTGGATGTTAGGGTTGATGACCATGAGGGTGATGATTCTATCCACGTGGCAACCACTCCTGGATCCCCTTCTCTTTCAAAAATCAACAGTGGTTCCTTGCCTTCTCCTCGTCTACCCGAGGGGACGGTGGCAAGGAGGATAGCTGGGGCGTCCCTTGTTTGGAAGGATTTAACTGTTACTATTGAGGGTAAGAGGAAATACTCTGATAAGGTATTGAAGAGTTCAACGGGTTATGCGTTGCCTGGGACAATGACAGTAATCATGGGGCCTGCCAAGTCCGGGAAATCGACGCTGCTCAGAGCACTTGCAGGTATTGATCTTTGATATTGTCAAAATGCTAGTTGATGACAGGTCATTTTCTAATGCTAAATTGCTAACATCTTGTTAACTTCTCTGTTTCCAGGAAGGTTGCCTCGCTCAGCTACAATGTTTGGGGAGATCTTTGTGAATGGTGCAAAGTCTCACTTCAGATATGGTACTTATGTAAGTTTAAAAACCTGAAGATGATAGAATTCTTTGATTTCACCAATTTTACTACGCCTTTATGTAAGTTTGTAAATCTGAAACTATCATATGCAGGGATATGTTGAGAGAGAAACAACACTTATTGGGTCATTAACAGTTAGGGAGTTTTTGTATTACTCTGCACTACTTCAACTTCCTGGATCCATTTGTCAGAAGAAGAGTGTGGTAGAGGATGCTATTCTTGCAATGTCTTTGGATGATTACGCGAACAAATTGATCGGTGGCCACTGTTATATGAAGGGTCTTCACAGTGGTGAGCGGAGACGAGTTGGCATTGCCCGGGAGCTTCTGACAAGACCACATATCTTATTTATAGATGAGCCTCTATATCATCTCGACAGGTCTGCCTGATTTACTTTAGTCCTAATAGTTAAAAGTTTCTTTTCATTAAAATATTGACTTTTGTTGCTTATTACATATCAATTAAGTATGTACATCAACATCTTCTGCTGCATGGTGCATCAAACTGTCACTGTGACCATGTACCGGATTTTATGTGCTTACTATTAGGTTTGCTTCATTTTGGAGGTGCAAGCTTTTAATCAAGTATGTGCAAGCTTTTAATCAAGCTGTCTAACTGTGGTGCTTAATCCTTCAGTGTCTCTACACTTCTTATGATGGTGACACTGAAGAAACTCTCAAGTATGGGTTGCACCCTGATATTCACGATATACCAGAGCAGCACAGAAGTATTTGGGCTCTTTGATCGTATATGTCTTCTCTCTAATGGAAACACACTATTCTTTGGTGAAACACTGGCCTGTTTGCAGGTGAGTAACTTTAGTACTATGCTAATCATTTTCAAATAAACTTTTGGACTATTACATTTGAAACAAGATAATTCAAAGATAAAATTGCAGTTAAAATAGGCTAGCTCGCTTATATGACAACAATTTCTAACCATTTTATGGTCACTCGGGGAAGGGATCTCAGGATCTGATTCTCTCCAGTTACTCTAAATGCTTTTGTAACTCTGGATCTACTAAACAATGCATACATTTATAATTATGTTTTATAATTGAAGAAATTTTTTGTTCTCCTGAAGCACTTCTCAAATGCTGGATTCCCATGCCCCATTATGCAAAGTCCTTCCGATCACTTTTTGCGAGCGGTTAACACAGACTTTGACAGAATTATTGCAATGTGTAAGAACTTACAGGTACTTCAGCATTGCAGATACTTACTTCTTTATGCTTTGTATATACTTGATCCTGGAACTTACCGATGTCTTTTAGCTTAATCAACAAGTATGTAAATTGTACTTGTTTTTTCTTAGCATTCAAATTTGAAAAAGAATTATGGAAAAATCCACAGGATGAGCATGGGGATGTGTCATCTACGAATATGGATACTGCTGTTGCAATTCGCACCCTCGAAGCAACATATAAGTCATCTGCAGATGCTGCTTCAGTCGAGACAGTTATATCAAAACTCATTGAAAAGGTAAACAACATACCTCTTTTTGTTTCTTTAGGTGTATACAAGTATCACCATTGAGTGCTTTCAATTGGATATGTTAGGTTTATATTTCCCTAAATTGGGGCTGAGCTCATAAAGCCATCAGTTGGTTCTTTCTTTTCATATTATGCTTCCATATGGAAGGAAACTTGCCAAGGATAAGAAATTGATTCAAAAGTTGGAATGATATCATTCATGCTAAAAATGACATTTTTAGCCTTGGTTAAATCTTATGTAGTGTCTGTTTGTATCTGTATGCACTTGCAGAAAGGTCAACTTCTTAAAAGCAAGGGGAAGCCTTGCAGTATAACAAGAGTTGCGGTTTTAACATGGAGGTCACTGCTGATCATGTCAAGAGAATGGAAATACTTCTGGATACGTCTCATCCTTTATATGCTCTTGACAATATGTATTGGGACAGTATTTTCAGGTTTAGGGCATTCACTGTCATCTGTTGCTGTAAGTCAATCCACTGAATCACTTCTTCTATAGTTTCTTGACGAAAAATTATCCTTAGTTTGTCATCACAAGGACTTGTATGTCACTGAGCAAATTGCTTTCAATATTCTTCGATGTATATTCATTCTCACGCAGCACATGTCAAAATTATAGAAATGTTCAGAGTGTATATTGAATTTCAGGAAATAATTTAATTTTCATTAGCTTATTTTCATTTCTGATTTCCTTGCTTTCAGACAAGAGTTGCAGCTATATTTGTATTTATATCATTTACATCACTTCTTAGCATTAGTGGAATGCCGGAACATCTCAAGGAAATCAAGGTATGCATGTCAGCTTCAAGATTTCATCGAAGTTCCACAATGTGGTTTTATTTAATTTCCAACTTTATCGACAAAATGTGTTAGCCTGCTTCATTTGTTTCTTCTCATTCAGCTCGAACTTTTTTTACAACATGCAGATATATATCAGTGAAGAATCCAACGGACATTCCGGAGCAATAGTTTTTCTCCTAGGGCAACTTCTGTCCAGCATCCCGTTTATGTTCCTCATTTCCATCTCTTCAAGCCTTATCTTCTACTTCCTAATAGGATTACGAGACGAGTTCAGCTTGCTTATGTACTTTGTGCTGAATTTCTTTATGTGCCTTCTTGTTAACGAAGGTCTAATGCTCCTTATTGCATCCATCTGTCTAAATGTTTTCTGGAGTACCCTGACGCTAGCGTGCATACATGTAAGTGTGGTTCCTTTTACATTCGCGAGTGTGACCATAGTCATATAATTCAGCATGCAGTCAACCACTAAATTGTTTGACTCACTGAGCAATGCCCCAGTTTAAATTGAGTAACAACGAATTATACTTGGTAGACATACTTTTCTTTGAGCATAATTTACTGATGTTATCTGAGCACTAACTCCCCTTCCATCTTTGGGTGCTTGTGTAGGTGGTGATGATGCTTTCAGCCGGCTATTTCAGAATTCGTCGTGATCTGCCAGGACCAATTTGGACCTATCCTTTATCCTATATTGCTTTCCACACCTACTCCGTTCAGGCAAGTAATATCAAGGATATAATTTTTGGAACACGTTTAACAAAATAAAGAGGAAATAAAGACCAACCATACAAATTATGCAACGATGATTATGCTGGTTTTATAGATGTACAAGCTGCTGATTTTCAGGGGCTGTTGGAAAATGAATATTTAGAAACTAGCTTTGCTGTCGGGCAAGTACGGACAATATCAGGATATCAAGCTCTTCAAAGCTCATATGACATCTCGTCTAACAGCAATTCCAAGTGGGACAATTTGTTGATACTATTCCTTATGGCCATTGCGTATCGTGTTTTGGTTTTCAGTTTTCTGCATTTACGCATTACCACTGCCAAATACGGCTTCAAGCTTTCGTTTTGTAAGTCTACTGTAAGGTGAAAGAAGATCTTGCAGTTTTCATTACATGGTATCATTGATTTTCTAACTCTGGTGTTAGTGTCACAGAATCAGGGCAATACCCAGATTGAAATGGGTAATTTTGGTTCATTTTGAAGAGACTAAAGAAAAGCTCTTTATAGAGGCATGTCAAATTATGTGTTACCTGCAATGCATGATTTGAGTGTCAATTTCCTTGTTCTTCTTTTTCCTGATTCTTTTCCACTGGTTTTTGGCCTTTTGGGGTTGGTATGCTGTCTTTGTATGAGTTTTTCTTTAGTCTCATTCTTTGAGTTTGAATGGTATGTATTCAAGTCTTCTTTTGACTGGCTGTAAGATGAAGTATGACATTGACCACTATTGTTGATATACAGCTGTTGAGAGCTCTTTATTTGTAACTTTAAGCAATGACAATAGATAAAAAAATAAAATTACCTAACATAGGTGCTTTGCTTAGTTGTTTGACCCTTCTTTCCGTCTGTATCATGACGGTTAGTCCATCTGCCCTCGAAGATAAACAAGACATGAACTTTGGACTCCTAAATCCTGATTGGCTTCTGTTGTATTTCATATGAAAAAACTGGGACTAATGAAAGCTTCCTCAAAACCCTAATTTTTGCAGAAACTTCACTGTTTCCAGCAACAAAAAAACACGAAGACAAGGATTACAAAGCCACCGATTTTGATGGATCATGAACAAAGAAAAAACAAACAAACAAAAGATAACTTGATCAAGGGAACTACTAATGGGAAATGAGAATGAGCCTAATACTGTAAACAGAGTATGAGCTTAGGGGTGTCAACAGGGCAGGTTCAATCCCGAACCCAATATTGATCCTGTTTACGCCCTTATAAGGATGTAAACGGAATGGGTTCGGGTTGAGTTGTCCTGTTAGCAACACTGCCATGCGCAGGAGGCAACCAAGTTCCTATCCCTCCATCCAAGGTAAAGTGCACCATCTTTCTCTTCTAGACTGTATTTAGCACTGTAGTTTCTCAATAACATCTTGATTGTAGTATTTACCAATGAGTTCAAAGGGTATGGCCGGAACCCGGCCATAAAGAACCGCGATCTCCACTTTCCGAGAAGCTCTTGGCGCTCCACTCTTTCTGCCCCTTCACAAGCTATCAGGTTCACCACATCTCTTGCTAAGCAGTGTTGCTCGACATTGATCCGATCTTTGTGATCTCGGGCAAGGGTGAAGTCCATTGACTCGAACATGGCTGTGTAGTAATCTAGCGTCTCGACGAACCTAGGGAAGAAAGCAGCTGAGTTTGTGTTACACTCTTGCTCTACTAATGTTACCACCTTTGGTGATAGGCTCTGGACGAGCCTCAAAAGCCGGTCTCTGTGGTTTTCGGTGCTTACGCTCTCGTCTGGCATGTGATGGAGGGTGAATGCAAAGTTCACAGCTAGAGCATCACCTGGTTGAACCCGGAGATTCTCTAGCTCGATTTCACACCCCGACATGGCTGCTGCATTGAACTCGAATGGCACCTTGAATTGTGCAGCAAGCCTTGAAAGCCTCTGACCCACAATGTTGAGCCCGCCTCCACGGGCATATGCTGAGTATACGTCGTCAATTCCGGTGATCCGGATTCTAGGTGGCCCACCGGGACGAGCTGCAAATGCTTGGATCAGTGTCACCCATTGACTCCCTTGACCTATTTGGAAATCAATTATATGAACTCTGTCTTCATCCTTCATCGCCTCTGCAATGGCTCCATTAGCTGACATGTAGCCAAATTTGATATAAGGGCAAACCTCATAGAGAATATGCATATAAGACAGCAGATCAACACTCGCCGGCTCCTTGCATCGTAACGCCTTGTATAACGAACTTCCGGAAGACGCCTGCCTTGCCACGAGCCCTTCCAACATGTAAGCTCCCAGCCTCTGAATAGGTTCACCAGAAACCGAAACCATCTGCCGAAGCTCTTCCATCAACCATTGAGTCACCAATGGGTCATTATCCGAAACCGCTTTTGCACAAGCAATAAGAACACGTTTCAAGTCTTTTCGAGCAATCATCTCCATCATTTGACCCCAACTGTCCATTTCAGTAGATGAATTTTGCATTCCACTACTCTGAAAGGCACTCTCATAGCTATCAATCAGATCAGCATCCGGACCCATCATCACAGTTTCTAGTTCCCTCAGCTTGTGTTTAAGATCATTCATATCATCCGTTACACATGAACCACTCATTGGCGAACCATAAGTGGTGTTATCAGGAAGTGAATAAACCTGCGAAACAGGGCTTTCGTTGGATGAGAAGCTTATAGTTGATGTGCAGTCGTATACGTTACAATTCCCAGTTGTTGTTGAAGATGATTCCAGAGTATACTGGTGGAGGGACATCTTAGAAGAGAATTGATTTCCATGGTTTACATGATTTTCAGAAAGCTGCGGATTTATGGGCTGATATTGAGGAAGATAGCAAGTCTGAACTTCATCCTTGGGTTGATAATAAAAACTCGACATATCTGTTAAATCCTCTTGAATTTTGGCATTAACAAGATCTATAATATCCTCTGCATAAAGTAGAAATAAACATCAGGAGGAAACTCAAATATAATTAAGAAACACAACACCATGTGGGCATGAAATTTCATAGCGCTGCGCAGATCACGACGAAACACCAAACAGGGTAAATCGTGAACTACTTATATTTTAAGTCTTCAACAGAACAGCAAATTGACCAAAACCCATTACAGCCAAACAGAAAGCTGCTCACTTTTTGAAAACCCATAAATCATTTGGCTTTTTGTCAACAACCCTAATTAGTAATCACCCCACAATTCAAGGACCTCAAACTTCACGGTTGAAAAAAAAAACAGAGGAAGAAGAAAGAGGGTATGGACGTATGGTATGGCTTCAGAGACAAAACAACAAACACCTTAGGTGCAAACACAACATACTAAGAAACCAAAGTTTGCAAAGGATCTGCTACCAATCCATTTTTTGGAAATTTGAAGAACACGTACCTCAAAACTATGCAACTAAGCTAATAAGTATCAAATAGGAGAATACCCAGAAACTTAGTGAAGAGAAATTCCAAAAGAACTGGCCTCCTCACCTCAAAATCACTCCTCAATTGAGCCCCCTTTTGAAAATTTTCGGGAATCTCAAGTAGGGCAAGAGAGGAAGAAAGTTAAATTTTGAAGAAATGGGCCTGTGCAAGAAAAGCACCTGTGATTATTAAAAAAAAAATCTGGGATTGTGAAATGAGGGGAGGTAGAAGAAAGAGTTGGGTCTGGTTTATAAATTTATAAATTATAATCAATTTTCATTTTTATTTTTTTTAAATAATGTTAAAATACTAAACTGCCACACTTCTGTTCATCTGAACTGACACTTGCAAGCATTTGGTACTGATCAATTACCAAACTGCCCCTTGTGGTTATTCGATGTGGGACGGGTTGAGTGCTACGTTTAAGTCCGATTTAATGATTATACTTTTGCACACCCATGAAATCATGAGGGATTGAGGATCTATTGGAAGTGAAAGAAAGGAAAATCTTTAAGTTTTTATTTACTATAAATAATGTTGATGAGATAAAGGTGCAATATTTAATGGAATTTTATTTGATTGCATGTTGAACTTATGCATTTCTTCATGATTAGGATCACAAGATAAGATGTAACATAAATAATGTTTTTGAATTATTTTATGCTAGTTGTAAGATTATAAGTTTTGAGAGTGATTTTATGTTGGTTACAAGTTTATAATGGGCAAGGTTTATTAGAATGGTAAGGATTTGTTCATGAATAGGGTTACTAGAAAAATGTGTGAGTTTGTTATACGTGTGAGTTGTTATGTATGAGTTCGACACATAAAAACATTGAAATTTACCTTAAAAACCAATTGGTGATAGAGCATTAGCCACCCATTGACAATAGGGGAGGAGTTCACGTACCTTATGCGTGTTATGACCGAACGCGTTCGAACGCACATCTGCTTATGCACGTTGTGGTCAATTCTAACACATAAGTCTAGTGAGATTTCATCATAAAATCAATTGGCACTAGGAGGAGTGGCCTACTAACTTTATATACTAGGTCCGATATGAGAAATTTTAATATCGATGTAAACGCGTATAGTGTTTGGGGAAAGATAACAAGTTTTTGTTTACGTGAATAAATGCAATTTCGGTCCAAAACATGATTCACAAGCAACTTAACCACTATGTTTGCATTCTAATTACTCTTCCTACTTTGAGATCTATTTGTACCCTACCGGACATGAAACGGAAATCCCAAACTCCGACAACGAAGAAGCTTGAAATCCGATCTCAATTTATGTTCATTGTTTCAGTTTTTCATCCAAGTGGTTGTTGCATGTTATATTTCTCCAAAGAATGAAGAGTTTGAGTATATGTTTTAAGAGATGGTTCTTTTTTATTTTTTTTTAAACAAAACTCAGTACGGTCCGATTAAATAGATTAAGTCATCAGATTAAGTCATCGGTTCATCGTTCAGAAAATGATATTATTATTATAATCGAAAGTGAGGTCCTTTAACGATTTTTTTGACGGCATAGTAGTGGAGACAGAACCGTTGTAACGGGTGATTTCCAATAATATCGAATTGAACGGGTAACTAGTTATAAATAACCCTATATAAAAGAGTGATTTTCGGTAATTTATCCAAAAGAAAATGACAGGACGAACGGGATTAATGGACATGAACAACGTGCCAAAAAATGTCACTCAAGATGATATGAAGGGCATCTCCATAGACAAATTCATGAATCTATATTGGTTCATAATATAGTCGGTGAGATAATTTCATGTCATTTATTTAGCATATATACAATTTCCCCCTTGAATATATATTTATATATAGTGATAACATCCTTCTTAATTTATTTAATTTAAAATAAATAAATATAATTATATATTATTCACGTCGAAATTTTATATATAACTTTATTATAGATATAAATAAATATTCATTTGTATATTTGTTCTAATGTGGATATTTATTTAGGCCCGTTTGTTTCCAACTCCGGAAACGGAATGAAAACGAATTTAGTCCATATGTATATCCATATTCATGAAATTTTATGGAATCATTCCCCATGGTTTAATGAAAAATACACTTGTTTCCTCACATTTTGTTACCCTATAGGGTATCAAAAGTAATCAAACTCTCATCCAATTACTACAAACCACAAGGAATGATTCCAAAAATTTTAATGAATAAGGGTATACGTATTGACTAGATTCGTTTCCATTCCGTTTCCGATTCCGGAGTTAAAACCAAACGGGCCCTTAGTTCATATCTATATCCTTATTCATGAAAATGTATGTAATCATTCCTTGTACTTTAAGGCAAAATGCACTTGATTTTCCACATTTTGTTACTCTACGCCAATTACTTCAAACCACAATGAATGATTCCAAAAATTTTTATGAATAAGTGTATACGTATAGACTAGATTCGTTTTCATTCCGTTTCCAATTTCGGAGTTAAAACCAAACGGACCCTTAGATTATTTTGTGATAAATTTGAAAATATTGTTCACATTTGAACAGTTTGATACATATCTACTTACGTACTCCGTACTTTCTTATCGTCTTTGTCAGTTTTATTACGTATGAAATTCAGAAAATGCACGTACACAAAATTTGTATTGGTATCCTCTAATTTCTACAAATTACATAGAGTGGTCATTTATTTCGGGAAGTGTGTCAAGTGTCATCTTGTTTTTGGACCCTCTTTGGTGACGAATGCCTTCTGGTATACCAACAAATATATTATAGGTTGGTAACATATGAATACTTTGTTAATAAAATATAAAATAAAATTTATTTTATTTCAAAATAAACCGTTAATATATATATTTATAAGCTAAAATTTTATTTTAATAAAATATCTTTTTGATAAATACTTTTTCTTAGAAAAACTCACAATTATTATTGTTTTATTTTAAATTTTTTATACTAACAAGTTGATTTTTTTTATTTTGTTCACATATTTTATATCAAAGGTTTATAGTTGTTTTGTGATACCTTTGAATAAAAAAATAATAACAAAAAGGAGTTTGATATGTTTACACAAGCGTAGCATATCTAAAGACAGTAAAAGTTGACACACGGATAGATTGTCAGAATACAAACAAATAAACAATAAAAAAAACATAACAAATTTAGGATCACAATGGCCCGATCGAGGAGAACACCATATGAACTAGAAAGTGGGGGTAAACAAAACAAGGAAGAAAAAACGAAAAACTATTAGTATAATTAGTAAAACTCTCTGATCTCCATAAAAAAATCAAATTTGGACTATCTTTAGGATATTTAGATTTCGATCATCTATCCTCGATTTCTTCTCACAACCAAATTCATTTTATCACTTTATCTTATATATGCAGTGACATTTATGTAACATAAATCTTATTAGTGTATGCTAAGAATATTTTCTTTAAAAAATTATAGGGAAATTATGGAGGAGTCCTTTGTATTTTTTGAATTCTGTCCAAAATTTTTTTAACTTTCAGATAATGTCCTTGAGTTTTAGACTTGTACGAATTATTCTCTTATACTATTTACAATTAAACATTTGTTAACATTTTGAAAAAGAAAGAATAAGAAAAAGTTATTCATTCAATAATTTATCAATACATTTAAAATGACTACCAACAATAAATAGCAAATAAATAATTTTCTTTTTTTTCCCCTAAAAATGTCAATTTATTGCTAGAAGGGTATAACTCAAAAAAGTTTAAAACTCAAAGACACAATTCGAAAACTGATAAAAAAAATAAAATAAAAAAAAACTTGGATATATTCAAAAAAAATCAAAAGTAAAGGTGCAACATCCTAAATTTCCAAAAATATAATGCTAAATAATAAAAGTATTTGGGGAAAAGGAAAACCGAGTAATGAAGAATAAAAGTGGGGCCTAGCAGTTAGAGAAGAGGAGAGTTTATGGCCGTTGATATAACTTTAAGTACAATTTTATTTTATTTTATTTTTATTTATTTTTTGTTTGTTAATGATAGAAAGTAAATGATGAGTTGTGACGTGGCAAATGGTGCTTTCCACTTAAGATAAGTACATGCATCTTCCTATTTTCACTTACCTCATATATCATTAATCATTGATTAATCTTAATCTTCATTATTATAATGTATCTAATTATGTACTATGGTGTCTTCTCAATCAAGCTACATGCCTCTCTACTTAGCTACCCCATATGGCTACTAACTTTTTTTAAATTAGGGTTTTGATTTCGATCATTGTCGTTTCGTTAGGTTGAATAGACCGTCTTAAAGTATCTTTTTTGATGAGAATCGCGACTTCTCGTGAACAAATGCAACCAACAACGCGCGGATAAGAAACGGAATCGGTCAAAACCTAGGAGTGAGGATATATCAAAAAGGATGGTGTAGATTTAGGGTCCGTTTGGTTCCAATTTCGGTAACGAAAATGGAATGGAAACGAATTTAGTCCATATGCATATTCTTATTCATGAAATTTTATGAAATCATTCCTTGTGGTTTAGTGCAGAGTGCACTTGCTTTTTCTCATTTTGTTATCCTATAGAGTATCAAAAGTAATCAAACTCTACTCCACTTGCTTCAAACCACAAGGAATGATTCCAAAAAACTTTATGAACAAGGTCATACATATGGACTAGATTCGTTTCCATTCCGATTCAAATTCTGGAGTTAAAACCAAACGGGCCCTTAGAGGATTCACAGATGTATCGGTGATTTTCTTTATTCATTATCACTAACTAACTTTAATGTGTATATGTCCGGACACTCTTCTACCAAAAAAATTACAAGATAAAACGCATAGTTTAGATGCTTAATATAACAATAATGTACTTAATTGTTTATATATTTATTTTATCATCAATATAAAAATCATATTTTAATGGTTAAGATTTCAGTGTCACAAATCTATAGACTATAGTAACACCCTATAACTATAAATCATAGACTAGAAAATGTGACAATTTTGTCTACTCAAACATAACTCTTGAATCTTGATAATGAGTTATGATTTTATTCCAAAACAATTCAAAAAAGAAAAATATTTTTTATAATAGTCATAGAGGAAATTTATTTTTCGAAATAGGAAGGCAGTTTGGGTCGGAACAACACGTAGTTTAAAATTACGGAGTAAGTAAATAACCTATAATTTTTATAAAAGTATGTTTTGTTATGTCAAAGTCCGATACAGACGGACCGCAGAGCGGGGGTTGTGTGCATACAAGCGCACATGCGCGTTAGGTCCAAGTCCAGCACATAAACCCGATGAGGTTGTGCAACTAGAGGATATAAACCAAGTTGCACTTGTCCACAACTTAGGATCGCGAGCCGAATTGGGGCTAACCGCTATGATATCATGTCAAAGTCCGATAAAGACGGACCGTGGAGCGGGGGTCGTGTGCATACGAGCGCGCATGCGCGTTAGGCTCAAGCACAACACATAAACCCGATGAGTATCCATCCTAACACCCAATTAGCAATAGAAGTATTAGCTCACCGAACTTATATACTAGGCTCGGAGTGTCCCCATCTTTCGACATGAGACCTTATTATATCCTAGGATGAATATAAAACATATTTTTTTTTAAATGTTTAATTAAGAACTAGGATAAAACTACTTCAACCTAAATAAATGGGACCTATATATAGTCTATATTATTAAAAAAGAAAACAAGTGGCGAAGTCTAAAAATTACATATTTTTCAACCTTAATGACATAAAATAATAATAACAAATCTGATGGGTTATGATTAGAAAGAAGTTAACAACTCTAACGCATGTAATCAAACAGTGATTAGTCCAACAGAAAAAACATTAAAATAAAAGAAATTCAATTAGGTGTCTCGAAGTTTTGGCTTTTCACCGATACTCATTTGATCTAGTGGGATGTGGTGTTAGACTCCTTAAATGGTTAGCCTGGAGCAATGGGTCACGACTTATTATCGTCCCGGATGTAAAGCGGCGAAGTCAATCGAACCAGGAGTTACTATCACCCTTAAAAACAAAAATTGGCTTTTCCTATTACTGCTTAAAAAATTTTATATTTTCGGTTAGTATCCTTAAAATTTTATTTTTTTCGATTGGTGTTCATTCTTAACAAAACTGAATGATACATATGAGATTATTAATATAGTGAAAGTTCACTTATAGTAATGAGTTGGAATATTAGGTTAGTGCTAATTGTTGCTCATAGTTGTAGGATTAAAGAAGATCTTGTAACTCGGTAGTACACTATATGCTCGTTTGGAAGCACTAGGATTATTTTCGGTAATGGAATGATTCCGAATCAATAAAAAATTACGTTTGATTAAAGTTATTTTAACACATGAAAGTAACCCTTTATTTCCATTTCCTTTCCTTACCCTTAACCGATTTCATTCCGTTTTTCATTCCAACCAAACGGGCACTTAATATATAAACGTAAACTTGCTAAATAGTTAAAACAACTAACAATTTTGTTAAGAATAAACATAAACTGTGGGAAAAAAAAATCCTAAAAACACAAACAAAAATAACAATTAGTTAACGTCAATCAAAAAAGTCAAAATCTCAAGAACACCAAATAAAATTTATCAAAAAATAATAAATGAATAGATTAAAAAAAAGTTAATTTTAACTTCAAACCCATCAAAGGTATCTTATGGCTATGGTCCCACATCGACATCGCTTGTTTGGTCATCTCCTTCAACAAAATAAAGATAGGAACTTGGCGCTCCAAAACCTAGGGAAACGAGCTATGTTAATATTTAAAATATTTAAAATTTAAAATTTATAACATTACAAGTTGATATCGTAAGAAGTTTACGGACGTGTCTCCTTCAGCCTCCACGTTTTTATTTGGTTCCGAGACAAATATAAGCAAAGATAGTATTTTTTATCATCGAGAATTTAGTATTCGATCTCATAATTTATCGGCGAATCACAAATTTTATCAAATGAGTAACCGTATTATCTATTATAGATACTAAAATAGAGTTGATGTTTAAAATAGAGTTGATGTGACACGATGTGCAAGTAGTATTTTTGAAATAAAACTCTCATAACTAAAGATAATAAATTTTTAAAATTTAAATTATTTTTAGAGAAAATTGTTCAAACAGTACCATCTTTTAGGCTGACTAACCTTTAGTACCTCATCGTTTAAACTATCAGAACGGTACATTAACTATTGAACCCGATCAAAGATTACTATCTAGATTACTTTTTACAAGTTAAGTTAACACAAGAAGTTTGCTCTTAAAACTTTTCCTTCTGTTTTTTGTTGGATAAGTATGTCCTGTAGGTAGAGCTTATACACTCCGGGCTGACCCGTCCGGCCCGGCCGGACAGTCGGGCCGGATCCGGACATAGTGAGAAGCCCGATCGGGTTACTTCCCCGGCCCGTTTTTTAATATATATATATACACACACACTTTAGATGAAACCCTAATAGCCTTATACCACTCACTTTCACACGCTGACACGCGGAAGCCTCGCTTTTGTTCTCTCTCACACTAAACTCTGCACTCAGTTTGCCTCTCGGTGGAAGATCGGAAGATCCTCAATCGTCACCCTCTCACTTGCCCTCAACGACGCCGGCAACTAGTCGCCTCTCCCTCTCGCCGTCTCCTCAGCTAACAATCTCTCCTCCAAGCAGCCCTCACTCTCCTCGATGTCTCTCAGATCCTCTGAGTTGTGACTCTCCCTCTTCTCGGTATCTCTGATTAGTCCTCTCTCTCACCTCTCAATCTCTATTTCGGTAAGTATTTCAACGAATCGGCCTTCACTCTCTCCTCGACATCTCAGATCTTCAAGAGTCAAGATCTATAATGACCTCAAATCGAGATTGAATGCAGTTTATATATTCAAATCCATATATTGTGTCTGCTCTATATTCTTTGTATTACTGTATATATTGCATCTCACTCTATAGTATGTTCAAATGTTCAATGAGCAACCCTTCGAATTCTAGTGTGTATATACTCAAATTGTACTGTCTGATTATATGATGGATGTTGCAATAAGAAAATTTTGGTACAATTTAAAAGTAAAGAAGAAACGGATGTAAAAGTGGAAAAGTGAATCCGGGTACCCGGCGGGCAGCCCGGCCCGGCTAGGCGGACGGGTACGGACATGCTCTGAAGCCCGGGATCCGGGCTTAGCCCGGATGCGGCCCGGACACCCGGACAAAATTTTAGGAGAAGCTCGGTCCGGATCCGGCCCGAACCCGGATAATATCAGCTCTACATGTAGGCCTCATTGCAACTGCTTTGACCCTTTTACTTAACGCGTGAATAGTAATTTAGATATCAATCTTTAGTCGGACTCAATAGGTGAGGTACCGTTCTGATAGTTTAAACGACGGTTTACTAAAGTTTAGTCAGCCTAAAAGATGAGGTAATGTTTAAGTAATTTTCTCTTATTTTTAAGTCATTAAATCCTTTGTTATTAGATTAACTATTTTATTAGAAAGATTTTACGTTATTTTTTATTGTTTGAACGAATCTAATTTTTTGGATAATTTTTAAAAAAAAATAAATCATGAACTTTGATTTCTGTTAGTTTTCGGTTTCTATTTTAGAAAAAAAAATTACGTTAAATATTTTTGAAGTTTTATTTTTTGGGACGTTTTTTTTTTCCTAAAGTATTATCAGCCCGATCTATTCATGTTAAAATTTTGAGGGATTTTATTATCACATCGATTAGCTACTAAGGTTGATGGTTTTATAACTTGTATAAATAGAAAGTCTAAAGATATACAAATAATACATTTCTTGGTCTTTTGGTTAAGTTCAAGTATAATTATTATTCATATCGATTAATATATGTTATGTGGGATCCATAATCTATAATTATTTAGGTCATAATGTCGGATGTTGACTATTTGTTGGTGATTACTCGGCTTCACTCTTTTTTCTTTTCCTTTTCTTTTCCTCCTTTTAAGCCTGATTTCAGTCATCGCGTATATTAATATGGCTTGTTCTTCTTTATCCTCATAACGGTATGTTATCGGTTAAATTTATTAAGAAATTTTGGATTTCAAATGAACAAATAACTCATTGACGTTCCGGACCCAAGAACATCGTAAAGGCCAAACAGATTACAAACTAAATCAAATCGTAATCCATAGTTAACTGAATATGTGAATGTCACATCCAAAACATATAGTAACGAATCGTAATACATGCTTCCAACTAAATCAAATCGTAAAAGCCAAACAGATTACAGATAGCGCAAACAACAAAATTGCCGTTCTGGACTCAAGAACATCGTTGCCCCCAAAATTCTAAACCGAATATGTGAAATGTGAAGTGAAATGCGGAATAGGCAGATAAATAGTTTAGCCAATACTATAGAAAGGGGGGATGAATAGAGTATGGAAACTTTTCGCAATCTCAGGATATGTAAGACCTTATCGAAAAGGATAAGACCTTATCAATGGAGATAAAATCTTATAAGCAAATATAAGACCTTACTCGTTTCTCTGAGATTGATTTTAAACGTAAAGGTTTAGACAAACCAAGAATGTTAAGAGCAAGACGAGATCAGCAGTAAAGGACACACGATATGTTAACGAGGTTCGGTCACCAACACGACCTAGTCCCCGCCTAGGATTGATTCAACCCTAGGATTCCAAGTAGCTTTATTTTCCTTCTTCTTGATGAGTTCCAGATACAATCTTCAGAAGACCTTCCCTCTTCTAAACTCAGAAGTCTTACACTTCTTATCTAGCAACTCACACACTCAAAAAGAAAAACTAAAGTACTCCAGATACAACAATAGTATCCAACGTGCCTAGAAGTAATAACGGTTTGTATGATTCTAGTTGAATTGTACTATCAGCTCGAATAAGGTCTCACACTCTCAAAGAAGTTAAACGACGAAGCTTCGAATGTGAGAACAACACTTTGTGAGAAGAAATAGATAAGTCGATTTTTCACTTGTGTTCTAGTCGTAGGTAATGAACGTGTGTATGTGTCTTCTTCCTTGTCTCTTTAAATAGACAAACGTATCAACAATTTTGAGCATAGAAGAAGATCAACAATTTTGAACGTTGAAGAAGATCTTGGCTGCGTGATCTTGGTTGTTGAGATTTGATCCAATCTTGTTTGTTGAGATAGGAACTTGACGCTCCAAAACCTAGGGAAACGAGCTACGTTAATATTTAAAATATTAAAAATTTAAAATTTATAACATTACAAGTTGGTTGTAGTAAAAAGTTCATGGACGTGACTCCTTCAGCCTCCCGTTTCTTTGGTTTCGAGACGAATATAAGAAAAAATAGCATTTTTGATCATCCAAAACTTAGTATTCGATCTCATAATTTATCGGGTAATCACAAATTTTATCAAACGGGTAACCGTAATATCTATTATAGATACTAAAACCGAGGACAAGGTTGTTGATGTTACGCGATGTACAAACAATATTTTTGAAATAAAACTCTCACAATTAACATTAATAAATTTTTATTTTATAAACTAATTTTAAGTCATACAATTTTTTTGTTATTAATTTAGCTATTTTATTAGAACGATTTTTTGGTTATTGTTGAAACAAATCTATTTTTGGGACAATTTTTAAAATAATAAATAAATGAACTTTGATTGTTGTTAGTTTTCGATTTCTATTTTACATTAAGTACTCTTGAAGTTTTATTTTTGGGACGATTTTTTTTTTTTTTAAAAGTATTATCAACCCGATCTATTTACGTTAAATTTTTTCAGAAATTGTGTAATCCCACGTCAATTATCTTAGTTTTGATGGTTTTAGAACTTGTAAAAAATAGAGAGACAAAGATTATAAAAATAATACTTTTCTTGACCTACTGGTTAAGTTCGAGTATAATTATTATTCTTATTGGATTAATATATGTTACGTGAGATCCCTATCCTACAATTATCTAGGTCGTAAGGTCGGATGTTGACTATATGTTGGAGATTACTCGGCTTTACTCTTCTTTTTTTTTTTTTCCTTTAAGCCTGATTTTGGTCCTCGCGTATGTTAATATGTCTTGTTCTTTTTTATCCTCATGACGGTTATCTTATCGGTTAAATTTTATTAAGAAATTTAGGATTTCAAATAAACAAATAACTCATAGACGGGCTAAATATAATAAAGAAACCCTAAGTATTGTTTGAGATAATAAGGTCCTACATCGAAAGATGGGGACACTCCGAGCCTAATATATAAGGTCGGTGGACTACTCTTCCTATTGCCAATTGGTTTTAGGATGGAGCATCGCCGGGTTTATGTGCTGGACTTGCGCCTAATGCGCATGTGCGCTCGTATGCACACGACCCCCGCTCTATCGGTCCGTCTGTATCGGACTTTGACATGGCATCAGAGCGGTTAGCCTCAATTCGGCTCGCGTTCCTAACCTGTGGACAAGTGCAACTCGGTCTATATCATCTAGTTGCACTTGCGGGGGCGTGTTGGAGATAATAAGGTCCCACATCGAAAGATGGGACACTTCGAGCCTAGTATATAAGGTCGGTGGGCTACTCCTCCAATTGTCAATTGATTTTAGGATGGAACCTCGCCGGGTTTATGTGTTGGGCTTGGGCCTAATGCGCATGTGCGCTCGTATGCACACGACCCCCGCTCTATCGGTCCGTCTGTATCGGACTTTGACAAGTATAATACATGCTTCCAACTAAATCAAATTGTAAAAGCCAAACAGATTACAAATAGCCCAAACAACAAAATTGTTGTTCCGGACTCAAGAACATCGTTGTCCCCAAAATTCTTAACTGAATATGTCTAATGTGACATCCAAAACATATCGAAACAAATCCTTGATCTACTTAATTATACATTATACTAAATATATAATTTAAGAATAAACCAATGTGTAGAAATCCTTGATCTACTTAATTATACATAAGTATACCGTACATTATAGTACTTGTATAATCGTTTTCTCTTTGTACGATGATGTCTTGTTGAATTTCCAATACAATATACACATATATTCCTTTTCACTAATCATTCAAATCTTGATCTTAAACTAAAATTAAGCACATTTTTCAAATTGTTTAGTTAATGAACACTTTGGATGGACACACAATATAAGGCTTAAAAAGTGATCATTGTCCCATTGTGTTTCCTTTAAGCATAGCACATTGTTCACACTTGCAATGATATTTCATTGTAAAGATCAACACTTATCCCTTTATCTCCCTTAAGAATCCAAAGTGAAAGGAAGAAAACAATATGCCAAGACAAAAACTTTGAAACCCTAAATGTTGGATGAGATTCATGTACATGTTCACACAAAATCAATGTCTATAGGGTACAATATGATTTCATAGATTTTAAAAAATTTTGGTAAAAGAAAGCTGTCAAAGTCCAATACGGTCATACAGATGGAATATAGAGCGGGATCGTGTGTATACGAGTTTATGTGTACATTAGACCCTGTTAAAGCACATAAATCCAGTATTTCATCTAAAACTAATTGACAATAGGAGGAGTAACCCACCAATCTTGTATACTAGACTCGAATTGTCCTCAACTTTAGATGTGAGAATTTATTATTTCAAACATTAGCATTATAAGACGTCTTGTATTAAGGATATTATTGGTTTCGAATGGAGAATATTATTTTGTCTTTATTTATCCGGGTTTTATAACCTTAAGCTCAACACAAGCTCATTAAAACTTGAATTTAAACAAAGTGACAGTAGAAGAAGTTGTTCAATTATATACTATACTAAATTTGTTTATGAAATTTGTCGACACATATTTGACCAACACCGGGTCCATCGTGTTTAGTATAAGTTTATTTGTTTTTGTTTTGTTTTTCGTTTTCCAACTCCGATCCCACAGATCTCCATTTCCATCCCGTTGAAAATCACATATCAATATTATTATTTTTCATATAAATTTTCTCAATTTTGATTATAAATAAGTCGAATATGAACACATTTTAAAACTCGTATAACAATTTAGGCGGAGACTCGACTCTTTCATAAAAAAAAAAGAACATTGAGTGTTATATTAGCCGAACTTCTTGAACTCAACTCGTCAAATTTCAGCTCAAGTTCGTTCACTTTTCCAAACGAGTCAAATAAAAACACATTTTAAAACTCGTTTAAAATATAAACTCGGCTATAAACGAACCTAACTTAAAATTTAACATGTCAATGCTCAACTCATTTAACTCGTACGTCGACTCTATTTACTCCATCCCTGGATTCCTTGACCATTCACATGTAGTATTCTTGTCGTGACAAAAGCTTCATTATATGTCAGAATATCTTAACATTAATTATATCCTTCTTTTTAGAATTTTAAGAAGAAAAAAAATGATGCATAATTAGAATAATATTTTTTTTATATATAAAAAAAGTATATATAAAGATGAAAAATTTGAACGCGATTTATGTTGTGAAGAAAGCATGCAACCCTACATGCTCTAATCCCAACAAAACTTGCAGCCTTCTTTAAGAGCATTTGCCGATCAACAAAGAAACCATAGTCAAATTCCCATTTTTTCCAATATAAATATTTTTTAAAATATTTTTCTCATGTGAAAAAGCACTTAAATCAAGAAGACAAATATGTAAATCCAAGACAAAAAAAAAAAAAATCATGTACTTGAAAAAGACAATACTCCCCGCTCGTGTTGAATAAATATATATATTTTTTTTAATTTATATATTTATTAAAAATATATTGAATTTTTTTATTACTTTATTTTCAATTATTCTTCAAAATAATAACCATTTACATTAGATGACGTATCCACTTAGGGCTCGTTTATTTTGAACATCAGAAATGGAAACGGAATGAAAACGTATCTAGTTCATACGTATATTCTTCTTCATGAAATTTTTGGGATCATTCCTTGTTATTTGAACTAATTAGAGTATAATTTTTGGGAAACAAAATAGGAGAAACACATGTACCTTGCATGAGATCACAAGGAATAATTCCCAAAAAATTCATGAACACGGTACATATATAGACTAGATTCATTTCTATTTCGTTTCTGTTTATGAAGTTTAAAAGAAACGGACCCTTAGATTGTACGACCACTCTTCGATCAGGTCTATGATCATTGTCTTAATGCTGACAAACCCAATGTAAACGCCGAAGATCAGACACTCTAATATCACATTAGATTTCGATAAACCAATATGACGTGAGGTTTTTCAGGTTCGATATTTAAGCGATTTATATAATTTTGATGAGCTTTTTAAAAAATTATTGATAAACTTGTTAAGTCATAAAGTAAATTCTAATTAAGGTTTTGTTAGAAAAAACAAAAATAAATATCGACATCAACTATCAAATTCAACAAATTTGATTTTGATACTTTAGTGAAGCTACATCAACTTCAACTTGGATGAGTTTAATTAAAACCCTACGCACGTTAAAATAACTTATTTAAATAATAAAAATATTATATAAGTGTAAAGCAATGATGTACAACATATATTATAATCATTATTTTTATATTATATTGGATCCGTATGAATTTCACATGTATTGGAGCAGTTCGATCTCTCAGTACCAGGGTAATCGGGTTTGTCGGCCTTAAGTTCCAATTTCGGACATTTACAATGATAATTCGTTTTATTGGACTAGCTTGTTTAAGACATGTCGTTTAGGTTCAACTGAGACAAACGTTTGTACTTGAGGGGGGTAGAGTCTAATATAACGAGTTCGGTATGTAAGCTTAGTGAATTAACTCTTCTATTATCAATTGATTTTAGAATAAACCTAACTTGACATACTTGTTGAAGTTAGATCGAACGTGTATATGCACTTAGACGTGTTATGAATCCCACATAAAATCGGAATTTTACATAATTACTTCAACTTGCATAAGATTTCCTCGATTTCGTCTCCCGGACACCCATAATCTTCATAAACTTGATAAGCTCGTCTCCCAACGGACCCTAAATCATATCTATATATATAATTAGAGAAAATTGTCCCAATAGTACCCCATCTTTTAGGCTGACTAAACTTTAGTACCCCGTTATTTAAACTATCAAAACGGTAGCTCACATATTGAATTCAACCAAAGATTAGTACTGGACTACTGTTCACGCATAAGTTAACAAATCGGTGTTAAATACCAAATATATGTCCACTTACCTTAGACATAAAACTTACATTACTACAGATTTTCAACACCGATATGTTAATAGTAATCCATGTACTAATCTTTGATCGGACTCAATAGGTGAGGTACTATTCTGTTAGTTTAAACGATAAGGTACTAAAGTTTAGTCACACTAAAAGACGGGTTATATTTTAGGCGATTTTTTATATAAAATTATTATAAATTATAAATATCTATTAAAAAATTCTAGACACAAAAAAATATCAAAGGCTAGTATATAGTTGTCTCTATCTTAATAAGTAGACCCCACCATGGATAAGGACCTGCACGTGCGACCAAATTATTTTAATGAAATAATTTTCTTTGAAAATATAACTCAATGGTAGCACTAACATAATAGCACGCATGATGAGAAGATAAAATACTCCAAATTTCATATTATTTTTTTCTAGAGGAAAAAATATATATATAAATACTTTATGTAAATAATAAAATAAGCTTTATTTGGTAAAACTCCATTAAATTAAAAAATGATGAAACTATGGACTTTCCATGTACTTCTCCCTAATATTACGCCGACCATGTTCGTGCTTAATTATTATCTTATTTGCTAACTCGTAACGAAAGGGTATGGAAGGGACGGACATTTCCGGATATCTGAGCAGATTCGAAGGCTCGGGTATTCGATCCAATAATCTTCAAAAAGTCCG
This sequence comes from Fagopyrum esculentum, assembly GCA_033239045.1. Taxonomy (NCBI): domain Eukaryota; kingdom Viridiplantae; phylum Streptophyta; class Magnoliopsida; order Caryophyllales; family Polygonaceae; genus Fagopyrum; species Fagopyrum esculentum. The sequence goes on along the minus strand of BSUD01000007.1, from coordinate 3,655,425 downwards.
ATCTGAATCCGATCAGAGAGCACTCGGATATCCAACAGTTTTATCCAGACGGATATCCGATCCGAATATCCAATCCGGGTATTTATTATTATAATAATCGGATATATCTGATCCGATCCAACTTTTTTCCTCTAACGTAATTGAACTGATTTTGTCCGGACTCTAATGTTGGACGTCATATGTGTAGTTGTGTTTCATTAACTAAATTACGACGTTTTGTATGTGAAATGAACCTTTATAACGAGCAATTTATGGATAATATAGATAAGCAAATCTAAATTGCAAAATTTTGGTGCCATCACTTCGTATCGTGTATCCGGTGTAGGGATGACAATGGATCGGGTGGCAGGTGGATGACCTTGACCGTCGCCCGATCCATCTCTTAAAATTGTCCACCCACTCAACTCACCACCGGCTAATGACTTCACCCGCATCCAACGAATGAAGCGGGTGGATCGGGTGAGATTTTAGATGTTCTAAATCTTATTTATAAATTTGTAAAAAAAAAATCAATAACATACGTAAATACAACTAAAAATAACATAAGACTATACATAATATCAATTACAATACTATAACCAAATAAATATCCAAAATAAATATATTATGACAAATCAATAATAAGAATCAAAATATATTAGAAAAGAATACATGAATTACTTCATTAAAGTGTATATAGGAAGGAAATAAGGTAAACAATTTATAATATAAAAACTATAAATATTAAAAATATATAAAATTTTAAGCAGATGAATTTGGGTTGGATGGATGGGTGATAGGTGGATGAAATATTCATCCAAATTTTACCGCTTCATCTACCATCTGCTTTCACCCGTTTTTTAATATTTTTTTTTTATTGAATCGGATGGTTGAGTATTCGATGGTGAGATTGTTATCCCATTCTCCTGTATCAATATTGTTTCGCAGTCTTCTGATTGGTTAATTTACATCTAAAATTACTATTTATAGATAGGAAAAAAAAATAGCAACATTTTGGACCTTATACATTTTTATTTGTATTATTTTGGATTGGGCTAATGGGCCTTGCCAATTTACTAGATCAGGGTCCCACTTTGAACCGACCCGGTTTGTTTTTGACCCGATTCTGGTTTGACCCAAACTTATCAAATTTAAGCCACAAATGACTAGCTTGGAATATACTTTTAGGAATTTTTTTTTCTTTCTTAAACATATTAATTTTATTTTTCAGGAAATTGCAATTTATGAGAATTAAGTTTACAAATTTGAAATTTATGAAAATTAGGAAGGAAGTGTTTGGCAAACAATAATACAATAATTTTTTTTCCCTCAACCAGAGACTATGTAATTGAAATTCCACCCTTATTAGGAAATGAAAATATCCAATAATTTACATTTATGGGTTAATTTTAACTTTTTAAGACCATACACATTAATTGAATCTCACTTTTTAGGTTAATTTAACTTTAGAGTTTTCATATCAGCCAAACAAGCACTTACTACATGCCTAATTTATGTTTGATTGTTCTTTGTTTGACCATTTTTGGTAAAAAAAAAACTAAATTATTTTTGGTTATTCTTTTCTTCATGATAATTGGTTTATTTGTGTTTATTCGACTCCTCGATACATCAAATATAATGTTGTATTGATACGATTTTCCTTTAGAAAGAAATAAAATAGATTTTTATAACAAGTAAAAAAAGATTTTTATCAAACAAATATTTCCAAAAATCCATCTATTAAATCCCCGGTCAAACTTATCCATAAGATACTTGAGTTGGACTCAAAAAAAAGTTTGGTTTAAACTTGTTCACTTTCGAAACGAATGTCATATGACTATTTGTATTAACAGATATTTCCAAAGATTTTTATTAACAAATATTTCCAAAAAAAATCCACCTATATAAGTTATTTTTGTAAGTCCGGTGAAAATTTAGGATTGTCTCGAAAATTACTCATTTATAAGCGAGCTAAAGAGGAGCATGTTCTCAACCCGATAACCATAGTAGCTATCTGAGTCAAGCCACTCAAGCTTCACTTTGGCTCAACTCATAAAAAAGCTCGATTAGATCTCATTCACTTTCTAAATGAGTAAAATACAAACACCTTTTTAGCCCCGGCTCAAACTCCTTTATAAACAAGTTAGATATGAACGTGTCAAAGCTCGATTAATTTAACTTTACTGAAATCACTCAACAAAACAAAACGTCAAAAACTCAACCCGTTCAGTTGGAATAAACTAGAGCAAAACACATACTCGAGTCATTCAACAAAAGAAATAAGTATTTCCAATTTCCAATGCATATAAATGATGCTATCATAGATAAGTTATACAAAGGAGGATGTAAAAGTACAAAGAAAGGAAGCAAATTCAAGCCAATAAATTAATAAATCTTACATCACAAACTTATTGAGTTTATGAGTTTGTGCATAGCTTTCCAAATGACCCTTCAACAAGTTTATAATTGCAAGCCAACTTAAATCAAGATTAAAAACAATTAGATATTACAATACAACTAATGACAGAAAAGAATATAAAGGAAAGGAAGAAGAACAAATACTCTTTCTCTGAACACCAAATCACATGACAATCTCAGGCTTTAAAATGCTTGATTTGATCTCCTTATGAGGCAAAACCACACCTCCATTGCTGTATACCTCATCACCCACATGAACATCCTCTCCCAAGATGGTCATGTTCTCAACCCGAGCCCATCTTCCGACAGTCGAGTGCCAACCGATGATACTCCCAGAGATGCACGCGTGTTTCTTCACGCGTACACCACGCATCACGGTGCAGTTAGAAAGACGTACCCCAGACTCAATCACGCAACCTGGCCCAATAGCGACGTTGGGTCCAATAAGGCACCCTTCTCCGATCTCTACTGTCTCGTCAACCAACACATTGCCAACAATGTGGGACCCGTTTGACAGCTTCGGCGACTTCTTCTTCTTCAAGGAGTCAAGATAGAGTCTTAAGCCTGTGATGTAGTCCTTTGGCTGCCCTATGTCCATCCAGAATCCCTGCAAGACCATTGCAAACAGTTTCTTTTCTCCTGCAATTTTCGGGAAGACCTCCTTTTCAATCGATGTGGGCCTTAACTCAATCCGATCAAGAACAGATGGGTTCAGTAGATAGATTCCTGCATTGATCTTGTTTCCTACAAACATCTTTGGCTTCTCCACAAACTTGTCCACTTCTCCAGTTTGATCGTCCATGACAACCACGCCATACTTTGATGGTTCATCCACCTATTACCAAATCCAGACATAAAGATCAACACCATTTATCACAAACGAAAAGAAAAGTAGTCATTTACTAGTCGACTTTTCTTATTACCTTTGTTACCATAATGGATGCCTCTCCACCATGAGATTTGTGGAATGCTATCATGTCATGAAGTGGGTATTCGCTGATAACGTCACTATTGAGGACGAAAAAAGGATCACCGGATTTGTCAACTAGTTTGTCCCTTGCTAAGGCAATGGGACCAGCAGTGCCTAGAGGTTCAGTTTCTTGGGAGCAAGTGATCTTTATCCCAAGTTTGGCCTCAAACTCCTTCAAGAAGTTCATCATCATCTACACACCGAATTAGAGATGTTACCATTAGAACAATTCTAAACGTTCGCCAGCAGTCCGTGATCAGATGAAATCAATCTTACCTCTGGCTGGTAATTGATAGCCAAAACAACTTCAGTAACTCCAACAGCTTTCAATGCTTCTATCTGTATACATACATTCCAATATTAGATGCAACATTGAAGCTAAAAAATTGACATAAAAACAAACAGGTATTTTCAGGTAATTGTTCTGTCAAATGACCAAGAAGAAACTTTATCTGGTCAAATAGATGAAGGATTACCTGATGCAAAATCATGGGTTTGTTAGCAAAGTCGACGAGTGGCTTTGGGACACTGAGTGTCAATGGTCTCAACCTTGTTCCGAACCCACCAACAAGAATTAGGGCCTTCATGATCTTGAAATGCTCTTAAAATTCCCTGTTGATTGAAAATCGACTTAGAAGGATTAGAGCAAACACCTGAGGTGGCCTTCATATATAGGAAAAGAAAGATGCTCTTGAATTGAATAGTGAAAGTTCACATGATTATTTTCTAATTGAACCAAGCAAGAATCATTTATGCCTAATGAATAAAAACCTATACATGATTACATTTGGGCGAATCACGTATAGGGATGGCAAGGGTATCGCTATACACAGGCATAACGCATTCAGTTTTCACGGCAAGAGATTCGCCTAATTTGCGGAACACCCACTCATAAAAGCTTCAAATGACATCCATCGTGATTTGAACAGCACAATACATAAACCAAGGAACACAAAACACGTTTTATCCTACTCGAGCTAGACATGTAGAGCATTGATGCCCATGTGATCTACATACACAGTGCATAAATTGCTGAAAATAAAAAGGATAGCTATGAACATTTCCAACCTTACAATTAAGATCCAAACTATTTCTGTTACAATAAATAGATCCAACAGTTAGGATTCACTGATTCAGGAAATGGAAACACATGAAAATCAACAGAGTATTATCCTGATCTCTCCTCCCAGCATTGATTGGCAATTACAAAGCATAGGAGAGCACAATTCAAAACACAATATGAATCAGGAAACAAAATTCAAGGACGAGCAGCTAAGCAGTTCAAAGATCTCCCCGTGAAATTGCAACGAAATGATGCAAATTCATCCCCAATAAACAAATTCATCAAAAAACAACAATACATGAGAGTATCAGGCCCAAATCCAAACCTAAAACCTAGAAAACCCATCACAGATCAAGGGAAACAATGCAATTCTAGTGAAGACCCACAATTCAAAACATCAATAGAAGGCGGAAAAGTACTAAATTGCTGAAAAACAGTTCAATGAAGATCAAGACACAGACCTGCGAATCAGTGCGAATGAAGAGAGAACGACGTAGAAGAAGAGTTGACCCAATTCAAGTGAGATCGCTCAAAGGGTCGTCTCGTTGGTCTGAGAGATCACGAGAAATAGATCTAGAACGAATGAAGAAGCATTATTAAAGATATATGCATTTATATGGAGGAAGAACAGTGCGATCCTACCGGCTACCAGCACATGGATTAAGATTTCTGTATATTTGACCATTTAAGTCAAATAAAGATGGGTGAAATCCACAATATTATCCCAAATTTTACATTTAAAAATAGCTTTTATAGACAAAATCATATTAGATATTTTTTAATTATATTTTATGATTTTAGTTTGTTTTTTTGATAAACGGAAAGGTGTTAGGTTGATTTATCTCCTAGACGTAGTTCACCCTGAAGCATCTTTAAGGATGAGAACTCGAAGTTCGAGATCGTAAAAAAAAACAGGTGTTGGGGTTCGATATTCCCATATGGGTCAGTCGGTCAACAAAACAGTTAGTTTCTCTGAAAATATGTCTGATATGGAATTCGTCAAAGAAACGGAGATCCATCCTGGAGTCGGAAATAATCAAATCGACCACACACTGACAACTCCACAATCCTTTGAGTGTATTAATAACACAAATATTATCACCCTCGATTTCGATCTTTATGATTTTAGGTCATTGATCGTAAATAAGTATGCATGCACGTTTATGTTATATAGATATAGAAAGTTGTTGTATAAACTTTACAATATTTAAACAATTTGCATTACTCTTAAAGGAATACAACTAACATAATGTAAAAAAATCTCACAAAATTATGCTAAATTAGAAATATACAATTTGAAATTAATTTAGTTTTATTTATGGTACAAAAATTTGATAAGAATAATTACATTCCTCAAAAAATGATATTAATATATTTATGAAATTTTATTAATTATCTAGAATTTTATGAGATACTTGAGTTTAGTTTGGACTTAATCTTAAATATTTTGGGAAATACTGGATTCGTATTATTGTTGTATTATATGAACTCTTCGAGCTTGACTTGACTAAAAAATGCTCAAACTCGTTTATTTTATCATAAAAAATGATTTTTTAAATTTCGATTAAAATTTAAACTCGGATCACTTTTCAATGAATTGACGAGTGGTTTCTTTTTCTTTTTTTTTTGGAAAGAGATATTTAGGTCACCCGGTTCGATCGGCTTTGCCCATCTACGTCCGGATCGGGTAGTAAATCGTGGCCCATTGCTGGGGATACCCTTCCGACAAATTCGAACTCGAATTTTCTGACTAACCACTTAATAAGTCTAGGACTACATCCCACTAGAATAACTGAGTATTGGTAGAGTGATTTCTTTCTTTTGCATCTATTGTTAGAGTAAGTATGTCATAAATGAAGATGCACTCCTTTTCTTAAATCACCATTTTTGGTCAAATCTTATAATTGCCTTTATTCTAAGTTGCTTCTATAAGATACATAAATATACTTATTATGACTATGAGGTCGAAAGTTGGTTTCGTGCACTTTCAAGCATTTGAATTGACAAGCACATCTCATCTTTTTAAGTTATATTTTTTATTTTATGATGTCTAAACTAATTATATATTAAGTTCAAATTTAAAAATGACATGTAAAATACAAGAGCATTGAACAAATTTGGCTAGTTACCATTAATTTTTTGACCAATGCCAAAGTCAGATGCAGACGGACCGGTAGAGTTAGGGTGTATTAGGCTCAAGTCCAACACATTAATCCAATGAGGTTCCATTTAAAACCAATTGACAATGGGAGGAGTAGCCCACCGACCTTATATATTAGGTTCGGAGTGTCCCGTCTTTCGATGTGGACCTTATTATCTCCAACAACCAAGCAACTCTTATTTAATTTTTATAACAAGTTAGCAATAAATCAGTCATTTTTGACTAATATTTTGAGGCCGAAATACATTTCGAATTGGGCAGTGTAAAATTATCGACTATCATAACTATTTAATTTATAAAAGATAAATTCATTCAATCCAACTATGGCTAACCGTCTATTCATGAAACAAGTGTACGAGATCGTGTATATATCTGTAAATATACGTTTTTATACAGATATGTCGGATATATATTATCAATTTTTTTTTACTTATTAGTATAGTTATTACCCGTATCATATCAATCATAAATAAAATCATTTTGAAAATTTGTAGATAAGAACATCGACTTATTAAATAGAGTCGGTCAAATCATAAACTTATACACACTTATTTTTATCTCTTTGGTATATCACTATTTTCTAAAATAAACAAAGAACTATTTATTTTTAATAAAAATTATCAATCAAGATGAAGAAAATAAGATTTTATTATATTATTATGCAAAAATGAAACACGTTTCGTAATGCAAAATCATGTGATTTTGTGGTGTACAATGGTCCACCGACACTCAAATCACCTTCAAATACTATATTATTTTTATTATTATTTAATAATAATAAAAGCTATTTAAAGATTAACAAGTTAACATAACCTTTGGTGCTGACTGCCCAACGTGCCATCTTTTTCAATGGAGCTTTGCGTGACATCTTCATCTCGATTACAAGTATGTGCTTTTCAAGCTACCTTCTTCTTTTCTTTTTCTTTTTTAAAAATAACTTATTTATTCACCAATCTTATTTATTAATATGATCAAATCACTTTTCTCGTATCCATCAAGTTCTACACACTTATTCATCAAGATTCCCGTTTTCTGCATTCTCGGCTTCCGAGGTATGATGCAATCATTTGCTGACGGTTTCGTTCGTTTATCGAGAAGGGTGCGTGGATGTGTGATCGACTCCTGACGGCTCTGTTGCAGCCCAAATTTGAGGTGTCCACAATTGTTACTTAAGCTTCTTCCTTGTGTACTTCTTTCAAAGATGAACGTTTATACTCGGTGCCTCTTGCTGGTTGGACCAAACTGCTTTCCCTTGAAGACCTTTTTTTGCTTTCGGATTAATTTTGATGTATTTTTGTGTACTCCTTTTCTCCGTTCTTTGTGGTCCTTTGTGATGCCTTGTCCATCTGCCGATTTTTCGGCCTTTCGACCCACATGACGCACCGTCTAATGATTTCGAACAACTTTCCAAAAAAAAAAAAAAATCTTTTTAATTTTAGTATTTTTTTTTCATTTAATATTTCGTAAGTTGACTTGTGAATAATGGGCCTAAAAAGGACCTAGGCACGTAGCTATAAGATATTTTATTAATTAACCTCATGTGGTCAACTTAAGCAATCATATGTCACATTTGCGTAGACCAGATCCAATCTAAGGTCAAAATATAAAAATAAAATATAAAAATAAAATATTAAATATTAAAACTATTTTCGTGTCAACGGTTCTTCCTTTCTTCACTACCAAATAAAAAGTTAGGTTAAGTTATTGTGTTACTTTGCCTTGTTGCGTTATTGTGTTACTTTATTAATAAAATCTTGGCTCCTCACCATCTTCTTGCTAGTCTGACACATAAGTGTCAAGACAAATAGAAAAAAACTGGAATATCCAGTTTCGACATGGCTACCGTGAAGCGAATAGGGTTGCGGATTTTTTTAGCTAATTTTGCTTTGAACTTTCCGATTGGTTTGAATGTATTGAGTGACCCGCCGGAGGGTGTAATTGATCTTTTACTGGATGATGTAAGGAATCGGGCTATCCCGTGTGATAACTACTTAACCTTCTTTCTAATTAATAAAAGCGCGTCTAGATGCGCCGGAGACCACCGACTCTCCTTCCCAAAAAAAAAAAAAAAATATTGGGCTTTCAACTATTAAATTTTAAAAGGTCCATTGGGCCATATGTCGGGCTTACATAAAAGATTCGGCCCAAAATATAATTCGTTCTTTTTCTTTTTTTTTCCTCTACTGTCGTCTCTCTTTAACCTCCATCTCTGCTTGCGCCTGAAGCTCGAAGAAAGCCAGAGCACGAAGACAGCAGAAAATCGAGAATAACTGGGAAATGATTTTGATATTTTATTATTTTGAATTGAAGAACAACGCAGATTTTGTCAATTCGATTGGAGACTCGAGCAATCGTGAGCTCAAATTCGATCGATCACCCATTTCCTGAATTCTGAAAGTGTTTGATCTTGATATGACAGAGCTAGACAGAGAAGACGAGGAGATAAATCTCTGAGTGTATACAGTAATTGTATGTATTTAATGGTGTTTGATCTTGATAAGACCGTTCGATCGGTATGCTGTGTATTTAATTTGTATGAAGATGATGGCGTGGTCCTTGTTGGGCTTTTTTGGGAGAGAAGATATTTGTTGGTTGCATTGGTTCTAAGGATATCCGTAAATCGCACATTTGTATTTGAGTCTTCACGTGCATGGCGCATGCATTCCTTCCACCAGAAGAAAGTGACCATAACGTCCTCTTGGCTATCGATCCTTCTCGGTGTCAAATTCCGATGAGACAAGATAACAGGCCCACATATCCGTTAGGTATGTTAGGTCCAACGAAGTTCATCCTATAATCAATTGATAATACGAAGATACTAGAGAAATTCAATGTATTTTATTAAGAGTGAATTTGCTATGTAGCATTAGCTCACTAATATTGCTTAGTAACTGTCCACCTCGCTAATTTTATTAGAATATGACATCATTTAAAAGTTTTAGACTAAATTGCCCTCATATAATCAATTACAAGATTTTGTATATATTATTTACTTTTAAATCATAATACACTCTAATTGTAGAAGTTGAATCATTAATGAATTAACGTAATAAATTTTCAATCAAAATATCTTGTAACTATGGTTAGTAATTTGAATTAGCGTAACAAATTTTCAATCAAAATATCTTGTAACTTATGCTTGTAAATGATAAGTATTTTCTTGTAATTTTATAATTCTTACAAGAAATATATAAAAAATTAATAAAATAATGTAGTCATGGAGACTTGATCTCTGGTTGATAGTCCCTCCCCCACCCTAATGCCAACCGGACAAGATGGATCTCACAATTTAATATTCTTTTTGAAAATTATACATTAACGTTAATTTTGACAGTTCCATGTAAATCTTGTAGCTGCAATCATGTATCTTTCTTGTGCATGTACTAATTTCCTGTAACATTGAAGATCCCTATTATTATCTTATACTAATCTTCATGTAACATGGTAGATATATGAATTCATGGAAGTCATACATCATCAATTTTTTTGCAAATAACATGTGAGATTCTTATATATGACCCGTACATGCTTGTACAGTTCAATGCAAATCATGTATATTCAATTCTTGTATATTTCTTGTATACATGCTAGTTTCATGTAACATTATACACTTCGATGATATTGTAAAATTATCGATTTCAATAATATTACGTTCCAGCATGAATATTGATAAATTATTCTAGGAATTATTTACCTTCTTGAATTAGATTATTGTATTAATAATTTTCAGATTCTTTTGTAACTAAATTGGATAGAATTGAAATATGTTAATAGGGACAAATTTGGTATTATTGATTAAAAGATGCTATTTAGTTAATAAATTATAGGCCTATGCTATTTAGTTAAGGAATTTTATATTGGGGTGCATTTTATCTAATTATCTCTTTTATTAATAATGTAAAAAGGATTAAGTAATCCGTTAGAAGGTAGTTTGATTCCTTGCATCATCCTTTGAAAATGAAAATCATTGTCATTGGGTCACAAGGCAAGTAAAAAAAAAGCAATGTTATAAGCAAAATTGAAGCTAGTTAGGTGGTCTACCACTATTTGTTTCGTGAAACACATGACGAATTTGACTCATAAGCCATTATGATGTTTTTTATAGATAGTCTGAACTGGCTAGCTACCGAGCGGGTGGCATTGTAACAAATTATTCACCGAAAGGTGTAACTACAAGTTGTAAGTTCGTCTCCAAAATCATACGCTTGTACTCACACTCTAGACCACCTTAATGACTTAATCCCACATAAAGTTCCTCACGAATCGACCATCAATATCGAGTTTGTCCCAAGGTTCGTAAAAAATCCTCAAAAGTCGATTGATCAATTGACAAACCCATGTGTTAGATCTGAATCCATGGACCATGGATTCGCATGTTCAAGCCAAATAAAGTGGGTTTGTACGTTCGAGTCATGTAACTTGGAATTTCAAACGTTCGAACTTATATATGATAAGTCTGAATCCAACGTACATTAAAAATAAAAGAAAGAATTTGGTCACCATATTTTATTTCTATTAGGTTTGTGTACCACTTCAATTGTTACCACTTTGATTAGATTAAAGTTGAAAGTAAGAAATTTGATCAGGGTACATTTATTAAACATATTTATACCATAACCCTACTTGTTTAGCTAATTTAGACAAATTAAAACATTAATTTATAGTCAAACAAGTAAGCATTCTTGTACATATGGGGCTCAAAATGAGAGAGCTTGACTAATCCCATGACACTTAATCAAAGAAGTGGTGTTACAAAGATTAGGCCTAACAACCTTAGCATTATTCATAACAACTCCAGCTTTTCCATTATTAACAAAAGAAATCATCCTTCCCGGCACACTCGTCGGCAACATCGTCCCCGTCGGAAACCGGAGAAGATTACCAAACGCAAGAGCCGACGGGACAATATGACGAAGAACGAATTCATGAAGATGATCAACACCAACACCAACATCCGACAACACTTGGTCATCGGGAACCAAGAAAGTAACATCCCCATTCTTCAAAGGTATCGAGCTAACGTTAAGAAGCTTGAGGAGGATGACGAATCCATAGTAAGATTTGCTTTGCATGTCGGCCATGGCGGCTTGGAGATCGGTCTCGTTCGTTGGAGTTGGTTGTTGAGTAGTTGTGTATGTGATGAGCGTGAAGAAGATTAGAGATTGAAGGAACATTGTTGATTATGAGAATTGGATAGAATGTAGATAGTTGGAAAAAAAAAATATGTATTGTGATGTGGTAAATGTTTGGTTTGTTGGGTTTTGGTGCGAGATTGGTGATTGAGTTGAGTAGATTAGTCACGAGGATTATGGTATATGGCATGTTTGTTGTGTGTTGATTAATTAGCTTGAAAGGTTTAATGCATGAAAAAATATATATTTTTAGGAAAATTTCGAATAATACCTTTATATTTCGAAACAATTTGGTTTATTAGGTTTTTTCTAGTTTTGTGTTTAGTAGATGTACCTCTTGAGATAAGAGTGTGTAGAGTTTGATAATAAATTCAAAAGGTTGGGGTATATTTACTCAATTGAAACATTAAAAAGCCTAGTTGCTACTATAGTTTCTCAAAAAGGCCTAGTTACCAAAATTGCCCTTATGTTTGAATTTTTTTTTGTAACATGTCTAAAAGTTTTTGTAGTTTCTAATCGATGCTCTTGAGTTTTAAACTTTTCGAATCATATAGTTTTACCGTCCATAAATTAAGATTTTGAGGAAAAAATATGTCATATTATTGTCAATAGTAATTTTAAATGTATAGGTAATTTATTGAATAAATAATTTAGGTTGTTATTCCTTCAAATGTTAATAAATGTTAATTTAGGAATGGTAAAAGAGCAAGGTCCCTGAAAAAATCTTGAACATATTCCGAAATAGTTAAAAGTACGTAGGGCACCATCCGAAATTCTCCTTCTTGTTTTCATACGGTTAGACTTGTCACTTTCTAGAAGTGTACAACCTAAAACATGCTTGTGAACTAGAATGCGAGATTCATGATCATCAGAATTTGTTGTGGGTGGTCAAATACTCCAAATGAGTTAATTGATTGATAACAAAATTATTTTTTTTGAAGATATTTTTAATTTTGACTTCCAGATTACAAATCTAGTAAAGGTTTCTCCATATTTTAGTATAGATCCGTCAAATTTTGATTTGTAGAAACACGATTTGAGTTTTTTTGATTTTCTAATATTCTTTTACATACTTGTTTAGTTCAAATTATTTATTGTAAATACGTATTTATGGATGAATTTTACTATAATACAATAAGCATATCTAAAACATAAATGATGTAATTTTATTTATTGTAATTAGAACAAGATGTCTACATTGGCCAGTATATTTTAGAAGCTAGTTATTGAGATCGTTAGGTGACTAAAAGGGTTTAAAAATTTTTTCTAAAAAAAGAAAGAACATTGTGTGATTTTCCTTTACCGATCCACGATCATTTCATTTCCCTCTTCTTATTATCATCATTTCGTTTCCCTCTTCTTATTATCAAAAACAACAAACTGTAACACAAGGCCTCCAAACCAACGACGAAAAACAAAAAATATCAAATGGAAGAGACCAAGTTTGAACTCAGTCAAGATTAATTTTGATGCCTCTAAACACTTTAATGACCAATGTGCCTTTGGGTTCATCATTCGAGACCATAATGCCTTAACACTTGCTGTGGGAATGGGTAGATGTGGAGCAGAAACAATTCTTCAAGCGGAAGCTTATGCTCTAAGAGAGGGTCTCCAAAAGGCCATAAGTTTAGGACTCAACACCATTGAAATCGAGGGAGATAATCTTGAACTCATCAACTCAATCAATCTGATTTGGAAACTTCCATGGAATGCGGACATGATCATTTCTGACATCTCCATTTTGATTTCAAGATTTTCACAAGTTAGAATCCAACATGTTTTTAGGGAAATCAACGTTGTCGTTGACAAGCTCGCATCGCTTGGCCATTGTCTGGATACAGGTGACGAGATTCTTCCACATGACGTTGAAGACCTCATCCGAAAGGATGCTCTAGGACGATCAACTTGTAGATGTTGATCCTTCTTATTTCTCTTACCTTTGTATCAAAAAAAAAATCATTTCGTTTTCATTCCGAACAACCCTGAAAGGCACAATTTCATAACTTTTTCCATCTTATCAACTAAGCTAAACAAGATAAAACTTGTAACTCACTCGATAATAACCGAAAAATGGAAATAAGACACTCTATTTTGCTATATATCCACATAAAGATGAAAGCTATGTCTCGAACCATGAACAAATGTACTTAGCTAAGTGGGCAAGAATCAATCAAAAGAAAGTCACAAGTGACACAAACAGAAGCCTTAGTCTCACCAAAGAACAAGTTAGATGAATCCAAAGAATGAAAGACGTTTTAGAAAGTGAGTGATCTTTGCATTACAATTGAAAAAGGTGTTTGCCTACCTGTTCGATTCTGCATTCCTATTCGAGGCTTTCTGTACGTATGCATGTAAGTAACGTAAATAGTAGATTTCCATTTTGCAATTGCTCTTTTCTTTTTGTTTTTTTTTGGGTGGGTATGTTTGAGTTTCATAGTGTTTATCTCATCCTTCTTGGATTCCAACTACATTATTTAGATGCATCAATCAATCGGTTTGTATTGGTCAATGTTGTATTGAGTACCCATTGGACCTGCCCTTTGAGTATAGGGCCCATTTATATATATATATATATATATATATATATATATATATATATATATATATATATATATATATATATATATAGAAGATACGAGAACGTACCTTATCGTATAATTATGAGAATAGTTCGTAGTTGTTATTAGTTTTGTTACGAATGTGTCATATCGTTTAATGTATTATTCGTAGTTATTGTTTGGTTGAATGGATTATTCATAGTTATTATTAGTTTCAGAATATTATTTATCTAATAATTATGATATCTACCTAAATCTCGACCCTTAATACTCATCATCCGACGGTTTAAGATTGTTCTCATGATTACACGATAAAGATGTTCTCATGGAACCACAACTTATTTATATATATATATAGGTAAATGTTCAGGTACGGCCCTTTTATTGCGGTACGGTTGTACGGCCGTACCGTAGGGCGACACGTGTCCCGAAAATTTTTTTTTTTTTTTTTTCGGAAACTAATGAAAATTACCATGTTATAATTTATGCACTATTATCCTATAAACTTTGAATTATTCCTATATAATTCATGAACTATTACTTTTTAATATAATCCATGAACTATTCTATATAATTCATGAACTATCCCATAATAAGTTTTAAACTATTACTTTCACTCCTTTATAAATTTTTGCACTTTAAACTATTCTATTATAATTCATGAACTATTCTATTATAATTCATGAACTATCCCATAATAAGTTTTGAACTATTACTTTCACTCCTTATAAATTTTGCACTATGAACTATTCTATTATAATTCATGAACTATCCTTTTAGAAGTTATGAACTATTACTTAATAAGTTTTGAACTATTACTTTCAATCCTTTATAAATTTTACACTATGAACTATTCTATTATAATTCATGAACTATCCTTTTATAAGTTATGAACTATTCCATAATAAGTTTTGAACTATTACTTTTACTCGTTTTTTTTTAAAAAAAATAATAATAATAATTTTTTTTCTTCCGGGACACGTGTCAGCCGTACAGACGGCCGCACGGCCTTACCGGAATAATGGGCCTTACTTAAACACTTCCCTATATATATATTCTCAAAATATTAAAAAATGTTAAGTTATAAATGGTCGAAGGGTATATACTGAAATTTTTTAAAACTCGAGAGCACAATCCAAAAACTAACAAAAATAAAAATAAAAATAGTAACACCCTCTAAAATCCCTTTTTTCAAAGAAATAAAATATTTATAAGTTTAGAGAGGCTTATTAATGATGCATTGGAGGATCACATCGCTAAGTAACCCAAATAAGGGTATGTTTGTCGGTCATAAATTTTATAGTAACATGCCTAAAAACAAAAGTATGACAAATAAAACATAATTATTAACAGGTTTCTTAATCAATACTCAATTATAAAAACAAGTCATTATAGTACGTACGAAATCGATTTTGATTAGATAAAATTATAACAAGAAAAAATTGTATGCTTAAAATTAAATTATTTCATATTGACTATGAATAAAGATAAAGTCTACTGTATATAATTATGATTTTTTATTGAATTATATGTTTGGATTTAAGTTTAACGCGAATATGTGTTTATACATACACGATCTTGGATACGGAAATTTCACAATATATCAACTTGTCACGTCAAACAAACGTAATGTACATAATATTATCAGTTGAGACATTGTTTTCAAAATGTGCTTCAATAGACAAATCCAACCTATAGAAAGCAACGTAAGTCTCTTCTTCTTCTTGGCTTCTTTAGGATTGATGTTGATGGATGGGGGCTTGAATTGGGTTAATCTTATTTTACAACAGTTCGTCTATGTGTCGAGAACAGATTGTCCACTGTGTATTCGCGTAAGAAAAATAGAAGACAAAAAAACCAAAACTAATCATATAGTTGTTAAGTAGGCAAAAATAAGAGAGCAAATCCTCGGATTTTTGAGAGATTAGGGTTTTAATTATCGAGAACAATCCAACCACTAAATATCTTATTTTGTAAATTGACGTCAATTGACTTTCATGTTTATAATAAGAAACAATATTCGTTATAAAATATTAAGGTGAATCGCGAGGTTGGCTAAAATTAATAACGAAAATAACCGCCAAGATAACAACCAAACTAAATGTCTAATAATTGCAAGACAATGCACCAACATGAATTTATTTCATGTGTTTACCTTAAACATTCATGATTTTTTGTTGTTTATTTTAGATTACTTTTTTACCCTTTTCTCCAATATAATATAATAAAAGAGAAATAAATAATATAATTAAAGGTTGATTACATAAATATTGATTAATAACAAGGATATGTTGGTAACAAAAGCACATAAATGGATGTTTTTCTGCAAATCTTCTTAACTAGTGGGTGTTTTCGTAAATCAACATACTTATCGGGTTATTTCATGCAATTTACATTATAGTTTATAAATTAAAAATAATGAATTTCAAGTTTTCCCTCCCTCTCTCCAACCAAACACATCCTTGTGGGTTTTTGCATTATTAAAAAACAAATAATAATTAATTTTTGTCTCATGAGACTTAATAATAGAAAAAGGCTTTCTTTTGAAGGCCAAAATCCAACCCCATAAGACAAAAATCTGACCATTGAATAAGACTACCCTATCTATGTACACATATCATAGCTTCTTAGCCAAATAGTCAATAAATATTACCGTTAGGTATATGAGAGTAAATAAGTTACAATGACTAACACGTTAATTTATTGATTACACATCTTAAATTCACCTATTTTATGTTAATACAATCTAATATTCACATTATTTCATAAATATTTGCATACACTTGTTGTATATTGTTTTGTTTATATGTTTTAAGATGTAACATCTTGAACTTATGAGCTTAGGTCTAACAACATATATGTGTGTATACGTATGACCCGAAAAACACAGTCATTGGAGTGCTGATAGTCAAATGATTGAGCACTCATGTATGTAAACGAGTATAAAGCGATAAATCTATTAGACTTTAGGGCTGTAATATGAAACAAGCTACTCGGACTCGGCTCGAACTCGTTCACTTTTTAAGCGAGCCAAGGTTAAGCACATTTTAAAGCTCGTATAATTTTAGGCTCGGTTCGGGCTCGGTTCGTTTATAAACAAGCCGATTTTGAGCATGTCAATGCTCGGCTCGTTCGGGTAAAGCTCGGCTCGTTTGGCTAAAATAACACTATAGGAGCATTATTTTAGCCGAACTACTCGAGCTCGGCTCGGGCTCGACTCGTCAATAGCTCGGCTCGTTCACTTTCTAAACGAGCCAAACTTGAGCACATTTTAAAGCTCGTATAAATTTCGGGCCCGGCTCGTTTCTAAACGAGTCAAGCTTGAGCATGCCGATGCTCGGCTCGTTCGGCTCGTATTACACCCCTACTACCCAACCGTGATGCAAATTTAGACTTTTAATGGCCATTGGATTTTTTTAATTATATATATAATCTCTGAATACTCATTCCTTACAAATTCTTCGCATTTCCTGAAAATATATCATCCATTCAAAATGGGAGACAATGAGGATTTTACCTCCCAACAAATGTTACTACTCCAAATGTTACACTTTCGTAACATCGACAATCCTTCGAATTTTGATAAAGTCCAATACAGACGGATCATCAAGCGGAGATCATATGTATACGAATACACATGTGAGTATTAGACTCAAACTCAAAACATAAGGTTCATATTAAAATCAATGGCACGAGACCGAGATTAACATTATTTATATATATTATATAATTAACATTAAAAGTGATTGACTTTAACCCAAATTAAGCCTATAAGAAAATTCACAGTCTGTAACAGTAAATTTGTGTACAGTCGATTGACTTTTTTACCCAAATGGCCTGAACACAAAATAGACAGGCATGCAAGAAGAACACCGGAAAATAGAGCCAAAAATAAGAAGAAAATACAAAACATATAAAACCAAATTAAAATGTATTTAAAATATTAATTAAAATAATTTTGTTATATATGTGCAGGGGAGCAAAGAACATCGGTAATTGAGTTATTGGGGTTGGAAGCTTTCCCTTTGGCCCTTTCTCCTCTTCCCTCGATGCTCTTCTTCTCTATATTTCCTCTCTCAAGTCAAATCATTCTTATGCTATTACAAAACAAAAATATTATTTTTACTCTTAATATGTTATAATAATAGTAAAACTATCTCCTTACCCAACTTATTAAAAGTCGAAATAATTTGGTTTATTAGTCTTTTTCTAGTTTTGTGTTTAGTAAATGTACTCTTTAAGAGAAGAGAGTGTAGAGTTTGAGAATAAATACAAAATGTTGAAGTATACTAAGGTAAGTATACTAAGGGCCCGTTTGGAAGCTCTAGTAATCATTCCCGGTAACGGAATGATTCCGAATCAATCAAAAAATACGTTTGGTTAAAGGTCTTTTATCACATGAAAGTAATCCCATCATTTCCATTTCCATTCCTAACCCTTATCCAATTCCATTCCGTTTCTATTCCACCGCTCCAACCAAACGGGCACTAACTTAATTGAAACATTAAAAAGCCCAGTTACTGCTCTAAGTTCTCAAAAAAACTTAGTTATCAAAATTGACCTTAAAAGTCTATTTTAAAATAGTTTTTTTATCCACAACTAATTTTATGTGTTGCAAACTTAGTTATTATGAATGTGAGACTTTGGGTGTAATTAGGGTTGTTATATTAACTATTCGACTCGAAAAAAGTTCGGCTTTAACCCTTTTATGTAGAGTCGAATGAAAATATATTTTAAAGCTCATTTTCAGGTTTATCTCGTTTATACAATAATACTATAGAGTTGGTATATTAGTCGAGCTACTTGACTCGACTCCGTTATTTTTTGAACCATCACAAATTAACACATTTTAAAGTTAGTTTTAAATATAGTTTCATTTCCTATAACAACCTTAATTGTAATCGTGTCATACTGTTGATACTTGACGACGTATCTTAAAACCTACAATTTCAATTGGATAGGACACTCGTAATTCAAATCCGCCATCAATGTCTTAAGCCCAACAAACTATTTCAATGAAAACTTAAAAATCGATTCGTTTTGTAACAAGGGAGTTATCGGACTTTCGAGACGCAAATTTTTCTAGTGTAATGACGGGTTACAACTTACAAGCTAACTTTGGAGTGTGGCCTTGGTCATTGGATTAGTTGAAAGTGTATTTTCGAAGCTTTTATGTAACAAATGGTATAAGATAACATTAAATTTGGATATTCTTACATTGGAGGATGGTTTGCTTTTTGCTTGTGGTGATTGTTTTGTTTCCTTTTTTGGTTTTATTTTTGCATGACGGTTTGTCCGTTTGCCGGTTGTCGGTCTCTCGATACACCAATAATTTTTGGTGTAATCGAGCCTTTTACCTTCGTGATCAAAAAAAAAAAAAAAAAAACAATTGACCTAATTCATGTAATTTATAAATAAACTACTCTAGGGGCAAATTATAACGACAAAAAGCAAACCCCAACTAGCTAGGTGAACGTTAATTTTCACTTTTGTTTACATCAAGAAACAGAACATCTAGAAAAACGACACCGTTCTGTTTTTTAAGCCTCTCTACATTTTTTATTTTTTATTTTTCGTGCAGTAATAATAGAAAAAAATAATAAAATATTCGTTAAATTCCTTCCTACAAAAACCCACCATCGATCTTCAATCTCCTTCACTAAACCACCATTGAACCATGGAAGAACAGCAAAGGAGAAAAAGAAGAACGAGACCCGAAACGACGTCGTTCTGCATAAACGACCAAGCAGATGTTCTTATAGAGGTTCTAAAACGCCTCGACGCTCGCTCACTAAGCGTGGCCGCTTGCGTATGCAAGCTATGGAGCTCCCTCGCCAAAAACGACGTCGTTTGGGAGTATCTCTGTTTCCGTCACGCTGAGCCGCCAACATCTCAAGCTGCTAGAACGCTTATTATCTCCCTCGGTGGATACAAACGGCTTTACATGCTTTGTGTCCAGCCGGCTCTCACTTCCCTCAAGCGCCGGCGACTCCGAGCCGAAGCTGAACTGACAAGCCGAGTATGGACCAAACACGGTGCTCAGCTCTCACTCTCGCTCTTTTGCGTCGATTATTATGAGCGGCTTGGAGCCGCTCCGGTTGGGATCCGCAGTGACGCGTCCACATTATCTCTCATGTTCCTCTGCAAGCCTGTGAACGTTTGATTATTATTTTTTATTATTTTTTTAATATAGTTTGGTGATTGTTGGAGTTTGAGAAAACTTAGGGAAGGACGTTTAAATTGATTAATTGGATTACTTAATTCATAATTATAGATTAGTGTAGTGCGTGGAATAAGATTACCACAACCACAAGGGGTTTTATTTAATTATAAATTGTCTAAATTTTATTATTATTAATTATTATTATTATTGTTTGACGTTAATATTATTTTTTATTTTCGTTTATCTTTTTGTTTTTCTGTACAGGCCCTCGGCCCCCCTCCAGTCCCTTGCAGGCTCCATGGCCCCCTCTCTGTTTTTTTTTCTCCCTAAAGAAAGACTTCTTGTCATTAGCAAATTTTATTTTCCCGCTTTATTTTTAACATGTCATCTTATATATTCTTTATTTTATAAGCAAAAATAACGAATAATATTAAAATAAATAACAACTAGCTATGTGGACATGGACAAAATGTCTATAGATATATAAATTATAAATATTTCTTTATATATACAAAATGTCTATAGAATATATATTATAAATATTTCTTAATATATAATGACCTTTAAATGACATTTTAGAAGAAGTTGAATGAGAAATTACTATACATATTTTCGTCTTGGAATAATCTTTCAAAAGATAAACTTTTTTATTCTAACAAAAGCTTATTGGTGCGTTCGGTGAGACTTTTATACGAGGTTATTGGAGGATTATTATGCCCAGATTATTTTGACCCAAAAAAATACCCAATATATATAAATTATTAAGATTATTGGGAAATTATTGAAAATAATAACCTCCCAAAATAATCTATGCATACCAAACGGACCCTATATGCATATGAACTTAAAACTCAAAGCAAGACCGATTAGTGTTGATGTTCTATATTCTAAGTTCGTATTTGGACTGTTTGAGTCATTTGACTTCAATTTACTTATTTAAATAATATGAAGTCAGTAATTGATGAATCAATTATAGTTAAAAAAAACTAAAGACTCTAATGTAAATTATATCAAATTTTAGATGGTTAAATACATAAATTTAAATTAATAATATTATTATAATAAATTGTATATGATACCCCGATGCTTATTATCAAATATTAGTAACTTGGTATTATTATCGTTTTTTCAACGATAAAGAAAATCCAAAAGGTCTTTAATGTAGCAAAATTCTATTTAACACCACGGCTGCAACCACAAACAACAAATTTCACATTTGGACATCGGCGTTTTTTACGGCGTATCGTATAGTGGATCGAACAACTTTTCTTTATAAAAAAATAAACTTGGTATTATTGTTTCCCTATTATAAAATTTGAATTCTAATATAAATATTTTTTTGGGTCAAACAAATATCTGGGGTATACATCGATTTTTTGTATATATTTTAGGATATCTTTGGAATAAACCTGAAAGTTAGTGTACTAAGTGCAATTTTTCATTAATTTTTTTTTTCTCGTTGCGAAATACGAGCCCCTTTGCTGCTTGATCGATGCTGTCATGCCGAAAGGAAAAGCAATGGATCCTCGTCTCTGGCACAAGGTCGCCGCTCTCTCTGGTAAATTTCCGCTCTAAATCTCACCTTAATTTTCGCTCTTTATACATTTTCTCTGAACTGGAATCGTCTCCATTGCCTGATCGAAATCAGGAGTAGCAGCTCTTGGATTAGGCACCTATGGCTCCCACGGTTTCAAGCCCCAAGATCCTACTTACAAGCAGGCAATAAACCCTATCTAGCCTCTCTCAAAATCTTCACCATTTTCAATTTCGATATCGCTATCAGCAAGTCGCTGTACTTGTTACCCTAATTTTGACGTCTCCTCTCCAATTTTGGGGCGGAGTTTTTTTTTTGCAGGTTTGGCAGACGGCTTCTCTCTACCATTTGGTTCACACTGCTGCACTTTTAGCTGCTCCTATTACTCGCAATCCCAACGTTGTGAGTTTCTTTTCATTATTTAGCTCGTTAGTGATGTCTGATATCCACAATAACCTTTTTTTGGCTGTCGCCTGTCGTGTTTGTAGTTTGGAGGGCTTTTGACAACTGGGATTGTGCTTTTCTCTGGCACGTAAGTACTTGACTAACTCACCTTCACTTTCCAGGGAATGATGCCTTTATTTAAATTTAAGATGATGAAATTGGTCAAGGTACTGAAGTTTCATGAATGTTTATGCTTGAAATTTTCTTGAGTTTCTTTCCGTTGGGAATGCACTTCAGTTAGCTCTCAATGTCGAATTTTGGAACAAAGAGTTTCGAGTCTTCGAATGAAAATCTTTCGAAACAAAGAAAGAGTGGATAAAACCAATTTGTTTCCTACTTTTTGGAGTAGATGAATTTGTTTTGAAGCTGTAAACTTTTGTTTGTTAAACTTCAGATGATAATCATATTTGTTCTTTGCTGAATGGTAAAATTTGCACTTGTCTATGTAATTCATTTATCTTTAGAATTGATGTCTAATGGTTGGTGTTCCTTTCTGAATGATTATAGATCATTGAGAAAGAGGAACATCGTATCAACCTTTCCTTTCTACACTAGTAAGCCTGTAGAGTCTTATGTCTGCCCGCTTGCGGTTACCGCTGGAATGACCGACCCAATCGTAATGTTAAGACATTCATGTTATGCTTGCAAAGGAACCCTTAGAATAGTGCACTATGCTGAGCTTCAGCTGAACTTAGTACTTTTCTATGTTTGCATGTCTACATGATAAGTTATGGATATACGGCTAATGGGGCAGCATCGGGCCTATCTTCACCCGCCATGAGCATGTTAAAAGTTTTCTTCTCGTTAAAATTTATTCTGTTGAAAATTGAAATAGGTGAAATATTCACTGATGTTAAGTTAAGACATCCCTGTTATGCTTGCAAAGGAACTCTTAGAATAGCGCAACGGTCAGCTGAATGTTTGCATTGCATGTTAAGACATTCGTGTTATGCTTGCAAAGGAACCCTTAGAATAGTGCACTGGGTTGAGCTTCAGCTGAACTTGGTACTTCTCTATGTTTGCATGTCTACATGATAAGTTATGGATATAAGGCTAATTAGGCAGCCTTGGACCTATCTTCACCAGCCATGAGCATGTTCAAAGTTTTCTTCTTCGTTAAAATTTATTCTGTTGAAAATTGAAATAGTTGAAATATTCACAGATGTTAAGACATTCATGTTATGCTTGCAAAGGAACTCTTAGAATAGTGCAATGATCAGCTGAATGTTTGCATTGCATGTATATACATGAAAACTTAAGGATATAGGCTAACAGAGCAGCCTCGGGCCTAGCTTGTTTTACCCTATCTCTGTCTAGGCTAATGTGGTAGCCTCGGGCTGAGCTTGTTTTTCCACCTCATTATCCATTTGATTGCTACACTGTTTGGTTTTCTTCGAAGGAAAACTACTGATGAAAAACAATATTGGCAGGTGTTATTCCGTGGCATACCTAGAAGACAGGAAGTACGGAAGATTGGCGCCATTCGGTGGTTTTGCGTTTATCGGGGCTTGGGCCAGCTTACTCTTCTAATAAAATAAACTCTTCAGCTTGATTCATGTACATGCATGTACTCAGACAGTTGAAACTATGAATCGGGAAACCTAAAATTCAGTTTAAAATGAACCATTGTGTACTTCAACTTCAGTTAGCCGTATATTCTCAGAGACTCTTGAGGATTATTGTTCTTGTACTATCTAAGCTTGGTTTTCTCGACGATTGGTGTTCTTGTACCATGGCCTCGGAATTCGGAAGAGAGCTTATCAATGCTTGCAAAACGAGCAATGCTCAGGCTACCCAAAACAAGCTAGGGTAAAAACATATTGTTGCTCAAGCTATTCGAAACAAGTTAATGAAGATTACAAAAACTTATTGTTGTAAAATTCTGTTCTTTGACCACGTAATAAGACCATTTTTTTTTGGTATACTTCCTAGATGTAGTTTAATATAATATTTTTTACGGACGAGAACACGAATTTCGAATTATCATAAAAGATGGATGGTGTTGGATGTCGAGATTCTCAAAAACTGTTAATTTCTCAAAAATTGTTAATTTCTTTGTTAACATCTTTGAAAACATGTCTCATTTCGACTTCGACGGAAAAAACGAATATCCAATACATCTGTGGCTTCGAATAACGTTATTTTGGTGGTGGTCTCATGTCAGATAAGGAACATTATGTATTAATATGCAATTCCACGTGATAAATTTCACTTTTTTAATATAAGTTATATATAAACTTCGGTTGTAAGGACGAATAGCAAAACCCAACGGAAAAAGTCCCAATCTCTATTTCTAGGGTTTATCCAATTTGCATATTTTAGTTGCTTAATCGGGAATTCGGATTCAGGCTTAAATCTCTGTTCGTTTGCTGTTGAATTGCTCGCGAAGAAGTTTCTTTGTTTACAGAATCGATGGGTCGTTCTCGCGCTGTCACTCATTCTGCTGACGATGATCCGGCCCAGAGGTTTGTTAAGCTTGAATTTGAGTTCTTCTTGATTGAGAAAATTTGAAGTATAGATTCAATATTGGCCCCTACTGTTTCGCTTTTTGGCTCTGAATTTTTGTGAATTGCACTTAATTTGAACTTTTGCTTAGTGCTAAACAAATTGCGTTTGAATGTGTGTTTGTATGTTCTGTCATGAAACTGTGCGATCTGCATCAGCTATGGATAATGATGTGAATGTTTGTGTACCTGAAACACTGGATTACCTTCTAATTTAGTTGTTGATGATATGAGAAGGCCAATGTTCATAAATGGAAGCGTGTACGTTGTCACACCCCTGCTTTCCGAAGGTGCCCAATGGACGGGCCACACACAGCAGAGCAACGATTAAGGTTTTGAGTGAAATGCACACCACCACCACCACCACCACCACCCATTGGTTAGGGGTGTTCGAATGAAACTGCTTTTAAGAATGAAAACACATTTAACCCTCTCACTATAGTGTTCAGTTAAATCACCACTAATGTCCTTTACCATTAAGCTGCTGTCAAAAACCTTTGGTTTTTGAAAGGGTTGATTTACCCTTTTTAAATAGTAACTAAAACGGAAGTGCACGTTTGGGGGGTGATATGCAAGTGAATTCCAAATCGATGGCTAAATGGAACTTTTTCACTGGTAGTTTTGTGCATACCCCCTGATGAACGGATATATATGGGTACCTAAAGTCTACCCCGGCATCTATGTTTTTACAGTTCATTACCTTCTTTTCCCTTAGGTGGACTTTTTGAAATTCTATTTAGCTTCACGACATAGGATGTCATGCATATATATTATTCCATATACGATTATTTGTTTTTCCTCTTTTACAGTTCTTGCAAAACGAGTAAATAGTCCTTTCTGGCATCTATCACTGGATTGTTAGAAGACCTAAGGCAGATGCTGATTGCAAGTAGAATATATAATAGAATAGTTGACCGACCATATTACATCAATGTCAAATTTGTTTGGTTGTTGATTGTGAAATATTGTGTTCTATAAGATCCGTTGCACTTCTGTACAATGACGGTGAATGACCTTTCCTGCTTATCCAGTAGTCTACCTTTCTGAATTTTTGTAAGAAGTGGCGGTATCATAGGATTTTCAGCATTCAGTCTTGATCTATCAGTGTCTTGTAGAAACTCAAATGCAACTGATTAAAAGTCTCCCTCTGTTTTTAGCAGCACTACCTTGATTGCAAAGACAGGAAAAATTTAGGTATTTAAGTTGCCGTAAAATCTCTTGCTTCATATTTCAAGTGTGTACTTAGGATATTTGGATCTTTAGACAACGAAGAATATAACCTCCGTTTATTAGTTTTATGTATGAATATGATTTCCATCTTTAATTCAAACCAACTTTTGGAGCATGCTCCCAGCACCATAAGAAAATTGGGAAAACATCTACTTCAGAAGTTTCTATACTCTATATTTGTACCCAGAATAAGATTCTCCATCAACTAAAGGAAAATATGTAATAGAGTGTGAGAAAAAAAGCTTTCATCTCCTTGAAGTAGTTTTTCCTCTCATTGACTCACCCCCTTCCTCACATCCTCACCAAGAGAAGAGTTGAACCCCTTTGTATCTTTACAGCTTAGAGGTTTTTTGCTCCCCAAAGGGAGTGAAAAATTGTGATAACTTCAGGATTTGTGAAAAACTAAATTCATGACAAGAATTAAATTAGTCAACTGAATAGTGAACGATCTGCTGTTTGCCTTTTGACTTATGTTTTTGGATAGTTCCACCCAGTGCTTAAGTGACCATTTGATCCTCTGCTCTTGACTATCTTAATCTAGGATTTACCTGTAATTTTGTTTTTTTACTTTATTTATCCTTTACTTTGCACTTTGAACTTACTGATTAGTTTCAGCTTCTCTGTGAGTGTATTGAGAAAAGACAGTTCAGTAATAGTGGTTCATGATGTATAAAGATTGCTTTTCTTTCTACGGCAATTATTGTTTAAGTCCCACACAATACGTCAAGGAGGATCAAAGTTTCATTGTGGCAGCGATAGTTCAATAACATAGTAGAAGAACCTACAGGGGTGTTTGATCCTTATGGTTTGTAATCCATTTTTGTTTTTGATGGTATCTTCCCGGTAACGTATTTAATTTCCTGAAATGTTATTACTGTATTGGCTTTTCTTTTCTCAACTTTATTCTGAATATAAATGTCTAGATACACCCGCTTACTCCTTGGGTGGAATTCAAGGGCTTATTATTACCCCTGTCATTCTGTTTTCACCGTTTTACCGAATATTTTATGCATCATCATTTTCTAGACTTCTAGAATTTCATCATTGCTGACCTGGCTGCTATGGGTATGTGATATCTATCTCAGAAAGTAACTGGTAATAGCAAGCTAAAAGTTAGTGATAACAGAAGAGAGTTTCTTGTTCACAAATATGGTTTGCACTTCATACTGAACAATTTGATGCAAATAGATATATTGTCTTGAATTTCTTTGCATGTTGTATCTATGAAATGATTAAAGTTGTGTCCCAATTTCATATTCTGCTGCATATCTGAATCAAGAGATTGGTATTCAGTAGGGCTAAATGTTTTGTTGATTTTATTATTACTTTTTTCCATTTTTTGCCTCAAAACTGTATAACTTTATCCTTTTATCCATCTTGTTGATTTAGTCATTTCCTTTTTCTAGTGACCTTGTCACTTCTCCATGGTCTTTTTACTGAATAGTTTATGCAGGCATAATGTTTATGGCCTCCAGTTACTCAGCTCTCATCTAATTGAAGGTTATTAATTTCCGCAGTAGGTCGAAAAGGAAAAGGATGGCCTCAAGTGCAGAGAACATGGACTCAACAACAGCAGGTATTGTTCAGTGACTCAAGTGTAGTTGAATTAAGAAATTTCCGTCTTCAGCAGTTTTAAAGAAGTAATGTTTTATAGGCAGCATGCTTAAGTTGTTTTTTTATACTTGTCTGTTTTGTATTTCAATTCCGTTGGTTCTTACATTATGTTTCCCTTGTCTTATTTGTTTGAATTCTCTTATTTTTGGCTATTTTCTTTGCTGCTTCTTTGAAAAGTAAGTTCAAGCATGACTTGATTTTTCTTTTCTATTGGGTTACATGTTTGTTTCTCTAGGTTTCCACATCAAAAAAAAAAACACTTTACAAGTTCTTCTGATTTCAATATATATTGTTGCACAGTCAAACTTGTGCACTAGTTCGGTATCATAGGACATAGATGTATCTTTGCCTCTGTTTGTTCACTTACTTTTTGTTTCTTTTTCAACTAAAATGGTCACACATATCACAGTTGAGCCTACCTGTTGTATGATAATTGGAATGCTGACCTTCACCTTTTCTTGCTGTTAAGTGTCAACTGCCCTATGTACCCCATCTAAATTTATACTTTTTACTGATGCTGTAGGTCAAGTCGTGAGTGATGGTAAAAAGGCTCTGTACCATTGCAACTACTGCAACAAAGACATATCAGGAAAAATTCGGATTAAGTGCGCGAATTGTACTGATTTTGACCTCTGTGTTGAGTGCTTTTCTGTTGGAGCTGAAATCGATCCTCACAAAAGCTATCATTTATACAGGGTTATGGTAAGTTATCTGGTTCCAAAAAAAATTTTGGTTTTAACATGAGAGTGTTGGTATTTTGTGTCTTCCCTGCAAAATCAGATCTCATGATGCTAATTGATTCTGATCACACCTTTAAGTTAGAGAACGGGTGGAGGTAATAAATTCTTGGGAGTGACATAGGGAAAGGTGGTGTAAGATGCTTATATATGTTGGCATGTAGCAATAGAATCTGGATCGAGTGCAATTGTTGCCTCAGTGTACTGTACATTTGCGACACAAATTAGGATAAAAGTTTTTTCCCCCTGAAGAAAAGCCCAAGGGATTCGTGCTTCTCCAAAAGTACAAAGTTGGTCAGTTTTAGAAACGCTTCCCCTCCACTGCTGTCAACCTTGGACAAAGGATTCCTTTTTTTACATATTTTCCTTACATGCAGTTGATCAGTTGATATTCATTTTCTTCTCTTAGGTGTGACGAAGTTTGGTTCCTTTCGCGCTAACTTTCATTGATCTGTTTACATGTGATTATAATGATACAGATTTTTTATTGATCATTTATTTTTATTTTCTTTTCATTTTCACATTTATATCATGCAAATGCGTTTACATCTTTATATTCGGATGAGACACTCCGCGTATCTGTCCCACTGTCCACATCCCCTGCCTTGGTCCTATGGAGGTAGTTAAACCACTGGAAATGCGAGGATAGTGCTAGGAATCATAATCTGTGACCACTTGGTCAGGAAGTCTACTCTTTGCCACTGTGCAATTGCATTTTACAGCTTTTTTCTTGTATGAATTATGCCTGTTACTTTGAAATGGAATCCCCTGCATATTTTGGCCTTGTCCTTTCTGTGAGAAATTTACAAGATTGTTATTTGATGCTTTATGTTGGATTTGGAACATCTCCCACTTTCAATAGATGGATACTCAAGAGCTCATGGCCTTCAAATATATTTTGCAGGATAATTTATCTTTTCCTCTGTTCTGCCCTGATTGGAACGCAGATGAAGAAATGCTACTTCTTGAGGTAAACTTATTTCATCGACCAAATTCATGTTATCCTCATGAGTTAATCCATTATGCTTCATATATGTTTGGTTCTTGGTTTGATAATGATGCAGTGGAACCTTGACCATGAACGATGCTTTGTTTGCATTTCAGGGAATTGAAATGTATGGACTAGGTAACTGGGCTGAAGTTGCAGAGCATGTTGGAACCAAAAGCAAATCTTCATGCATTGATCATTACAACGCCATTTATATGAACTCGCCATGCTTCCCTCTTCCTGTATTGTTAAACTGTTATTCTAGTTTTGATTTTGTTCCCTATGAACCAAAATCAATATGCTCATAGTATGTATTACTTATGCTGGTAGGACATGTCTCATGTCGTTGGAAAGAATAGAGAGGAACTCCTTGCTATGGCTAAAGAACTGGGTGATCTCAAGAAAGGTTAGTTCATGATTAGAGCTTTTTATTGAATTCCTATTAATATCATACATTCATGTGACCATGTGTCTTCTGAAGATAGAAACTACTTCCTGATTACAACATTTTATTTGGCCTGGTCTGTGTGTTCAATGTTGAAGTAGAAGTATGTCTTATAATTCATATGAGTTCTTTATTTGTTTCTTGTACGCCGTAACTTTGCATCTTTCTTCTTTCTGTTCTGAATATCTGAATTTGCTGATTGTCTCTGGTTTGTTCCAATTTTCACTTTTGTGTTGCAGCTGGAGAAGGATCCAAGGAAGATCCTTTATTGC
This sequence comes from Fagopyrum esculentum, assembly GCA_033239045.1. Classification (NCBI taxonomy): domain Eukaryota; kingdom Viridiplantae; phylum Streptophyta; class Magnoliopsida; order Caryophyllales; family Polygonaceae; genus Fagopyrum; species Fagopyrum esculentum. The sequence goes on along the minus strand of BSUD01000007.1, from coordinate 3,625,213 downwards.
CTGCAAAAATCAAGTTTGTCTTCCAGACAACATTTTGTTAATTGCAGCCTTTTTGGTTTTGGCAATGTGCTTATTTACTAAGTTAGTGTTGCATGGGCAGGGTTGAAGAACTTCGAAAGGATGGGTCAGTTGGTAGATCTACAGGTAGCTTGCTTTGTGGCATTGGGTTATTTACTGAAAAACAATGATCGGCATTTTTGTTGGCCTTTTGAAGGCATGAGTCTGTTTTTCTTTTCTTTTTTAACAGATGCGGCTCTTGGGGCAGGTTCTACGACTGCTGAAGCAAAGGCTGATGTGAAGGATGATGTCAATAAAGTAGAAGGTATTATGATGCGTACTGGATGCTTGGCTCCTCGGGTCTTGTATTAGTACCTAGCTTATTTAAAACACTCAGATATTTATGCAACTCTTATCCACCCTATATTTGAAAATTGCCCATGATAACCTATACTGTCAAAAAAAGTTTTAAGAACAAAATCTTTTGTTATTGCTTAAATTGGCATCTGAGAGTTACCATATATGACACTTGCTATTCATTGTCTGTTCAAGTCTCTGATAGAATTAGATTCGTAACTTTTGGCAGACAGAAGCATTGGCGAGAAGAAACCTAGGACATCGGGCGATGACGGGCCTTCTTTAGTCGAGTTGAGTGGGTACAATCCCAAGAGACAGGAGTTTGAAGTTGAGTACGATAATGACGCTGAGCAACTATTAGCTGATATGGAATTCAAGGAATCAGACACAGAAGCTGAACGTGAATTGAAACTCCGTGTGTTGCGCATCTACTGGAGAAGGTTTATAATTACTTTCTTCTCTCTTATTTTTGTACTGGAAGAATTTGTGTGGTGATCAACTTGCCAATGACGTATAATGGGGAAAAACCAAAACAGATTGTTAGGAAAGCACAATTTGCATCATGACTGGAAAGCACAATTTGCAGTCCTCAAAGGATACAGATTTTTTGTTGTGTATGGAATATGTATCTGTAATGAGCTTTTGAATTCAGAATTGCTTTCTTATTGCACAAAGAGAACCTACGATCTATTTATGTGCTATATGCTTAACTTAATCATAAACTGAACTTAATTCCAGGCTTGAAGAGAGGAAACGTCGAAAGGAATTTATTCTGGAGAGGAATTTGCTGTATCCAGATCCTTTTGAGAAAGGCCTGTCTCCAGAGGAGAGAGAGTTATGTCAACGGTACAGAGTCTTCATGCGTTTCCATTCAAAAGAGGAGCATGAAGATCTGCTTAGAACTGTCATTGATGAGCATCGGATACTAAAGAGAATACAAGATCTTAAGGTATTGTGAAATGTGAAATATAAGCTTCTGTTTGACTACATCTATATGTTACTTGGCTAGCTCGTGCAACGATAGAACAGCAGCAGGAAAAAAAAGGAAACCAAAAATGTCTGCATAGAGATAGTAAAGATGAAGAGCATCCATGATGTCATAAAGACTAATGTATTAAGCAAGCTTAACACTTGATTGAGTTCACATAGGGCATGTTTGGATGCCAAACATATGTTTTCTAGTGCACGTCGTAATTGGAAAGCCCAAACTGCCTAGTTGTGTTATAGTGCATGACATCCAAATGAAATTTCTCTTACAACCAAAATGGCTAATTATGCAGGAAGCTAGAGCTGCTGGGTGCCGCACTTCAGCTGAAGCCGAACGATATATTACTGTCAAGAGAAAGAGAGAAGCTGAAGAACATGCACGTCGTGCAAAGGACAGCGAGGCTGGCGGTTTACCGAGGGCAGGGAACGTGAAGGAAGTTGAAGCCAGCCCACGTGGTGTCAGGAGTTCTGGTTCCTTCTTGGACTCCTCTTCAACAACCGCAAGCCAAGCACTTCTAACTTCCCTTGATGAGTGGGATATCACTGGTTTTCCAGGAGCAGATTTGCTATCTGAAACCGTAAGTCTTTAAAGTACCTCATACAAGTTAAAGGCATCGATAAAAATTATCTTTATGCAAGATATCCATGTTTATACATAATACATGAGTTCTTAAGTTCGTGAGTGGCATTCTTGCTGTGTCAAATAGAGTTGTTACCATTCCTTGGGTTTGTTTGAAGATTTAGAGTTAAATCCAATCAAATGGAGCTGAACCCTGAAATTGTTGATGAAAGCTCTAAATTGACTACTGCCAAGAAAAACTTACAATTCTAGCTAAGCTCTTGATTGAAATGATGATTGACTACTTTGTTGGGAGTTTTCTCTTTTCTTTTCAAACCTTTGGAATTTGAACTAGTTTGAAGTCTCTCAAGGTTGGATCTTTATGTCACTTTATTGCAGGAGAAACGGCTTTGCAAAGAGATGAGGTTGTTGCCCTCACATTATCTGAACATGCTGCAAGTTATGTCTGTGGAGGTAATGAAGGGGGCCTTAACAAAGAAATCGGATGCATATGCCTTATTTAAGGTTGAGCCAGCAAAAATTGATCGAGTTTACGACATGCTCGTGAAGAAAGGAATAGCTCCACCATGATTGGATTTAAGTCCCATCTCTATCGGCTCAAATGTTGTAAGATAGTGATTGATAATTTGCATTCTGCTAATCTTTCCATTCCCTTATATATATAGAAACATTAAAAAAAACCAAGAAAAATGTCTATGTAGTCTCTGTAGAATTACTTGGCATGTTATATTATTAGGGTTCTCAGGAACAGAAATAATTTGACATGTAATTTTGCGTACCAATAAAGTATTTATCAAATTGCTCGTGTATCTCTGGAACATAAGTTTACAAGAGTGACAAACATACCGTAATATGTTACAGACCTTATTTGTTACACTTACATTTCAAATGGATCTTTTACACCTTGATGATACAGAGATGGATTTGTTACACTTACATTTCAAATGGGATGTGTAAAATCTAAGCGTCCTCGCCGCTCAAATCTCCCCATCTGACATTGTATTTAGCAGCAAGGTAGTGAGCTCCGACCGGACCTCTGCTTCCGTAAGGATAGAGCTCAGGTGCGATCTTTCTCTCTTCGAGCTCGTTCAACAATGGTGTGAATAGTGACCATGCAGCATCGAGCTCATCGCTTCTAATGAATAGCCGTCTTTCTCCTTCTATTGCGTCTAGGAGCAGCCGCTCGTATGCGTCTGGTATCTCCTTGGTATACCTTTAGCAGGAAACTGATTCTTAGAATCGAACATAGTTGACAGTAGTTAACATATGTATTAGATGTCGGAATCTTTACCTTGCGCTATAGAGAAGGTTAAGGTCACTTCTGTCTAATCTCATTCCGAGACCGGGAACCTTGTTGTTGATCTTTAAGAACAGGGCTTCATCCGGTTGCACTCGTATCACAAGCTCGTTTGTAGCCTTGTCTAGATCAGTTCCGAAGTTCCTCTTGTACAAGTTACCCGGAACATGTCTGAACTGAACTCTAATTTCTGCTCTGCAAATTTTGTCATAGAGTATCAATTCTCTGGTCATTCTGTTACTCTAAATTGGAACTTGACCCCATAACACTATTACAGCTCGTTTCGAACAGACCTAAAACTCGAATAGCTATGCATACCATTCAAGAAGGAACGTTACCTTTTTGTGTGAAGAGCTTTCCCTGCTTTCATTAGAAACGGAACTCCGTCCCAACGAGCATTGTTTATGAACAACGCTGCAGCTGCAAATGTCGGAGTGATGCTGCCTTTCGGTACAGTCGGGTCATCTCTGTAACCAGGGTATGACTTACCGCCCCTGCTGTGACCCTTATACTGGCCTACAACTACATCCTCGAGTAGCAACGGTTTCATTGACCTCAAAACTTTAACCTGCAACGAGCGATATACCTGTCATCGATAAATCCGCTGATACGTATACAGTTCATGCTCAAAGAAGAGAAAAACGAAAAAACCTTCTCATTCCTAATGTCCTCAGCATCTAAGCTGACCGGAGTCTCCATAGCAAACAGAGCTAGAATTTGCAGCAGATGATTTTGCATTATATCACGAATAATTCCATAATTATCAAAGTATCTGCAAGGAGTATCAAGTGAAATGTGTTTCATTTGTAAAGATCAAGAAAACACACACAATGGTAGTATAAATAACCTACCCTCCCCGTCCTTCTGTACCAAAATCTTCAGAGAATATAAGCTGGACGTTTCGGATGTAGTTCCTCGACCAAAGAGGCTCAAAGACGAGATTTGAGAAGCGAAGCACTGATAGATTCTCGACAAGCTCCTTCCCCAAGTAGTGATCAATCCTAAACATATGCAGTAGTTATATCAAGGCATATTCTTGTATCCAAGTTTGCTGTCACTGCATAATGCTGTGGATACCTGAATATTTGTTCCTCTGTAAGATACTGCTTCAAGCATCGAGTTAACTCTCCGGATGACTCCGAGTCACGGCCAAATGGCTTTTCAACTATAACTCTAGTCCATCCTTTCTCTGAAGAGGCTTTGAGGCTCGCACATCTTACCACGTCGACAAATATGTTTGGGGGAATTGACAGGTAAAATAGCCTGTTTGGCAGTCTTTCTCCCTAGATGAATTAACGAACGCGGTAAGCATTCGTGGTTGCACACAAAAGCCACAAGTGATGTTGCCAAAGAAGTTAGACCATCCAAATAACAGATCAAACATCTTATATTATGAATCGGGCTATATCATTCTTGATTTCAATCCGATTTTCAAAACATGCTGAACAAGCCCAAATGGGTTACCTCCTTTTCTCTTAGTTTGACATCAAGTTCAGAAAAATCTGCCTCAGAGTTGTACTGTCCAGATTGGTAGAAGCATCTTTTCAAGAACTGAGCCATTTTGTCGTCGCAATTTTCCCTGTCAGTGTTCACTATGTAACACCAAATGCCAGGCAACAAAAGATGCAAACTGAACTAAGGATGCAAAGAAGACTGTTTTATCACTAAAGAGTGTTTTTAATACCTCTTGTCAATCCTACAGGTTAAAGTTGTGCTGATCATGTTCCTCAACTCCTCATCGGTCATTTTGGTTCGTGCATAGCCAAAAACGGTAAAATCCTGGATACAGAAGGGAAAAAATTGACATTCACTCAAAGCCTCAAACAAGTGTATGATATGGATCATGTTGTTATTGTTAATGCAAACCTCAGGTAAGCAGTCTTCGTAATAGAGAGCGAAAAGTGCTGGGAAGATTTTCTTCTTGGCTAGATCACCTGATGCTCCAACTATGGTTATGCTCAGAGTTGACTCGCCTTTCTCTGAGTCATTGATGTGAGGAAGTACTTCTTCTGCCTGTAGCTCTGGCAGCTTGCTAACCAGAGGATTTCCAGGCAAATCTAAATAGAGCCAAAAGTTCAATGGTTGATCAGTGAGTATCTCTTATCATTGTGAGGATCAAGGAGAGAATGCAAAACCGCCAAAATAGTTCATCAGCTACAATTTGATCAATAATGCTACAACTTTTGCACAGATTCTAATAATTCTTTTATTTTTCATTTGATTGGAAATTTATCCATGACTTCTCTATTCAGACACAAACCCTTCATACAACTTCCTACATTGATAAAATTATATCGGTGACAAAACACACCTTGACATAAGACACTAACACTACCTTAAACGCTACTTCAAACGCGGGTAAATTGACTAATCAGGCCTTTTATCACAATTACTATATTAAGAGTGCCCATAACATAAACTCATTTAGTAAATATACCCCTATTTAACCCAATTATTTCATCTAGGGAATTATATATATATCGTAAAATTAGAGGAGTCTACAAAACAAAAGCCTATAAAAAAGAGCCTATTGAACCCAATTCTTTCCTTCAAACGCACTGTCACACACGGACTGGGTTTCCCACAGATTGGCAGTCTATAATCCTTTGATAACTTATGTCACATTCTTCAATTCACAAATAGACCCTCAACTATTTGTAAACAAAACTTTGATGATAAACTTAAGCTGCATCCTCAATGTAATCTACACTGCTACTTCTCATTTAACAAACAGATCTTCTTGAATAACTCATGATTCACAATGGAAGCAACCTTCTCAAGGCATAGTACCAAAAACATGTGATAGATCAGAGGAGCTACAATTAGAGGCATAGTACAAACAGCAAGTGAATGCTTAATCATGCCCCAACCTGTCCTTGAGCAAATAGTGTCCAGAAACATTTCAAGCAAAATAATTAATTGCCTAATTCATCAATTAGAGCTTATTATATTGTATTGTCAGTTTTCCTGACATCCAAATGATATCCACCAAGTTCAGTAAACCTAATTTTGTTCAGATGTGCTGCAACTTGATGCTAATAGAAACAGCACATCAGCCTCATAGACCTCTATGCTAGGTCTTCAATGCCGTACGTACGACAAAAATTACACTACCATATCATCAACATACATGTTTGCTGAACTACCTTATAATGAACTAAAAGCTTTATATACCACTAAACACAAAGTGCCCTACAAACATGTCAAACTAACTAATCAAGCAATTAGTTTATAATTAGGGCTTATTTTAATACACTGTCTATTGGCCTGCACCAAAAACAACACCAACCAAGATAATTAACCCTTTATTTTAAATATACTTTTTGTCATATGATGGTCATAGGACCAGCAAATCAGCATCATATCATATGCCTTAATGACACAAAAAGGATGATTATGATTATGCTACCATTTTGCTTAACACACAGAATCTTCTGGGCATTGCTGAAACAACTAAAAAACAAGTATTAGACTGCAAATTCTCCATAAATGCTACGGCTCAGTACAATGCACTCTTATCAGTAAGAGCAACAAAGAAATCTTGGATCAGAATTTCTTAATTTGGATAAATTACTCATAAGATCAGTTAATCAATGCAAATCTCATCTACTTGCTTGACCAACCAAATATTATCACAAAATTGTTTCTAGAAGCATAGATTACACATACGCCAATCAACCAATTAAAGAACTTTTTTTTAGTACATTTAGTTTTACCTAACAAAATAAAGGGCGAAAAGGATACTTACCACTATGGGAAGAAGCAATATTAAGAGGATGCCCATTTGTGCAGTTCAGCTTAAACTGACTGTAAAAGCTTGCCCCTTTACGAATTTGAGAGACCCATTTGCAAGAACCGGAGCTCCGACGAACAATGGCGGATCTCCAAGTGGGATGAAGGGTTTTGGTTGAGGAAGATGAACAGCTGCCCACATGCCCAGTAGCCATTGATATTGATTTTGGGCGAAATTTGAACTGTAATTGAGATTGGTTGAGTGTAGATTGAAGATCAGTGAAGTAGAATTTTGAAGATATTTTTCTTGGTTGGGTTTGTGGGATATTTTTGGATGAATTAATGATGAATTTGAAATTTGCAACCCATTAATGCTTTGGTTTCAAGTTCAAGGGTTGAATGGATAGTGAAGTGGCCGAGCTCGTTTCAATGTCAATCATGGAGCCTCATCTTCTATGTGAGGTTGTCGATTTTTCAACCTTTTTTTTTCTTTCCAAAAAATTATAGGATTACATTTTTCTCTGTGTGAGTGATTATAATATAAGTATGACCTATCAAAATAATATAAGTATGAACTATTTCCAATATATATATATATATATATATATATATATATATATATATATATATATATATATATATATATATATATATATATATATATATTAAAACACTATGACTAATTGGTATTTTCCATCTAAGTTCATTGGTCTCTAATCTTTGTGTTGTTTCTAAAATAGTCTCTAAATTTTCACTTAATTTTTTTAATGATAATTGATTCATAATAAATTAGTCCCAATTTTGTTTTAAAAATCATTTTAATTCTTAACCTATTAATGCTTTGGTTTCATCTCCAAATATTTTACAAAATGACCCAAAAAATTAGTAATTTCATAAACCATCTAAAAGTAGATTTTTATTGCAAATAACCCCACAAACTTTCGTCATGATTAAAAAATATATAACAATATAAATTTATCAACTTATTCTTATAGATTTGCCATTACATTGTTTTATAATAAGGTTATATTTTAAAACATAAAGTTGTAATTTAATGTTAGTTTTAATCAATAAAGAAGATATAAGTGGTTATTTTTTGTAAAAAAAAGTGCATGTATATGTGTGTGATTTTATACAATTTATAAGTTTATGGACTATTTTTGTGAAAAATATCTTAGGTGTGTTTATAACTTTTATTACAAAAATTACAAATTAAATAAAATGAAATACTAGAAGTAATTTATGATCGATTTAACATACTAAAAAAACATAAGAATTAAAATAATAACAAATTTTAGTTACAGTTTTAAAATGATGAACTACAATAAATAAATATATAAATTTAGAGATTAAACATATATCTATTATATAAATTATCCATTTAAAGTGTGACATATGTATATGCATTTTTTTTATATGATATTATTGATATAGTGTAAGTTTAGTCGGTTTCAAATAATAGCAGCTATATGTGCTAAGATCAATTATTTAAATTGGGAAAGAAAAGTCAGTGGTCTCAAACGTATCTAAACGCACTTTTATTAATAAGAAATAGGTTAAGTAGTCATCATACGGGATAGTCCGACCCCTTACTTCGTCAAATAAAGATCAACTACACCCTCGATCACACAATACACTCAATCAATAGGAATGTTCAACGCAAAGCTAGCAATACAATCCACAACTCTATTCGCCTCACGGTAGGCATGTCGAAACTGGATATTCCAGTTTCTTCTTAAAAAGTCTTTACACATATGTACCAAACTAGTAAGAGGGTGGTAAGGGGCGATGGATTTGCTTAAGAGTTGAGTGACCAATTGTGAATCAGTTTCAATGATGACCGATTGATACCCCAATTCCCAAGCAATCAATAGGCCATGTACCACTCCCCATAGCTTCGCCATGGGGACTGAACATATCCCTAAGTTAGCACTAAACCAAATTAACCAGTCTCCTGAAACATTTCTAACCACACCTAAAACGGATGTAAAAACCATCCTTATTCTTAGCACCATCTGTAATGACCTTGATGAAGCATTCTGGGGGGAGGAGGGTTTCCCCACACGAAGTTGATGATGTTTCTCGTATCTCTTCTTAAAGCCTCACATCTTTTGTTCCAGATTTCGATGTACTCCTTTGCTCTATTTTAGATGAAAAGACTTTTATCCAAACCGCCAATTGTGTTGTTAAAAGTCTTTTTTGTTTCTCCACTTCCAGATCCACCATAATCCAACAACAAAAATTTCACTCCATATGCAAAAATTTTTTAAAGTAGATTGTAGTACCTCTCAACCATGTTGCAAACGCGGAACTAGAGAATACTAGATCAATACGGGCAGCTCGTAAGTCACTCCATAAGACACGAGTCTTGAACAATTACGCATCATGTGTGAAAGAGTACCAACTCTCAATCGCACTACGATTATGCCTCTCGCACGGAATGTGCATGTGTCTCAAATGTGCAACGCGGCTGCGCCCCAAGACAAACAATAAAAAAGATAGAAAAATGCATCAAAGGTACATTCAAGTCTTAGACCTGTTATTCATATCACTGTTTTCCGATATCATCACGCCTTACCAATTGAACTATTTAAGTGTGTCTTACTAGTTTGTTGTTCATTACAACCCTCTTAATTTATCTTATATCTATTAAAGCATAAGCTCTTATTGCCACATGTCAACGCCATGTTTCTTGAAGGCTAAAAAATTATTTTAACAAGTGAAATATTCTAAATGTTAATATAAATTGGAAATTGATTTCTAAATTTTTTAAAAATATTTAAATAAATATTTTTATAAAAATAGTTTTTAAACTTTTACGGTTTTTTTTACCAACAAGCATATTTTAACAAATCAATTTTAAAAATATAATTAATTAGAAGAGATAAATACTTAAAAGAGAATTAAAAATCATAATAATGTAATGCTTATAATTTCATTTTTAAAATTTTTATTTTACAAAAATATACATATAAATTGCTAAATATTAAATATTTATTAAGACGGTACTGCACAAAGTGCGGATAATACACTAGTTCTCTTTTTAAACGGACGCACTCACAAAAACACCCGCAAGCCACACCTATCTTCCAACTATTTCGCTTATTTCGTGTGTGTTTATCTAATCGAATTAATCATTCAAAATATAACTTCAATTTCTACTTTATAACAACTTTCGATTGTATACAAAGTTTTATAATCAAAGTTTTTGTAAAAGTTGTCCCTCTTTTTGTAGCAAAATTCAACCAAAAGTATTACGCGTTCAAACATTTAACGTGTTAGATCCGAATTACCATAAAAACCGAATTGACTGACCCGGAGTCCTAGTTGACCCGAATAAAGTCATGTTACTATTCAAACTTCGTTAGATGGTGGTCCATGTTGACTTAAATATTGGACCTTTCCAAAAAAAAAACCACCTAATTTATATTCAAATTTTCAAATTTTGGTACTTACGATAAATGTATTATAATTTTACACTTACTATTAATAATATATAATTACATTTTTAGAGAAATATATTGAGTTTTGTGGTAAATTTTAAATTATTTTTTTTATTGTGGGTGATTCTAATTTATAACTATGAAAATCTAGATAATATAATAATGTTATTAAGATCTAATAAAAACGTAATTTTATGGGAATTAAATTATGATTGATATTTAATAGATAGGGGTTAGTTTATTATATTATATATAAACCATTAGCAAAGTCACATTCATGTATTAAACAAAACGAAAAAGCTAAATAGACGGATATTGATTTACCAACGTAAAACTAAATGGCAATCCGCTAGCGTCTGGTGAGCGCCGACGCCTAAATTGAAATATAAATTTTTCTTTAATTATTGGCATTCGCATGTATTTTTTTGTCTGATGGTGCCGGCGCCCAAATTAAAAGAAAATAAATTATTTTAGACGTCGGTGTCATCCGTCAGCGTTCAAGATAGGCGCCGACGTCTTGCGAGTTTTGTTGGTCGTTGTAAATTTGAGCGTTGTATTTTACGAAGTGATATGGAAAATTTGGTTAAAGGTGTTTTGTTTAATTTATGTATGGTTTTACTAAAAAAAAAGTAGATTTTAATGGTGATTTTGTGTAATTGTTTAAAGTTATATTGCACCACTATTTTTGTTTCTTTTATTTTTGTTGGATCTATGTACTTTTAATACTCATTGGTTGAATATGTTATTTTTAAATAATTTGAATTTTTCTTATATATACCAATAAAAATACTTTTATATAGTGACATGGTAATTGGGAAGGGGAAAACAATATGTTCTCAAGAGAGATAACATTTTCTTAAAAACATTAAAATTAAAAAATGAAAAACCTTAGTAGATGATTCAAGATAATAAAATAATAAATGCTATATACTTTGATTTTATGGTACATTTTTTTATAAAAAGAACTACTTTTTCTAATATTATATATATGTAAAAAGACATGGTCAAGTTAGTTGAATTGGTCTTTACTCACTAACTAAACCTCAAAAGCTCACATGATTTGAAGCTTCCCACAATGCTTCCTTATGTCACCTAAAAAGGACACTCATTTTTATGAAATAATATTTTAGCACCAAACTTTATTTTTCTTTATTATTTATTCTTTTTCAAGGGGCCAAGAAAGATTCAACCTTTGAACTTATATAAATCACTTGCCTTATCAGTCTTTCACTATCATCTATCATTCCATTTCATCAACAAACCCTCAAAAGCCTTCTTCTTCATTTCATCTTCTTCAACTCTAATCTCTTCTGCAAATATACACCCTAAAAATGGATGTGATCATGCACCACCAAAATGAATTCAGAAGCTCAAGCTCTCAATCTGAGAGGCAATTCAGCTTCTGGGTATCGCGAAATCGAGCAGTTTTAGCCTTCCAATCAGCTTCTCTAATCTTCTTCTTCTTCATGATACTCTTGTCTTTTAGAGTTGATTTCTCTTTGTTCTTCAGCTTGGGTAGGACCCACATGTTCATCCTTTGCAATGGGATTGTAGCCATTCTTGTTAAGGGTTCAGTTCTTGCAGACCCAAATGGAGAGGGTGAAGTTGAGGTAAAAAAGATGAAGAATGCTGAAGTTTATGAAGAAAAATCAGTGGAAAGTGAGAAAAAAGTTGTGGGTATTGAAGAACAAGGTGAAAAATATCAGAAAATAGAAATTGAGAGTGTTTTGATTGTTGAAGAATTGGTTGAAGAAGATGTGCAAGAAGAAAGAAAGGAAGAAGATGGATTTGATGATGAGTTAAGTGTTGAGGAATTAAACAAGAAATGTGATGAGTTTATTAGAAGAATGAGAGGAGTTATCTCTAATGAAAACTAATTAGGTCATTGTGAGGTGCTTGTTTGGCTTCTTTACACCCTTTTGGCTTGTAATTTAGGGAGAGAGTTCAAATTATGTCTCCAATTAGAGAAAATTAGATTGTTGTTATGTAAAGTGATCATCATATGAAGTAATGATATGAAACTACATTAGTTTTCCATCAAATTAGTTTATGATACAAATTATGTCTCCAATTAGAGAAAATTAGTTTATGATTGAAGATATACCCATTGACCATCCTTAAATTAACATTTTAAGGAGAAAAAAAAAAGAAAATTATCATTTACTAATTATTGATAATCATTTTTAATGTCTAGATAATTTCTCGGATGTATAACTTGTCTTTTTTCACTCAAAATGTTAACAACAGTTATCCAAAAACTGAAAAATCCTTAGACATAATCCACAAAAGATCGAAGTATAAGGACATCATCCAAATAAGTTATCACAAAAATGGAATCTTCAACTTCAAAATACATTATATAACTTACTTTTTGAGGTCATTGTTGTTGATGCTATAATAGTATAATGTACTTGTAAACCTAATATACATGATACTACAATAAATGAATATGAGGTAGCATTGGTAGCAATTAGCAAGCTAGTGAGCAATGTAGGAGAAGACAAGGAACCAATTACCAAAAACTTGTTAGATCTATCATCATTGATTTAGGCAATATAAAACAATATACAAAAGGTGTTATGAGTAACATAGGGAAAATATAATATGACATGATTGGAATTAAATAGTTTTTCTATTGTTATGTCAACATATGGTTTCAATTGTCTTCAAAAGTTGGCATGCACTTAGATTATTCGACTAGGCACATCACAATTTCTAGACATGTAAGCCCCACCTTTGCATCTTATGATAAATATATTGTTGGTCTTTGTTCTCCAAAATTGTAAATTGTATTTTCTTATGTTGTAAGGACAAATTGATTCATTGAAAACCCAAAAATATAGCAAAATATTTAAGAAATAACACTTTTTAATGAGGTATAGAGGTATGATTGTCTTCAATAATTGAATTGTTCTAACAAAAAAAATACTTTTTGGAAAAAAATAGTTTTAAAAAAAAAACTAATTTTAGCAATATTTGATAGGTTGGAATTTTGAAACTAATTAACTTGAGAGTTTGAATTAGGAACCGAACTCTAACTTTTCATTATTTTATCTTTTGATTTTTAGAAAAAATACTTTTTTTTTATTAGATTTCAATTTCATAAATTAAAATGAGTACCCTATCAAATTTTTTCTTTTTTGATATTTTTTAGAACAATATTTAATCGTATTTAATTATTTTGAAGAAATGTAACGACTAAGGGCCCATTTGGTAACGTAAGATTACGTAGATGAAGATGATGGTGAAGAGAATTATTTAGATGAAGAATTAAAGAGATGAAATTGTTTAAGAGGATGAATATGAAAATAAGTGAAATGAGTGTTTGGTAAAATTAATATAATTATGGGTAAAATTACGTAAAAGTACGTGTTAAATTTTTTTATAAATGAAAGAGATGAAAAAAAGAGGGTTAAAAGTGAAATTTTAGCCTCAATAATTCTCGTAATCCTCTTACGAGAATTATTTCTCCATTTTAATTTCTCGTAATCTTAATTCCTTTAATTTGGGCACTTACCAAACGGAGCCTAATTTATTTCACGATCTAATCCACCAAAAAGATTTATAGGACTCTAAAAGTAAAATTTATAAATATATAAAATATTTTTTTTGACTTTTTAAATTTTAATAATTTTGAAATAATACCCACTTTTAATTCACCGATTGTAACTTCATCTAATTTATTTGACAATCTAAGAGAGACGCAAATCTAAAGAGAATGAGAATCCAAATGACACGAAGAAGAGCACTAACATCTTTGAAACATGCGGGAAGCAAAGTAAAAAGGAGATCGAGTACTAGGAGACCAAATCATGAGTCTCGTAATGTGTTGTGTGTGTGACAGAAAGAGAGAATCACATGACTGAAGGCACGAGCTCAGAACAACCAATTATACTTCAGACAAAATCACTGCACTCGTGACCAATCCATGTAAATATGTAAGCAATATCATCAACATATATCATTTTCACACAATTCTCAAATCTCAAATCTGTTTGGGGATCCAAAATTCACAGATAACCTGTTTTTCCGCTCTGTAGTCGTATAAGTATATAAGGTAGGTGGACTACTAGCATGGACCGTACTCGTGTTATGTGTTGGGCTTTACCCAGATCGAGATTCTGATTCCTTATAACCAAACAAGGCACAAACAAAGAAGGTAAATTATAAACCCAAAACAACAGATTACTGACAGATTAGTTCATTACTGACAAATTTAAGTTTTATATTGCCATGGAGAAGGGGCAGGTGGTCTTCACCAAGACCATCTGCTTCCAATGATGATACCTAAACAAAGAAGGTAAATTATAAAGGGGATTTACATAACAAATGACTACAGTATAAACCCAAATCAGATTACTGACAGATTAGTTCATTACTGACAAATTTAAGTTTTAGAATGCCATGAAGGGGCAGATGGTCTTCACCAAGACCAGCTGCTTCCAATGATGATAATCCATTTGGAATCTGGATATATTACTCAATTGAACAAATGTATCTAGACATTTCACACTGGAAAGCTCATTCAAGAGTTCAGCAAAATGACCTGTGAATTCAAGCTCAAACAGACAAAAAATGACAGTGCCCGGAGGACGAAGGAGAAACGTGCATAATGTACATTTGAATCTGGATGTAGTACGTTTCTCTGACGTGCACATCCCGAAACTATCTTTACTCACCACATATACTTTATATAGATATAGATCAAGCATAAACACACAAGAAAACGAAGAGCAAATTACCTTTTTCAACGGTTGAACGTTGTTCAGATGTCATGGTTTATAACACAATAGTTACTTAACTTTGGGCCCTAAATGAAATCAAACTAACAATGAGAAGTTGAAGAGGAAAGTTACTTAACTTTGGGCCCTTCACGTAGCCATACACCTTGAGCAGTTAGCCATGTATTTGCAGGATGAATAGATGAATGTGATTTTGATGAATTATTTTAGCTGTCAATTTGTGAGGACTTCACCGACAGCAGGTATATTTCTAACACGATCTAGTAGCAACATGAGTTCTTCATGAATATAACTGAATCTTTCCTTTGAGTTCAACGATTCTGCTAACAAGGCATCATCTAGAGAATGCAAGGCTTGATAACACTCTTCATTTGTTCTGTGAATGTTTTGCTGATCTAAAGATATCATGGAACTATCCAATCGCCACCGGAAAGGAAGGTACTTGTCTAGAACTTGAAAATAGTTATGTGTTACGAGCACACGGAGTGAATGCCTGCACAAGGTCCCGGAATTTTCAAATCCTTTGCATGTGCAATGAATCTGCTCGTCTTCTGGAATCCATATGACAAGGCATTCTCTTTCCAGTTTCTTACAGTGACGCACAAGATATGATCCACTTGCCAATTGTGTCACCGTACATTGCAGTGACAGAACAAGTTCATTTTGAAATGAATTGAAGGCATAAGGTGTAAGGAGACTTTGAGCGTGTTCTTCGATAGGCATGCATGTCTTGTGAGGCACATATTTCAGCAGTTCTTTTGCCATGTCTCCTATGTTTGAAGGAATTGAAGCAGCTCCAACCTGCAATGTAATGACAAAAAAAAACACGGATAAAGTATTATTTAAATACAAACGGGGAGAAAATATTTATCTTCCAAAAAATTAAAATGTACCTGCTTAAAGAACTCTTGCAAACATGTCTGTACACTCAATATATTGATCACAAATGCATGTAATGATCTCGTGTATTCAGCAGTCATCGAACGGGCAAGTAAGTAGCCTCTAATTATGAAAATGGCCAAGATGCTCGATAAGAATGAAGAAGAGCAATGTGCTTATTGGAGCCTAAATTGAACTTGGCAATTGAATGATTCCATTGATCTTCAAATTCCTCTATCTTCTCAAGATAGGACAACATCTCAAACTCAGATTTAAATTCTGCATACTGTAATCCAAGAAACGAAGAGAACCAGCTGGATAGTTTGGACATAATGTGCCATACAGATATGGCATGCCTTGTACTTGCCAGTTTATTGGCTATGGCATCTCTAAGCGCATAACCCATGTCTGTTATAACTAGTCTGTGGATGTCTTCCTCACATAAATCGAATAAATGTCTGCCCAGAAGAAGAAAGCTTAGAAACAGAACAATGAATGCATGCAATATGATCAGAGAGTTCTGACGCAAACCTGTAAAGCCCATACAAATGAATGAGAAGCTTCATCTCGCAAAAGAACACAGCCAAAAATAATTGCCTTGCCCTGATTGTCTACGCCAACCACAACCCCAGGAGCATTGCATAGGTTATAGAACTGTACATGGTATTAAATATAACGACATCACCAAATAATGCATAGGATCGGACAGAGTGACCGTATGGCCATGCAATGTTTTCAATCTTTCCTTTCCCGTCTCTAGTGAAATCAAAGACAAAATCTACATCTCTCTCCCCCATGGACTTGCAAGCTTCAAGCAGCTCAGCCGCATCATTTTCCCTTTTCTGATTGGGCATAGCATCATTTTCTTGAATGGTTTTCTTGCACATTCGGACAAAGTTTCTTATGTCCTTGTCTATAAATGGAAGCTGTCCAGGTTGTAGACCCTTTTCTGATTCCAAAACCTTCACTATCTTATTGGCATGGAATCCTGCTTTAGACAGTAAGAGGATGCGTTCTTGGTCGGATTCCTGTATTTTACGGTATGCAGGAAGTAGGCGCACTTGTTCATCTTCCAAAAGCTCATGGTTATGGACATTACTAAATTGAGAAACATACCATTGACTAACACCATTCACAAGTTCCTTTGTCAAATGTAATTTCGGATCACAACCACATCGAACTGATTTGCGGTCTCTAGGGTGCCCTGTATCTGCCTTCTTTCTTGTTTGATTAAATCCTGAACAATAACAGACAAAATCTCTTCTGTAAATTCCAAGATTCGGACTTCCGGTAGATTGAGCTTTCCTGATAGAAAAACCATTATTCCTTGCAAAGATGTTGTAGTACTCAAATGCTTCATTGTCACTTTCAAATGTCTGGCCAACATAAGGAGTAAAAACAACCTCTGTTGGTGAAGATGATGCCAGCCCATTCCGCCCAACCATCCCGCTATTCGCTGATTCAGAACCTGTTACATTTTCCTCGTCCGCTTCATATTTGATGTAACACTTTAAGTCTCCACATGGCATTGTTGGTGCCTGATCCAGATAGTGCTTGCAGGTTCCATCATAATTTCACATGTTCCATGGAGGGCTTCCCATTTTACAATTAGCATCCAAACATCATACTTTCTCAGAAGATGGAAAGTGAATCACATGGATTTCATTTGAACTAGGTAGTCAACCAAATCATCTGTAGAATGTAGTAGTCAATGATTGGATAAGTAGTACGAGTACATATGCATATGCTACGAGTCAATAATAACCGTAAAGGTGTAAACATTTTATGCTTAGCTTGTAATAACTTGCACATTGACCAACAAAACAAATTTCACGAGCATAAAGCACAAAGAAAAAGACTATTCCTCAAGTCAAAGCCACTCAACAAGATATTGCAATTCGTTCATCGTCCTTGTTTAAGAAACACCACGTAACTGAAATAGCTTATTTTGAAGTAAATGACAGGAAAATCATGCAGAGATTACTTTCAAGTAAATGCCGCATTTCTATCAAATAGTTCATGTGGATGATGAATGACATTCTGAAGGAATTCTCAGAGCTTCAAGTGCACAAACTAACTCACGGAGAGCTCAGAATTTTTTGAGAAACTGATCACTGAAACTGGCATCATTTCGCTACCGATATCTTGTCTGGGACCTGGTTTCAGTTGAGAAGTGCCCGGTCTTAACAAGAAAGTCAATGTTTCTAAGTTACAATCTCATTTCTCTTTTAGATTTATCTTCTGTCAAGCATTTATTCTAGCAGGAGTACTAACACCGATTATCTACTAACCGGAAGGTATATGATCCACAGGCCCTTGCTTAACATGAGACTGACTGCCGACATGTAATTTGTCTTTTTTAAAGATGGGGTCAACCATTAGTGGATGCGGGAAATTAAAAAAAAAAGAAGAAGAACAATACTACCTAGCTATCTTAGGAGTTACACATCCGTCTTACAATCTAATCCTAGCACTCCATCTCCTAGACAGCTAAATTGTTATGTAATCTCGTCAATTTTTGAGTTCAAAGCTATAACCTCGATCTATGGGCTAAAAGAGAACCAAACTCAGAATTACATGTGGGATTCAATGCTATTTACTTACCTCTTTCCGATTCCAAAAGAGTTGTTCTTGATGCAGCAATGCCAAATTTTAAGAACCCAATAATTTAAAACCAGCAATAGTGGTATGCAAACTCTAAGCACATAAATCTATTTCAGGATCCCTTGCTCGTCGGTTTCACCCAAATAAGGGTTATTTGGCAAGATCTTGGATATTCAAAAGGATATAACAGAACAAACCTTTTAAGAACCCAATAATTTAAAACCAGCAATAGTGGTATGCAAACTCTAAGCACATAAATCTATTTCAGGATCCCTTGCTTGTCAGTTTCACCCAAATAAGGATTATCTTCCTAGCGACTTAACTATGAATTTTCAATTCAAGCAATAAAATCAATCGGAATGGAAGCTATTATCCATCAGTAGATATACATATCTACTTGATTCCTTCTCAATTGTAAGTTTGTCTTTCTAAAGAAGAAGATTAGAAAAACAAATGGATTGATTTTTGAAAGGGAAGTTCGAGTTAAAGGAGATCAAACCTTCACATGTATTTCACCCCATATTCACCAATCACCAACACATTTTATCATTATCCTTTCAGAATATAACTGACAACAAAAACAAGGTATCAAGCATAGTTGGTAATTTTTATATCTTTACTAACCACTTATCTACGTGATTTGTTCAAAGACAGTTTTAAATGACTTCATCTGAAATAGAAAAAAGATGATGGAATCCGAGCTCAGTTTACTTGAGATATTTCCATGAACAGCATCTCAACAAAGCAAATAGACCAGCCATATTGCAGTTCTGACAATAAGAATATAGAAACAACAGCTAAAACTTTTGGATCTAGAATAAACGGATCCATAATCAGGAAGTAATCATGCAACAATTTTTAACTGGAAAGAATGTGCCACAATGGCTATAAATCAATAAATGCAACAACAAAATCAACTGCAAACAAAAGAATTTGATAATCACGTATAACTTCTATAACCAATATCAACATTTAGATTTGTTTATGACTTCTAATTCCTAACAACCTTCTTATGTAGGAAAAAAAAACTCACTCTGAAAGGGGTAGCTTTTCCCAGTTCTGTTTACTAGGGAAACTCGGAACTACGGGCACGGACAAACACAATCCTTATGTAAAACTATGTCAACTATGACATTTCTCCGTTTTTAGAATATCTTCCATTTCCATGCAACATATCAACCTTCTACGGTTCACTAAAAACATGAAAGTTTAGAAAGAAGTAAGCATCTCACAAGCGAACATTGCACTTTTCTAATTCCTCGCCATCTAATGCAGATAAGTGAGATAACTGCTCTATGAAGAAATGAGGAATCAAATTATTCTAAAACTGCAACCGGACACTCCCAAAATTTCAGCCTTAGTTGCATCGAATGAGAGCCACGAGACACCGATTGGGTCAAATGGGGGCATATTCTAGCCCTAGATTATCAACTTAAGAGCGCGAAATACGTAGTTATCAATCACTACTGCAAAATAAAAAAGAAGGGGAAAGTCGCCCCAAATGCTGACTGGGTGAGCAAACGAAATACATGATATAGCTGAAGAACGAAGACTACAAAATCAAATCACGATTCTTAGTCTCGCCTAGAAAGCAATCCCCTATACAACGATTACCGTAATCAGTGATACTCGGAAGTGAAAACTGCTGCTAGCTGAAGAACGAGACTACAAAATCAAATCACGTGCTGAAAAACCTTGGAAACCCCATTAGCAGGGCATTGTAACTGCGAAACAACATCTTCTCTATCTCCTCTTCTTAGAGTTCGATCTTTCGAGGGATCCGTATCTCCATAGCTTGCCTGTTCGATTACAGAATTACAGATTCTAAATAAATTTGATCGGAGAATTGCTTTCCGGGGACTTTAGGCTGGGCCTAGCATATCAAGCGGCACTTCTTTCATGCTCTGTTGTGGGCCTTGTGGCAAATAAATAAATTTGAAAGAAGTAGTCACAGTACAAACTACAAACTGATTTAGAGTAGGTTTGTTTTTTATACACGGTTCGGTTTTACAGTCCATTTATTTAATTAACCGAAATTGGGTTAGGCAACATTAAAATATTGCAAAGCGGACCCTTAATCGAATTTTTGGACGGAACATTATCGAGAGTATTTTTTGCGAACGGAGTAATATATCGGGTGATTTATGGTAAGATTGAATTGAACGGGTGATTAGTTATAAATATGCCAATATATAACGGATAGTTTCCGGTATTCACCCTTAATACAAATAAAAATTGAAAATTTAAATAAGGAAATCTTAAAATGAGTTGTTTTGGTGTGGATGCTCTAAAATTTTTCCCTCTTATATCATTCTCCTCTAGAACTCTTTTCTAGTGGGTATCACTCTTATATCGGTCTCATACACATATACCGAATTTGTTACCCAACATAGTGTCACTAGAGCCCACCACCGATATCTTGTGCTATCTAGATAAACAATCTAAAAATATATAAAATAAAAGATAATAATAATACACGTTTTCTTATCTCAAATTTTCTACAATTCATCAATTTCGCTCCCTTCTAAGATTTATTTACCATATGGAAAGCAAGTTTTAGTTTATGCAATTCTCACATCCTTGCTCCTTCCCTTTCTTACTATTGTTATTCATCACCTTCACTCTTTAACCGAAAATTAACTTTTTGTTTTAACCATTACCATGTAGGATTGCATAAACCAAAAGGAGTTGTTTATACTTTTTTGAGTTATTCAAAAAATCAAATGTAGGAACTAGTCGTCTTAGTTTTTAGTTTTTCGGTAATTCACATCACATCTTCTACAATTTAACATTCTGGTTAAATCTGAAACAAAGTTTTCAAAATAAATCTAACACAAAAGATCAGTTTAAATCATTCACATATTGATTACTCACTAGTCATATTCCCTTCCATTCGCATCTTTCCTTTCTTATTTTAAAAGCTTTCTTATCAACGTTATTCACACATTTTACAAAAAAAAAACAAATTTTAAAAATTTACATTCTAAACAAAAGTTGTACAATTGAATAGTATCACAATAAAGGTATAGTTGTTGTTTATTTTTGTACGACTCTTTTATTATTCGGTTGATTTTTCATCCAATATTTTTTTTTATTACTCTTCTCTCTATTAACAAGTGTCGATTTTTCGGTCAATTACGTATATCTCTTCATCTCTTTCTTTCTTATTTGTTGGGACACATTCCGGCAGCCACCTCTTTCATGTTCTATCTCTTTTGTTCCAGCCGCGAAGTTTATAGGCATGTTCATCTCTCTTAAAGCTCTACATCTTAAGGTTTTTTATTTATCCGTTCACATTTTACTTAGTTCCTCCTTTAGACTTATTCAACTTCTTCTTTCTTGAAATCTAATTTAAGTTTGTTTGTGCTAATTGTGTACAAACCTATTTTTTTTTTAAACCTATTTCGGCTCGGATATTTTCAGGGTGTTTTACTATATTTATTTTGGACAACACCGTTTCTTTCCTGCTCAATCTCTTTGTTCTAGCCGAGGAAATTCAAAAAACAATTCAATGAAAATGGAGTCCCAATATCTCAAATTGAGCTTGAATCTAAGAGTTCCATGGTTGCTTGTTGGTGAATAGAAGAACAACGATTCCGATGATTGCCGATCTTCTTTACAATATATATGGTCTATATAGGTGTTTCAAATTCACAGTTCTAATTACATTGGATTTAAAATCTCGGTATCTAAGTTGAAAACGTTGAACACTTGTATGTTTGTGATCAAGATATCCTTGAATATTACAATTGCCCCTAATTTCAGATGACTGTTTACCCCTAATTTCAGATGACTGTTTATATTGTCCATTATATTTGAATCAAGTATTATATATTGTCTCTAATTTAATTTCTTTTTTGGTCGTGGACCTATAATATATAGATATCAATAGGTCAACGACCAAGTAGATATATTAATCCAATATAAATAAATATTATACTTGATTTTAGTAAAAAAAAAACTCATAAATATATGGTTTTTAATCTTCAAACCTTATATTTTTATTTATACAAATTCTCAAACTATCATCATTAATTGATAACCGATGTGGGATATCAAAATCCACAAAAATATGACCGAATTAAAAAAAAACCGTGCATAATAAATAACTTTTAAAATAACTATGAGAAAAATATTTATTATGTTTTAGTAAAAGTAAAAATTCAAGTAAGTTTTGTGTGTGATATATTCGAAAATTGAGGTTCAAGTGTTCAACGTTGTATATCACGTCAAGAGGTGGATAAAACCTTTTTCAAGTAATTTTTTTTTTGATAATTTAATTATGAAATTAGTAAAAAAAAAAAAATTGCGAGAACTTCCGCAAGTTTGCCACATCAACGTTATGTTGTCAGTTTTAGTATAGGTATATAAATTATGCGCATCATTGGTACGTTTGAGAACCATGAGCTTATTGAAGGTGAAGCTGAAACTTATTGGAGTTGAAACTGATTGAGTAGCTGAAATAAGTAGTTGACTGAACAAACTGATTTATTTTGACAATCTTGATAGGTGTTGGGGAGAACGAAGCTTATCGAAGCTGATCTAAATGTAAAATTATCAAAAAGGACATTGCTCCATTTTTACTGAGTTTAACTAAATTCGAAAAAATAAATATATTTCTATACAATTGTGCTTTAATGTTGCATGAATTTCATTCATCATGTTTATTTCTTGCGTAAAAGTCATCATCCCATTTTTAGTAAAAAAATATTTTTAAATTTGGGATGAATTTATTAGCTATCACATGTTTTTTATTTTTCTCATAAAAATACGTAAAACGTCTATTGATATTTTATTCAAACACAAATTTAAAATTTGAACATAAACAAATTGGACAATGAAGATTGTGACCCAATAAGCCCTTTTCATAATTATAGTAATTTTTTTTTTTCGTTATTGTTGAATTTGGGATAAAAGTAATGAAAATTCAAAGTTTTAAATAAATTGACATGAGAGTTATGAAGGAATTTTGTTCTCGATTACCTTACTTCATCTCCATAATCTCCTTTCATAATATCTCATTATCTAAGATAAACTTTCAAATAAGGATTTCAAACACACCTTGATGTTATCAAATTTGGTGAATGTTATGTAGAAATGAGTGATAATAAATCCAACAAAAGTTTCAACCACATATGACTAGTGGACTTTGATTACTTTCAAAATATACACAATTCAAACACTCGAAATCAAGTTATGTCATTGAGAAATATTAACCAAACTCATAAGAAAGAGTAACAGAAATGATACACTTATAGTGATGCAATTTGATTACTAAAAGAATACCCTTTTATAGTTTCATTCGACAATTAGGGATGACAATCTCAACCGTAACTGATGGTTACAGAATAACTTGAATCATACGAATTATGGACGGTTTGAAACCCGAATAAAATAAGGTTGAAATTCGGGTGGTGGTTGAATGGGTGATGGTTCAGCTGTGGTTCCATGTGAATATATTAAAAAACATTACCCGATCCACCACCCAGTCGACCAACCGACCCAACGTTCACCAAATGGTCTGGTTACTACTCTTCTTTTAAGTTCAAAGGCTAAATTTCGTAAACCGAAAAATTCCTTCGCTTTGACAAGAAATATTCCTTCACTTTCTAAATATCACAAGTTTGAGCATTTTTTTTCAAGTCCGTGAAGTTGGTGTAAGAAGCTGAATGCTGATCGAGTTGAAAATCTATATGAAATAATTTGATATATGATTTATAAATTTAGTTTTAAACTAATGCTATTTTAGATTTAATATAGATACATAATGTTGAATTGTCAATTTGCCATTTGGGTGATCAGTTGTCGAATTATCATATTATAATATATATGGTTGATTGTTTTGAACCCGACTCAACGGTTCACCAAAGGTTATAGTTTAGGGTGAAGGTATCATCGGGGGTGACGATAGTAGTGATGAAAATAATATAACCACCCTTCAACCGATTCATTGTCGTCCCTACCCATAACCATTCTAAAAAAAATTTACCAAATACAATTTCCCTAAAAATCGTAAAACAACGACTTATATGAAATCCACAAGAGATTATTTTGGTCGCTTTCGATAAGAAAATTGAAAGAACTAGTTTAGCGCCCGTGCCGTGCACGGGTATTTGAAAATATATTTCTTACAGTTTTTTTTATGAGTAATTTTTTATAGATTTATTTTTTTTATTATATTTTGTTGATTTGATTACGAATGTTTATGTTAAATAGTATACGTATATAAGAAAAATAATAACAACATAGTTGTTGACCCAGTTCGTCATATATAAATATGACTACTCTGGGGGCATACCAAGCCAAGAGTGTCCACTATCTCTGTATTATAAAAATCACAATACTAATCATGTCAAAAAACAGTTAACATTGTGTACATTTAATATAATAGAAATCACGATGATAACCTTTGACGTGAAACCTCGAGCACATGCGCGACAGTCTGATCCTGAAAAAGATAAGAAGATTAACTTTATATAAGTGTAAGCTCAAGGACGGGTTATGATCGCTTGATATTATTGATTGAAAACGAAATAAAATGAAGAAGAAATTCTAACGTACCTTAAATTATGTTGCGAAAAACTTCGTCGAATACAATATTAACCTTGCCCTTAGGGTCACATATCATAATCCTTAATCCATCCCTGCTCGTCACTCTTGCGACATATAATTGGCCGTGACTGAAGACCGGTCTAGGAAAATATATTCCAACCTGTGTAAGGGACTGACCTTGACATTTATTTATAGTCATAGCAAAACATACCATAATTGGGAAATGTCTCCTTCGAAATTTGACAGGAATTTTCAAGTTTGTGGGTGTAAGAACTGTTCGCGGAATGAAGACCTTATGACCTATATTGTTCCCATATATTATTTCTGCCACGATGATTTGTTTTCCAAGTCTCCTAACTATCAGTCTGGTTCCGTTACACAACCCTGCAGACTGATCAAGTGATCAATGTTTCTCATCAACATAATTGGAATTCCAACTTTCAGTCCCAAGACATGGTTCGGAAACCCAGAACACTTGATGCAGTTCAAGAACTCGCTCGAGTGGAAACCATCATCAAGAGAACCTTCGCTTGGACATATACTATCCGAACTCATGTACTCTGTCACGTCTCCAGGTATCAGTGATAGAATATAGTCATTAACATTCTCAACAATCTCATTGGTAGGGGCGAGAATAGTTCTTTCTTGAAAGTAGCTCGGTGGATCCTGAATATTGTAACTCAAAGGATATACATGGTCAACAATAGTTGCAATCGGGTCACCTGTAGATGCAAGTAGGAGATCTTCGGGGATGGTAATCTGAGCTTCTCCATTAACACTTTCACCTTCCGTGCCATCTCCAATGCCCAATATCCAATCTGAAAACTCCTTAGCCTTTCGAGCTTCTAATTCAGTAACTCCACGTATAACCCTCATGTTTTGAGTTAATCTAAGCACCGTGCAGTGATCCCACAAATATGACGCATTGATTGCAGCAAATACAATATCATGTCTACTTCCATGACTTACAACAGGCAATATTTGTCTAAAATCACCACCAAAAACGACAACCTTACCACCAAACGGGAGAAGTGAGCAGTTTGGATTATAAGATCGCATGACGTCCCTTAAACTTCTATCGAGCGCTTCAAAACAACATTTGTTAACCATGGGTGCTTCATCCCATATTATCACCTTTGTCTTTGACACTAACTCAGCCAGATCCATACCTAAACATATAAGATTAAAACATTAATATATTGTTCAGTGTAATATGAACAATATATTAAAAAAGAAGTTTTAATAATTGAATAATAAGGTTTATACCTGCACGAATGTTGCATGTTGAACTTTCGTCAACATTTATTGGGATGTCAAACCTCGAATGAGCGGTTCTACCGATTGGAAGCAAGAGAGCTGCATTACCACTCGAACCAACTGTCAAAACGATCTCACCTTTACTCTTCAAACCATCCGAAAGGGATCTCCATATAAAAGCCTTTCTTGTTCCACCGTATCCATATTGAAAAAACACCCCCCCCCCTTTATCAGCGGACACAACACACATAATCTGATCATACACTCCCCTCTGCTCGTCGGTGAAACTGGAAACCAATCTGTCATGGTCCAAAGATAACTGGGATCGATCATAGTTTAGCTCATCTTGAATTAGTCTATTATGCTGCTCCATAATCAAGGCTTCGTCAGGATAAGGTATAGAATTATTCGACTTCAAACTGCC
Source organism: Fagopyrum esculentum (assembly GCA_033239045.1). Taxonomy (NCBI): domain Eukaryota; kingdom Viridiplantae; phylum Streptophyta; class Magnoliopsida; order Caryophyllales; family Polygonaceae; genus Fagopyrum; species Fagopyrum esculentum. The sequence continues at coordinate 3,598,362 of BSUD01000007.1, read as the reverse complement.
GCCGTTCCTCCGTAAAAGTTTCTCTATCTCAACCAAGGCGTAATTTTGCAGCACGGCATCATCTAATTGCAAATCTACGTACAAATAAACCAAGTTAAACATGTTTACTTACCTAGGACAAAATATACTAAACAAATTGAAAAAATAATGCAAAACTCGAATTAAATTCATATACATGAAAGAAAGCATACCATTATTACGCAACACCCTTCTCTGCCGTGCAAGAATATCATCAGATAAGTACTTCCATACTTCGGCCCAAACCAGATGAGGCGACGACATGCTACCTGAGAGATACAACATGACGAATAGATTCCGAAGATAACCAACAGTTCCCCAAAAACTTGCTTCTTTTATACCGTCAATGTATTCCCGGTCGTCATCCAACAACCCCATAGCATAATATGCTTCCCTAAATGTGGCATATAGTATACCGTTGATTGTCCGAATTTCCTCGTATCATGTAGGACCCTTAATATGATTCAGCAAAACCCTCAAGTAGTACCTCTCTCCAGACCCAGGTGCAACGTGGTATATCCTCCCTACTATTCGAGTTGTAGTAGCAGCTGACGTTTTACGAACCTTTCTTTCTGACTACTTCTTATTTGATTTTTTCCACATAAAAATGGAGGGAAAATTAGAGTAGCTAAGCTTCCTAGCAACCTCATATTTCTTATTGGATTCCATCCAGGCCAAAAACATCAAGTTATGAGACGCATCCTTATCCAACACATCCTCAACCATATCATCATCGTCATAAACAACTGTTTGCTCATCCGGGAGATGGAAACTCAGCCTCGTTACTGAAGAGGAATTTAAATATACGCCAGACTGCCTCACACGTAGATACGTACCTAGCATCCGTGTGGTCTTTTATTTCGTCTTTGGCTCTTGACTGTCCAGCAGGAACACTGTCGTCCGTGATTTTGACAAGGATACGATCACTACCCTTGTTCACATACTTGAACAAATACTTGATTGTACGTGTCTGATTGCACCATTCAACATTTATGTGCGCATTGTACCTCAACATAAGAAAGGGGTTGTGGGGAACCACACTCCTGTTATCTAATTCAAATCCTCCTTTGACAACACTTATTCCCAAATCGCGTCTTTTGTACACGGGATATCCATCATCAGCAACAATGGTATTCTCAACGAAGCTCCTAGGATAGTACTTGGTGCATTTGTTGTCTTCCATACAAATCCACTTTGGATTCATAGATCCACAAGGATCGTGCATCATACATTCCTTAACATCTTGGTGTGGAAATGGATGTTCAACGGGATCTGGAATCTCAGCAGATATAATACGATCTATGTCTGCGACAATACTGCACTTGTTTTCAGAGTGAAGAAATATGAGAATATGAGCATGCGGAAGACCTCGCTTCTGAAACTCAATAGTGTATATCACTGAGGCAATATAAGAAAAGTAATGTTAATACAACATTATATTTTAAAATACTAAAAGATGCCATTAATCAAACTATAAGTATAAGATACACAATTAGATTAATTTCAAGTGTTTATTTCCATTGGATAATTCTCATTTTGTTGGAAATTAACACTAATGTTGTTATTATTTAGTAATATCAAGGGATAAAGTTTAAGGGAAATACCTGCTGAAACCTTTCCAAAGATATTGTTGTGTCTAATATCCTTAATCATCTTATCCAACTTCATTTTAAACACCCTACAAACGACATCCGGACGATCGACGGGTTCAACACCTCTTGCTTTACAATATCTGGTAATTTCAGGCCATTTGGAGTTGCAAGTGAAGGTTACGAATAAGTCCGGATATCCAATAGTTTTGCAAATTGCCATAGCATCCTGATAATTCTACATTATGTACCTGGAACCACCGGTATATGAAGATGGTAAGACTATCGGTTTACCCGTAGAAAAGGCCTCCGTATTACCACTGTCAACAACAGATGTCAGGTTACAATACAAATCTGATCTCAACTTCTTCTGATTGAATCTTAAATAGGTCAGCCTCAGAGATTCGATCATCGTATAAGCATCCACAACAAATTTTTGAAAAACCTCCTAGACATAAACAAAGTGTTCCCTTCTTCGTCTCTAAATTGTAGTCGGAATGATACAAACTCGCGAAGCGTCAAGCGAAGTCTCTTTCTTGATTGAATCTTGCCGTTATCTCTGAGCATAATGTTTATCATATATCCATCTTCACCGAAGGGAAACAACAGTGGATACTGCAGAGCAAGAAATGCAGGGTGAGTTTCTGTGACACGCCTCAGCTGTCCGCCGTGTTTTTCCAACACGATATCCCTATCTCTGTTAACGTTTACAACATCTCCGACTATAATTGCGGCAAATTCAGATGAAGTGGGCAGATTGTATCTCCTCACATCCTTATCTCTGGTGCTAATCAACTTAACACGTATGTCGTCATGGGGGTTACTTTTCAATCTATCCTTTACAACTCTGAACACATTGGCATGAGGATTGTATTCATTAACCATCTGCTTCAAATCAGATACTATCGATCGATCCAATTGAATTGTTCCGCCTTTACTGAAAACACAATACACATGTAATGTAAGTACAATAATATTATGTTGCAATATAGAATAGTTATATAATATTATACTACTAATAATAATATAATTCTCAATAATAATGTATTTACCTTAGTGCACGTATTCGGTCTTGCTCCTCGTCATTGGTATCGACGATATAAAACTGACAAAATTTTGGTTCTGCACCTTCTTCGGGTAACATAGTGCCTATAAGATGCTGATTTTCACCTTGTATGCGAATACTCGGTGGACCAAAGCCTCTCTTCACGGGCCTATTCTTTCCGGTCATAGACGTAAATGAAAACATGGAGTTATATTTTCTAATATTTTTGAGAAAATATTTGCTCCGATGTCCCTCGCTTGACAAAAGACCTGCTAGAGTACTGGGCGGCTCTGGAAGAAGAGGCAACTCAACCTTTCCTTGCATGCAACATAGGAGAATTTCGGTACTGTGTCCCTTCCATTTTTACATAACCTTTCTTCGTATCACATCAGCGCACCACATGATAAACATTTTCATGTAGGATCTCCAAAGTCAAAATATATATTCTTACCACTCCATTCCTTTATCATAACAAATTGTAAAAATCTCTAAATTTTAACTTCCTATTTTCTGCAATTTTTAATATTAAAAAGATTTGTTTTATTTGTTAATAACCATAAATGCTAAATGTTATGGTTATATCTGTATTGCAAATTATTTTTTAATATTTATTTCTTTTTGTTAATAACCAGAATAATAACCAGAAATGATGTTTTTTGAAGATTTGTTTCTTTTGTTAATAACCATGCTAATAAACAGAAAAGTTATTTTTAGATATTTATTTCTTTTTAATCCTACAATTTTATTTAGTTCTTTAGTAATTTTAATATTACTTTTTCGAAAGTCGGATTCTTTGTTTCTATTATTTATAACTTCAATCTATTTATTAGGAGATAATCTTCAACAACTATGATTTTAAATGATTTTTTGGTATAACCACAAAACTGATAAATAACCAACTGATATATTTGCAGTTTATATTATGTTTATTAGGAATTATAAATGAATGTGAGTAGATGATGTAAAAACCATAGTTACGTATGTTTTTCGCATTTTATTGATATAAAATAAGTCAAAAAACAAATATAATAAAGAAAAGTCAATACAATAAAAGGTGATTCTTTGACAATATAGGTCATTTTTCGACCTTCACATTGACCAACTTATTTGTAGGGCGAACTTGGTTGTTTAGCTCTCTTTCAAGATCAATTGTATCACTATCATCCTCGAACAATTTGCGCTTGTCACGGTCGTTGTATGGAATATCACCTACGGTGTTGTTAGGATCCGCATTTATATGTCCGATCTTTCTCTTGGCGGGAGTAATGCTCACACAATCATCTTGCATTCCACTACAGTCAAAAGTTACCTCCTGAAAAATTAATAAATCAAATTATTGTAATTATTGTAATTATTGATATTGTATATAACCATAATATAATTTATATAATTGTAATGCTCATTGTATACAAATCATCTTGTTACCTGGGTTATAGAATGTAAAACTTCGAACTCTTTTACAATGGTTGGATCATCGGTAAATTTAGTTATGGTGTAACCGGTAGAAAAATTCTCTTTTTGTCCAATATTGTAATTGGATACGATAATTGTGAACAAAAATGTTTTGTTTAAGAAAACATTAAAATCACTTGGGTTTTCAAACATCTCTGCATCCTGTTTAAAGAAATAAAGGATGATAAGTTATTACAAATAAGACAAAAAATAACACCATTGGAGTATAAAATAAATGAAAAATAATACCATTGGCAAAGACTCTTGTATTGTGGACACGGACTTTTTGACTAACTGTTTATTGTGCCTCTCAAACATGATAAGCACAGTGCTTCCCGACGTATCGTTAACCCTCAAGGAAAGTTTCATCCTATATTGTAATAACAACAATATTGTTACATGTTTTTAGGGAAAAGAAACATTTAACGTGTAAAATATATTATACATTAAATGATAAATTTGTACCTAGGGATGGGAAATTGGACGATTTTGTCACATCTCTTGCATCTATAGTTGCTACCGTCCAACTGAAGCCTTGACATGCATGCTTTACATGCATTATAATACCATCCAAACAAATTATCGATACTTTCTACTGTTGCAATAGTAACACATGAGCCCGCCTCCGTAGTATCAAGAATCAATGTAGTGGTTTTTCTTGTATTTGTACGGAGAAAATGATCCGATATAGAGTACGTCGGGACAATGTCTGGAACTGATATATTAGGTATGACACCAGATTCATCGAGATCATTCAAGCCGTTTAAATATTATACATTATAAATTAGTGATATATTAAAGACGTATTGATAAAAATCATTATTGAAAAAGAGTAAATGAATATAAAAAATATTACCTTTTTCTGAACTGCACTATTTCTGAAATATCATCATCAAATAATATTTTCATACCACCAACCGTGTTAGAAACATAACTTTGACCTAAAAACGTTTAACAACATATGTTACATTGTCTTTATAGAAAATAGGAATGTCTATTCAATTCTAACCATAAAACAAAATGATAGTGAATAACAAATATATATTCTTACCACTCCATTCCTTTATCATAACAAATTGTATTATTACTATGACAATATATTTCATTTGAGCATTTTTTTTAAAACGGTCAAATTGGTAACAATATGGGTTCCACATAGTGCACTTCAAAGTCTCGTTCCTGAAATAATAATATTATAAATTTTGAGTATTATAAAGGAAGTACTTTGTATTTTAGTAAGAACAAAATTTGCAAAATAAGAACCTTAAGTTCCGAATGTATATATCTCGTCTTTTAAACTCGTCGTTTAAAGGACCTATTGAAACCACTTGGCCAATAACATCTGTAAATGTAAAAAAATGAGAACATTAATTATTAAAAAAATATATATAAGTTTCCTTATATAAAATTCTTACCCACTAAACGACGTTTATCAACTTCTTTACTCCAAATTGTCTGAAAATCAGTTAAATAAAATATATTCTTTGGAATTTCAGGCTTATCTACCGAAATACAAGATGTGTTCCGGAAGAATATTATCTTGTGGGGCAAAGGAGAATATAAAAATTGACCGTGTTTATTAGATATACCAAAATTGGTAATCGAATAACTTGATCCCACACGTAAAAAGGAATACTGATCCATTTCCTCGTTTCGAATAGTAGCAAATATTCGGTTACCCTGCAATTGCAATAATAATAATAAGTAGTAATAGATAATATACATTATAATAAATTAAAATAACATTAAAAAGTTCATAAATAAATACATTATACCTTCCGATCGGACAATATCATATCCATTGAGTAGATTTCACTTGGATTTTTGTTTGAAATGTTTCTCCACAAGTGACAAACCGTAACAAAAATATTCCATTTAAGACGGTAGTTCATGTTAATTTCATCCAAAGTATTTGAGTCGTTCATTTTCTTGAAAACCTACATTAGTACAAATAATTAGAAAATTAGTCAAAGTATCAAGACAAAATATGTTGGTCATTTTTAATTTTTCAAAATCGTATTATAAAAGAATTTCGAGTTAGAGAAGTCTCACCCAACCAACTATAATCATATCCGGCGTACATCTTATATAAAAAAAATCCCACAGTTGATTGACAATAAAATTAACAAATCCCCAATTCTAAAATTAGGGTTACAATAGACCCGAAAATCCCACCCAAACTCATATCTAGATCTGAACACAAGAGAAAAAGGAATTTCGAGTTGGTTCGGGATGGGATAACATTAGCAGGCGGTTTCTGCGGTTTCTGCGGTAGTCGGTGCCGCTCCAACGCCAGTGGCAACAGGATCGGCGAACAGCAACGCCGACGGATCCCGCTACAGACGACACGGCGGCAGTTATGGATGCTTCTCAGGTGGCGACCCAGCGGTGATTCAGTATTCGCAATCGCAACTCAGTTCATTGGTGGTTCCTTGGTGGTTCGCGAAGACGACCGCCAGAGAGATGGATCCAGAAGGGCGTTTACTGGCGGCTCCTCCTCTTCATAACCCAGGCGGGACTGCTTGGTGTCGTCGGTTGACCGGACGAAGGCGCTGGGACGGGACTTCCCCATCGCCGGCCAAGGTGGGGGGTTAGGGAAATATCAGAGAAGAAAGGAAGAAAGAAGGAAAGTGAGAAGGCTAGGGTTAATGGCTACCAAACGGGATAAATAAAGGGAAGGATAGGCTGTCATTTATTTCAAAAGTACTATTTGATTGTGCCCATTGATTTACAGGCTATCATCTATCATACAACTAAAATAAAGTTGCTTAATATATTAGTAAATAAAGCAATGGCTAAAACGATTACGGGTCCGTTTGGGAAGCAGAATTTGCTAGATGAAGGAAGATGAAGGAGATGAAGGAAGATGAAGAAATGTAAAATTAGTGTTTGGGAACCAAAATTTTAGGGAGATGATGGGAGATGAAGGAGATGAAGGGAGATGAAGGAAGCATGTTTTCATCATCTACCAAAGGGTAGATTACGGAGATGAAGGCAAACCTTCATCTACCATTGTTCCAATTTTGCCCTAAAAATAGATGGGTTCATCGCTATTTTCGGTTCCGATTGAGCAAAATTTCCTATTCAAGAACCCAACTTTCGTTATTTTTTTCCAGGAGCATCAACGAAGGATATTTTTCCAAGAGCATCAATGGTGGAGACTAGAGGCTCGAGATCGGAGAAGGTGAGGAGGATTTTCCTTCATTTCGACGCCGATCACGATGGAGGTCAAAATTCTCAATTCAAGCTTGCGATGACCTTTGTTGTTAGTTTTGTATGCAGTTTTTTTTGTGTTGCTCTAGGTTTTCTTATTTGCTTAAAATCTAGGAGATGCAATTTCCTTTCTCTTGGATTTGTGCTTAATTATACCTTAACCCCTCTTTCTACCCTGTATTCCTGAAGTGTGCAATACAAAAGAATTGAATCTGAGGTTCTACTTTTACCTCATGATGAGAATTTTCTCGGTTCCTCGTCTACTATCAACGTTTTTGATTACTGTTATATCTTTTGAATTGGCAGACAAAAAATATGAACACTTCATCGGTTGATAATTGTATAATGTACTGACAAGAGCTGATTGTCTAAAGACAGAGGTTATTGATGCAATTCATAAGGTAAATTCATAGAAGAAGAAAACATTCATGAAAAATTGCATATTTAAATCAATCTCTTACATTTGAATACAATGAAGTGATATGTCAAGGTTTTGTTTTCAATTATATATGTATGTTTTCATGAGATATGTACCAACACTCTAGTTCAGTTTATTCATCAGGGTATTCACAAATGTTTGATTAGCTTTGCCTTTTATGAAAAATTGCATATTTAAATCAACTTCAACAAATAAGATATATTTGGTTGAAGGCTACTAAAGGCAATTCAACTATGAATCAACTTCTGTTTGATTAGCCTTGTAGTAGTTTCCTGGAAAGCACAATACAAATCAACACTAAACATAGTCAAATTTGCACTAAGCATGATTGGTAGAATTTGCACTAATCATGATTGTATTATACATTCAAAAATTATAGTATTTTCCTGTACAGCATGAAATAACACAATTTTTTTCAAAAAGCTTGTACTTGAGTTTCTGGACATCTCAAAAACAGAAAGATTAAGGCAATTCAGCCACTTTTTTTATGATTGATCTTCATTTGACAAATCTATTTTCTCATTTGTATGATCATCATATGCACTCTGCACAATTGCTAAATTGCTATGTGAATGCCTAAATATTGAAGTTCCTTTTTTGTCATGCTAAGTTGCTAACACAGATGAACTCACAACAGTCATAAAAATTATACAAGGGCGTGATAAAGAAATTAAAAATTTGCACTGTCCCATTCAAAGTTTTTGGTTGATCTTTTGCCTTGTTGTAGTGTTGACATGTTGTTCATGCTATCTTAATGGATATAAAGAACAAAGGAATGTGATGCTCTTCATGTCTAAGTTGGATACCAAGGCCTGGTGAGATTGTCAGAGTAAAGGATCGACCTCCAACCCTAGTTAAGAACTTGCTTTTCTCTCGGTTACAGTGGTTGCTTGTGATGATTAACATCTGTTTGACTTTATAATTCTTCTTTATGACCAAATTCGTTATCATAAGTCATGAGGTGTGATTACTATGCATTACATGATAGAGAACCACATTCGAATGCTATATTCTTGTGGGTAGCAGCTTATGTAAATTCTACATGGTTTCTTTTCTTTTAGACATAGGAAAACTCTATTAGGAAGGAGGGAATTACATATACTGACATTAGAGGAGAAGGGGTCCTGAAGAGGAGCGTTCAATACTATAGGATAGACCAGGAGAAAACAACTAACAATGACATTCTTGTGGGGAGTAACTTATGTGAATTCTACATGAGGTCTGATTACTATGCTTTTTCTTGACATTTTCTTCGTGCCTGGTCTGAATATGTGCAGGGACAAATCATGAGCTTAATTGACCATCCTAGAAAGTTCTCAGGGCTCTTTGCTCCTTCAATATTGGACACAACATTTGGGTTGTGATGCCTTATATGGCTGGAGGATCTTGCCTTCACATTATGAAATCTTAATATCGACAAGGCTTTGAAGAGCCTATAATTACCACATTACTCCGTGAAACCTGTTTTAGTTATTTTAGCTACCACTTGTGTAATAGTTGGAGTTCTCAACAACTTTCATTTCTTCTGTAACAACTACAAAACTTATCAATATTCTTAATTGAGATATCATCTGTGGTGAATGTGATGCTCGAATTTCATTTTTTGTTGTTGTGTTTTCTATCTTCATTTTTACTTTTTAATCAAGTTATTTTTGGGAGCCCCATAATTTAGTAATTATTTGGGAATAGAAAAGGGAATTTTTATTTTTCTTTAGAAATATATGAATAATATCATTTTTTTTTCATTTTTATGATATTTTTAAAATTGATAACTATAAAATAACATACTTAATATTTAAAAAAAAAACTAATAAATTAAATAAATTTACATGTTAATGAAAATTGATAGGTTCATTTATTTTATTTCTATATAAAGTTAATTTACTTTTTTCATAACTCTTGGAACACCTACAAATTTATATTAACAATTTGATATTTTTTACAAAAAGCACTTACAAATAAATCAATGTATAAATTTAAATTAATAATTAGATATTTTAATTAGAAATATTATTATTTAATTTTCTTGTAATCAATTTGTTCTAATGTTGTGTAACTATAATCTCTTTTTAATATTGACGAAAACATTAAAATTGAATTATGATTGGAATGATGCCCTTTATCGTAATTTTACATTTGTATCAGCTACGATAAGCTCGTAGTTCCCAAACGCTCAACAAGCTTATCAAAAAATTTCAGCTCGTTCAGTCAGCTACTTACTTCAGCTACTAAATCAGCTTTAGCTTCAGCTTCAGCTACAATAAGCTTCATCTTCAGCTTCAGCTACAATAAGCTTGTGGTTCCCAAACGTACCCTACATCTCCGCCCATGACGATATATACTTGTACCCGATTGAAATTAAACTTTGAACCAAGATCGAAATAGTTTCAGCGAATAGCAATTATGAAATTACAACAAACTAAAATCAAAATTTAATTTAGGAGCAAACAATTATGATAAGTTGAGAATCAAACTATTTATATATAAACAAAGTAAATCAAGCACATACCTCTACGAAAACGAATCAATGAGGCCGATAATAGGTTAAGAGAAGAATACCAAAGCAGCCGATAATAGGTTAAGAGAAGAATAAGAAAGCAGCGGATACAATTTTACGTTATGGAGTAGAGTATTTATAGAATAGAAATCGTAGGAAGTGTGTTGTGGAATTTTCAAGGATCTGATAAGAACGTAAAAAAATGGAGATTTGGGTAGATTTTTGATCTGATAAGAACGTATCATTGATATGATAAGAACGCATAATTTTGAATATCAATTTGTTAGTTTAGTAAAAAAATATTTTCTGGCTTAAAAAATTAAATATTTATTGGCCTATAAAATCTTGGAGAATCTCCAACAAAAAAAATTACGTACAATTTTGAATACCAGTATGTTAGTTTAGTAAAAAAAGATTTCTCTGGTTTAAAAAATAAAGATTTATTGGCCAAAAAATTGTGGGAGCTCCATTTGATTACTACTTCCACAGCGCGCCACGTCAGCACTTCATGTACTCTGTTTTAGTATGTATAATAGATTTGGTCAAATAGGTCATTTTTTTAATTTTTATTAGGTACATTTACTAAACATATTTATACCACGAACCTAGAGTGTCTAACAGACCTTATTTGATATCAACCTTTGGGTCCACAACACCCATCCAAAGAGAAAATAAAACCCTAGGGTGATCATAGTGATTCCCAATTTTGCCCCCGCCTTGATGAAAAAGCCTGGAAATGAAATCATGAAATTGGTCTAAAACGCAACGTTTTGTGCATTTACATAATTACATTTCTCTTTTTCATTTCACAACACGATTACAAATGCCTTTTTCACTTGGACACATACCCAAACATCTCACCCGCCTGTCTCCCTCTTTTCCCGGTGGATTTGAATTGAGTTCACTAGTTCAGAGGGAAAACAATACCCTTTCATTCTCCAATCGCCGGTTACCTTCTGCAACTTCAACAATTGAAGATCTCTTCTAACCTAGTTCAACTTCATCTGTTGTACCCACTGCTATCTGTTGGACAAGTAAGAAACGAGAAACGTTAAACAAAAAACTATTTGGCGTTTATGTTCTACTTTTGGTTCGGAAATCCGCGAATTAGGGTTTGAGGGGAATCGTCTTGTTCAGGCAAGTGAATTGCTTTTCAACCACTTCCTTTTGCAAACTCTTTTTCGTTGTTAGGGTTTTCGATCTGCAAATTTGTATTAAAAGTAATTTGAATATTTTGTTGATCTGTGAACGAAGTCATTCCTGCCATAGCTATAAGAAATGTCACCCCCGCTTATGATTTTGAAGTGATTTCTTGAATCTTGCTTACTGATTCGCTAGTGTGTCCTGGAAGGATAGACATTTTTGACACGAAGATGTGCATTTGGAGCTTCTATAGAAACGATGAAGTGTGAAGCATGGATATAAAATAGCGAGAAGTGCAAACTTACCAAGTATGCTAAAGCTTGTCGGTAATTGAAGATCTATAGATGACCACAAGTAGTGGAAAGGCTTTGTGTTGGTTTGAGATGGGTGTATATAAGTAATCTTGTAGAGCATTGAATATCAGGGTGATTTTGTTATATGTTCGTCGGAGTTTCTCACATTGTAGCTGGTTTTCATTCAGGAAGTTTATTTAGGATTCAGAATCATCTTGTTTTACAACATTAGCATATTATCTTAAGGCTTGCTTTGTCGGCATCACTTTATGTTTTGTGGCTATATCACCTAGGACTTAAGGGAGTTACATCTCGATAAGCCCTTTCTTCCTTTGTTGGCATCACTTTTATGTAATTAAAGTTAATTGTGGTACTTCTTTAAGTTGATTTTGCTCTACTTACAATTTAGTTCAAATTTAGGATTTAATTGCACAGACTTTGATATAAGCTATTTATTTGAATCAGGGTCTGGCAGGCACAAAAAAAGCCAGGAAATTCTAAGACCTGACTGTTGGCTTACATGCTTATTCAGCAAAAGATAAATTGTGGATAATAGGGTCTATTTTTGTATTAATGGAGTGCAACAAAGATGAGGCTCTTAGGGCAAAAGAGATTGCAGAGAAGAAGTTTAGCGTTGAAGATTTTGCAGGGGCAAAGAAGTTTGCACTGAAGGCACAGAACTTGTATCCTGGGCTTGAAGGCATTTCTCAAATGGTGGCAACTTTTGATGTGTATATCTGCGCATCAAACAAAACAAACGGTGAGGCTGATTGGTACAGTATGTTGGGTGTCGCCTCTACAGCTGATGCTGAAACAATCAGGAAACAGTACAGAAAGTTGATTCTCACACTTCATCCTGATAAAAACAAGTCAATTGGAGCCGAGGATGCTTTCAAGAATGTTTCAGAAGCTTGGAGCGTGCTCTCTGACCAATCTAAGCGAAAATTGTATGATCAGAGAAGGTGCAAACCACCACCCCCAAAATCTGCACCACCCCCCCCAAAATCTGCACCAACACCCCCAAAATCTGCACCACCACCTGCGGCTAATAGTTTTTTTGACTTCAGGAAATCAACTTTTTCCAGTGGTGAAGCAAACGGTAAACAAACTGTTTTTAACTTCAGCAAATCAACTGTTTCTAGTGATAGACTCAATGGCAACATTCGTAGAGTAAGTAAGTTATCGGCTTCTGGAACAGCACAAAAGCCAAAGCTAAATAGTTTCTGGACTGTGTGCATCAAATGCAAAATGCACTATGAGTATCATATTATTTATCTTAATCAATCCCTGACGTGCCAGAAATGTCATCGGCCTTTTACAGCAAAGGCTGCACCTGGTCCAAACGGTTCAGAGAACTCTTCTCAGCAACAAAGGCACTCAAACGCTAAATTTAATTCTTCAGGAGGCTTTGCTGATGGCAGCTGGGCTCCGTTCTCACAAGGTGGCGCTTCATGGAACTCTTCTCAGCAACAAAGGAACTCAAACAATAAATCTGCTACTTCAGGAGGCTTTGCTGATGGCAGTTGGGCTCCATTCTCACAAGGTGGTGCTTCATGGAACTCTTCTCAGCAACAAAGGAACTCAAACAATAAATCTGCTACTTCAGGAGGCTTTGCTCAGTTTGCTGATGACAGTAGAGCTCCATTCTCACAAGGTGGTGCATCTAAAAAAGAACGTGAGGAGGCATTAGCAGCTAAAGGGCAGGATAAGGACATCAAAAGGAAGCGCCCTTCTTCGGAGAAGTCATTTACCGAGTACTTCAGTTTTGCAAACAAGAGAAGAGATATTGAAGAAGCTGGTTTGAGTAGTATAAACCAGAATCCTCCAGGAATTGGAGTTAGCATTTCAAGTGTGCCCTTCCGGCATGGATTTACAGGAGCTTCGGCAACTAAACTTCACGGTGCAAAGAACTTATCCCTCATTCAAATTCGAGCCATCTTAGTAGAGAGAGCTAGGTCAGTTATTGGCAAGAAGATTAGTGTGGAGAAGCCAAACAGCATATCAAAGATGGCAACCCCAAGCGACAAAGCTGGAAGTAAGGCTGACAGTGGGTCGGATTATCCAGAAGTGTTAAATCAGGAAAAGTCCGAGACTTCCATAGGTAAAAGAAATGTCGATCCTAGCAACGACGTTTCAGCTGTTGCTGCTAATGAACCTAACAAGTCAACCTCGGAATCACAGGCAATCGATGTACCGGATTCTGATTTTTATGATTTCGACAAGGATAGAAACGAGGAGTCTTTTAAGGTGAATCAGTTGTGGGCAGCATATGATACTGATGATGGGATGCCTCGGTTTTATGCATATGTTCAATCTGTACAGTCCCGGCATCCATTTAAGGTCCGAATCAGTTGGCTTGAACCGAAGACAAACTCTGGATCGGATTCACGCGTCTGGGTTGACTCAGGATTTTCACAATCATGTGGTGAATTTAGGATATCCAGATCTGAGCTAAATGATTCCCTAAATTCATTTTCTCACATTGTTAGGTTGTTCACAAAGCGTCCAAGAGGTGTAATACAAATGTATCCCAAGAAGGGAGATGTCTGGGCCCTATATCGGAATTGGTCACCTGACTGGAATGAGGAGACCCCAAAAGATGTAGTTTACAAATATGACATGGTAGAAGTACTTGCAGACTACGATGAAGAAGTGGGTATTGATGTTACCCCGCTAGTCAAAGTCTCCGGCTTCAAGACAGTATACCGTCAACCATTGGAAGGTAATCATACCCGCAGAATTCCAAAAGAGGAGATTTTTCGATTTTCTCATCAGGTTCCTAAGCACTTGCTTACTGATCAAGAGGCTTCTGATACTCTCAAGGGTTGCTTAGAGTTGGATCCAGCTGCTGCATCCATGGACTGATGAAGAAAAAGACACTCAACCCAGATCTTTAAAAAGGTCAAATTTTGAAAGTGCTTCCATCATTTTTGTTCATCTCCAAATTTGAAGCTTCTGTGGAGCATTACATTGTTTTTGCTTACTCTTTTGGGTTTAATACTGATTTAGAATGGTATAGTATAGTTGGAAGTATATGTTCTATACATACCACAGGCTATATAGATTAGTCGCCTGTGATGAATCATTACCATCTTCTTTGCCTGATTTTGTTGTCTTTTTTCTTTCTTGTGCTCGGGTTCTTTGTCCGCAAGCTTGATATACTGAAGGGTTTTGCCAATCTCCTTGTATGGTTATTGTTCGTCTAAAAGAAAGGGATCGAATTCTATGCATTACGAGTTTGATGTATCGAGAGGCCGTAAAATACAGCAAACGGCCTAGTACATAACACACGAAATTACATGGAAAATCTTCGTGTGAATAGTTTAGAAGCATCTGTATAAACAGCAATACTGTCAAACCTTAATGGTAAATGGAAGCAAAGATCAAGCACAGCTGACGATCCCTTTCGTCTCCCCAGCCTCCCCAGCCCTTGAAACCGGGTTGATAACCTGGTTGATGCGAGTACATATCAACATCCCAATTAGGATCAATGTTCACAATCTTATCATTCTCTTCAACTTCAATGTTAACTTCACCATTATCAATACAAGCATTCTTCATCCCCTGTCCTTGATGCAAGCCACATTTTCCGAAATGAACAGCACTCGTCCTAGGCCCACGTAACGAGTAGATGGGCCTTCCAAATGACGGGAAAACAGTCGACCACATTGTTATATCCCAGTTATACTCATCAAAGTAACAAAACTCCTTAGCTTTCAGATGGATTTTCCTCCACACAGATCGGTCAAACGAATACCCTACATTCCCCATTCTCTCAGCAATCAATGAATCCGAATCTTCTCCTCTAGACTTGACATCCCATGGCGCGAGATTAGCAGCAATACAGTCTGGACACTTTCTAGTCTTCAGCTTAGTAAGCAGCTGTAGATTCCGGTATGCATTCGGAAATATGAAATGGTCTTCTTCAATAAACAGTATATGTCCTGAATGGTTTCGAGTCTCCTCTAAACCATCCCAAACAGTGTTCATCATCCACCACCAATGATGCTTCAACGATACAATCTTCGGAGACCTATAGTTTCCGTACTGATCAGCATTTCCTTCACAGTTTCTCTTAACCGGGTCATCTTTATCCTTGCAATCCTTTGGAGAAGTACCAGGAAATGTACTAGGAAAGTTATGAGGAGAGTAAGGTGCAAAAATCTGCTTCACTTGACAAAACTGAATGCCTTCAACAACCTTGTTCATCTCTTCAAAGTAACCATCATGGCTCACTATAAGCAAGGTTTCATTAATCCCTACCACAAGCTTCAAGCTCTCCACAACAATCTTAAGATACTGAGGGCGATTGTGAACATATAAAACAATCACAATGTGATCCTTGGCTAGATTAGGATAAAGCTCTATATTCCTAGGAGGCAAATGGTTTCTCTCTATTAGTTTCTTAGAGACTGAATTTTGAAGGAAGTAAGTCATGTTTGGTATAATCACAATATCATCATCTTCAACAGACCTAATTGCAGAATCTGAGACTGATTGGGTTCCAAAGAAGGACACTAGTAAGTATACAAATAGGGTAACCGCAGAGATTGCAAAGATTAATCTGCTTACACTCACAGTTCTAAAATAAGATCTCCTGATAGGAGCCATAGTAGACAACTACAGAATTACCAGATCTTAAATTCGCATAGCCACAAAACTTCAATGGTTTATCACCACATAGAACTTCGAATTCAAACTCAATCAAAGGAAAATAATAAGAATCTTCAAAAACCTGAATATTGTTCCATCTTTTCAGCTCAGACGAGACAACCGAAATCAGCAACCAAACAAACCATCAACATGACTGGATATCTTCAAAGAGGACTCAAAATCTCAAATGGAAGCTTAGCTTAGCTGGAGCAGCTGTAAGATCTGAAACAAACCATCAAATCAGTGTATTGAAAATTTGCAAGCGGCGAAGAGCTAATGAGCTCGTGAGATGATGAATCTAGATATGAGCTATGTATTTCCGGGTATAGACAAGAAGCAAATGATGGCCGTTCAAAACCTCGAGGTCTATCAAGCTATGGAGTTTTGAAGAAAGGGAAGAGGGTTGGTGAGGTAGACCATAGACCGGAACCTTGCTTCAAAGCAATGGCCAATGGATGTAAAAACAACACTAGCAACGACCTAGCGTTATATATATATATTTATTTATTTATTTATATATATATAATATAATATACTATCTGACAAAAGTATATAATAGGAGCTGTAAAGAAAATCTTATATCATTATTTTATAACATAAAGTAGTTAAATAAACCAGATAAATCTAATAAATCGAAGTATATAAAATGACAAAGGATAAAACGTCTATTAAAAGAATAAAAAAAGATAAATTTAATATGTTATGAATAATTTATTTTTTTAAAATACTTATTAATATTTATGAAAACTTTACATTTAGATCATGATATATATCATTATTACATAAACTAACTAGAAATAAATGTTGCGAAAATTATAGAGTTTTAAATAATGAATAGTTTCTATAAAAAGATACAAAATCTATATAACTACTAAAGTAGATTACACTAATGCTGATGTGACGCCCCTAATTTGTTTCAAATTAAATCTTTTACTACATAAAAAATTAAGTCAATATTTTTTATTAAAACAAAATCTAAAACAAATCTTTCTTAACTAATTTTTTAAAAAATTATTCTAAAAAGTTAAGTATATCTTGTTCTAAACTTTTTATGTACGTTATATATGTGATAATACATTATCCTTTTTCTGACAATTTTTGTCTTCCAATATTGATTATAATTTGAAGATCGGATTTTTCAAAGCTGCTTCGTCTAAATTTCAGGTTATCCTCTACGTTTTCAATCATCACACTCATTCTGCTATTGTTTATTCATTCCTTAATTTGTTTTCAATAACTGTTATTTCAACAACTTTAGTTTTCATTATTCCGTGTTTATTAAAGTCTTCCCCCTTCGCCTTTCTTCTCACTTACCTACTCGCATACTTCAAAGATCTGCCTGTGAAGATCCACCAATATTTAAATATACCCGCACAAGGTGCGGGATATGAACTAGTATATACTTTAAGATATACTATTGAAAATATTAATAATTTTTTTTTGATGAGACTACGAGTAATTACTAATTAGCATTTATATATACTATTAAACATAACCCTCTTAGTCCACATGTCAGCCCATTGACTATGCCGCATAAGAATTTTTGGCAAATATTTACACTTTTGTCATATATTAATTATAATTATGCCATCATTCAATAATTGTTTTAAATCAAAACTAAGATGTTTTCAATCTCATCTCTCAATTCAACAAAAAGAACTATATGTCATCATGTTCAATATCTTTCAGTTATAACAATACGATTTTGTTTTTGTTATTAAATCTACAACCATTTATAACAACTCACTATTAAAAATATTATTAAATTGTATTTGTTATCTTTTACAAATTTTCTATAATTAAAAAAATAAAACATATTCTTTTGTAAAAATATCTAATAAGATCGATTATCCTAAATTATATAATCCAACAAAATCAACCAATGGGATCTTCAACTTAGACATGTTAACGAATATTGATACATTTAAGATCTTTTCCGTTAAGATCACTTACACATGATCATCACACTAAATAAATAGAACTAAGGACTTGTTCAATTCCCATATCCAGAAATGAGTAAAGATGGTGAGGTATATCAAGAGAGAAAGACTAGGGAGGGAGAGTTGTGAGGGAGATGTGGGAGAATTAACAATGTGATATCTGTCAATTTTTAAAGATATCAAAATCGATATAAAAAAAAAAAGAGTAAAGTATTGATATATGGGATATCAGTTTGATGGCCACATACTCAATTATAAAACATGGATATCGGATATGTGATATCCATGCCCATATCCCATATCAGGATATGGGAAATGAACAGCCCTAAGATATTTATTGGTAAGATCAATTAGACATGATAAGAATGAATATTAATTCAATTGATATCTTTCTTGTTAAAATTTGTTATTTGTGCTGTTCATGAAAATCATATAAAGAGAAAGAAGTTCCAGACAAACATAAAACAACCCTAATATTCTTTTACCTAATTTAAGATGTTCGTACATAACTTGATTAAATTTTAAAGAAAAAAATATTTACCTTTTTATAAAATATAATCTCAAACAAATTTTATATTTAATATATATATATATATATATATCATTTAATAACATGTTAATATATATGAAAACATTGTATATAGAATTTATCTGAAAATAATATAAAAAATAAGAAAAAAGAAACAATGAATAAAATTAAGTCGGAATACCACCATTATAATTAAGAGAAAATTGAGGTAGTAAGGTACTTTTTGTTTATCAAATACTAACTAGGCCCCTCTATTTTTAGACTAAAATTTTAAATCAAAAAATAATTAATTAAAGGGTATAATGGGTAAATGTAAAATAAAAGCCATATAAATTTTAGGCTGCAATCTCGTTATACAAACCCTAATAACTAAAACAATATAAGCTCCAGCCGGATCTTGTATCTCCTTGGTAGAACACCGGTCGTAGCAGACGACGGTTCGAGATCCCTTCAAAGTTCTGATCCACTTTCGAAGACCCCCTCATCCGTCGAAGCCTCGCGCAAGGTAATTCCAGTCTAGCGGCATTCATTGTCAGTCTCCGTATTAAACTGGGGTTTGCTCGGCGCAGATCCGTCGAGATATGTCGAGGCCGATCCCTCGAGATCCCTTCAAAATTAGATCCGTCGAAGGAGAATTACATGGCACGTTCAGGGGTCCATTTCCAAATCCCATCCCAACGGCATATCCGTCGAGATCCATTTGCAGTTAGATCGATCGAAGTCTCGCAGATCCACTGCTGAACCCTCACAGATTCGTCCGATCCAATTTCAGTCTTCGTATTTGACTTGTGTTTGCTTGCGCCGCCCTTGTTCTCAACCTCTCTTGGTGGCTCATCTGCGCAATTCCCTTAACCGTCATTAGCGGCAGGTACAATATTTTATTTCCTAAAAATGCGTGCTATTTGTTTTGAGAAAATATGAGTTGGAAGATTCTAATGGGCTGGGCTCATCTTTGGCAGTCCATATGGTTTTGTTTGTACCACACAACAAACAAAAACAAAAAGGTTTAATTAGAGAGATTAACAATCCAAATGTCATGTTATACTATTCGGACTTTTTTTACATTGAAAATTGTTGCCAGATTTATCCGTAATTACACGTTTTTAGTTGTCCAGATTTATCCGTAAATGACGGGATTGTGTAAACGACGGGATTGTGTAAACGACGGGATTGTGTAAACGACGGGATTGTGTAAACGACGGGATTGTGTAAACGACGGGATTGTGTAAACGACGGGATTGTGTAAACGACGGGATTGTGTAACGACGGACGGGATTGTGTAAACGACGGGATTGTGTAACGACGGACGGGATTGTGTAACGACGGACGGGATTGTGTAAACGACGTGATTGTGTAAACGATGAGATTGTGTAAACGAGAGAATAACGTAAGTGACGGATTTTTTGAATTGTGCAACTCATTTGAGGCTTGCGTAATTCAACCTTGTGTAAACAACGGATCAGACTTGCGTAAATGATGGCATTTTGGGTATGTACAACTCATTTGAGCTCGTGTAGTAAACCTTATGTAAACAAAGGACCGGACTTGTGTAATGGAAAAAAGACGGAATTATCGGCTAGACAATACACAAGGACACAATATTGTGTATCTACAAGACGGACGGTGTAAATGACGGATTTTGTGTAAATGACGGATTGTAAATGACGGATTTTGTGTAAATGACGGATTTTGTGTAAATGACGGACTTTGTGTAAATGACGGACTTGTGTAATTGAATTTATGTAATAGAAATTATGTATTAATATCGTGTATCTGCAAGAGAATACTGGAAGTTCAGTTAGTCCAGCTGGTATAAGGGTGGGAGGGAGGGCCTGTTGCCCAGAGTTCAATACTCACTAGCTACAACATTTGTGTTTTGGATTGAGCAAAACTCGTGTGGGCTTGTGTACGTAACTCGTGTGGGCTTGTGTACGTAACTCGTGTGGGCTTGTGTACGTAACTCGTGTGGGCTTGTGTACGTAACTCGTGTGGGCTTGTGTACGTAACTCGTGTGGGCTTGTGTACGTAACTCGTGTGGGCTTGTGTACGTAACTCGTGTGGGCTTGTGTACGTAACTCGTGTGGGCCTGAACTGAACTTGGGCTTAATTAAATTAATTGGGCTTGGGCTCATGTAAAATTACCAATTATGCATGTAACTCGTGTGGGCCTGAACTGAACTTGGGCTTAATTAAATTAATTGGACTTGGACTCATGTAAAATTACCAATTAACCCTTTCAATTAATCTTTATTAATAAATAAGAGGGGCATAGTTTGTCTACAAAATATAAAAAGGGCCTACTTAATACTAAGTACACAAAAAGTGCCTACTTACCCAATTAACCCTATAATTAAAGTATAATAAAAGCGTTGCCCCATTCTACGTTTTAAATAATTTTGACATAGCTAAATTGAGTTGGAATACAACTATTATTTTAAGAGTTACAAATAACTCATCCAAAACAACCAACTTATGTTATATCTCTAATCAACTCCTCAAATCACCAATTGTATTAAATTGACAATTATAGTGTATAACCTATTAATATTAAATCTATATATAATTATATTTTTTATCTATTTGTTTGTTTGATTGTTTATGATAAAAAAATACTTTTGAAATTTAATTTTTTAGTTTTTGTGGACATTTATTGTTTTATATTAAAATCCTATAATTTAAACTTTTAAAGAATAAATGACTTTTTCACATTTTAAATATTTAATGATTCATATTAAACATTTTTTCGTAATAATCTCTAATTAACTACTCTAAATTACTAATTGTGAGTTACAAGTGACTAATCCAAAGCAACCAATTTATGGTATACCTCTAATTAACTTCTCAAATCACTAATTGTATTAAATTGACATTTAAAATTTTGAATGGATGTTCATTGTCTTTTTTCTTACCCTTCAACTATGTCATATTCCTTCATTCTCATCTCAATGGATGATACGATGTGCATAAAAATAAGTTGTATCATCCGCACCTTTTTCAGTTTGTCACCGACAACCCACCACAAATGCGGCTTTATTCTACCATCGTCGACTTTTGACCTTGCTTTTGGATTCCTCTTGTAAGCGGGTTATTTGTAAGATATTTTTTTTATAACTGCTTGTATAATTTGAAGTAATTTAATAATTTAATTATATTTATTAACAAAGAATAACTTGATATGTTTTTTCTAATAATAACAATAAATATAACATTAACATAAACACTTAGAATTTTTGAAGAAATATACTTTGATTAATTATATTTTTACTTGTAAACTTATAAAAAAAAAAAAACTCGTGCGTAGCACGGACCTATACACTAGTTATTTTATAAATTTGTGATAGTTTGGTAATTAATTCCCTAACTATCAGACAATGGAACACAACAGCCCATGGAGTTTTAAAAATATAAATCTTGGGGGTGGAACATGATCCTTCAATTTTAGTTATATTATTTTTTAACCTTTTATTACATCAAATTACACAAACCTGTAATCTCAACGGGAATATATTGTGTTTTTACGTTTTTACCGCGAAACAAACTTTGTTGCGGATTTTATTGCTAATTTCGCTTTTAATTTACCGGCTTGCTATCATGTGTTAGTGGTTCCACTAGAGGCTTATTACATATTTTGAACAAGAATACCCGAGAAATAGCGGCCCAAAGGTATACCTACAGTTAACCTTTCATGCTTTCTATATAAATATGAATCAGAGCTATAACTAGCATCCATCCATTGTTAACAAACTCGTCAGGGCACGGAGAATATACTAATTTAACAATAAAAAATGTTTGTGATGTTCAACTAATCTCAATTCTAATAAAATTTAGAAAACAAATATTTTAATGTAGGAGTTGTGATTTTTTTTAAATTTAGCGACTACACAATACTGTTATAAATTCATATTGAGTAATTAAATTTGATTTTTTTTAAATATAGACAATACTTGTTGTTAAGATCTTAAATTCTTATTATAGGTTTTAACACACAAAACAAAATATTACACATATCATCATATTTAAGAAAAAATAAGGAAAAACATTAGAAACTATTTTATAACAAAGTTCAATTGAATCGAAATTTAAATTTGACATATCAATTTATATACTCTTTATATACCATTTAAAAGGAATTTATTAGAATAATTATGCAGACTTGTGGGCATTCTCAAATGTGAACTAATGGCATCCACTTTTCACATCTTAATGATTTTGACATTTACTAACTAGCCACGAATTTACAAAACTTGATCACCGATTATATTTGTAAGATTCCAGTTTTGACCTTCACCATTCCCACGTGAAGAAGACTGCCCCAGCGGCCGGCCGCCCCTGCGGTTGAGGCAATCCGTCCCTGCGAATTTGTTGTAGATCGCGCTCGATCTGTTTTCGTTCGTTTTATCTTCCTTCCAGAGATAGAATATCCGATCTTCTATCTATGAGCCGTCTTCCTTATCTTTTTTCTAACCCTAGACGTCCTTCCTTTTATTTTTTCTTCCTCTCCTATATATATTCCCGTCTTTCCTTCCTTTTCCCCTTTCTTGCATTCGTTCTTCAACATTGAGAGTTGCAGCCGTCTTCCTTGCTTCCTATGATCTTGCTGAACGTGTAAGTCTTCTCCTTTGAGTTTCTCATCACGTTCATGTAGTCGTTGCATATTTTTCCCTTCTGTTTTGTTTTCTTCTTTGTTCTTCCTTTTCTTCTTCTCCGAGAATCAAGCTTGAGCTTTGATTCTTTTGGAGTGTTCCGTTGTAGATCCTTTGATGTTCACATGCTCCCTTGGTTGAGTTGTGAAGTGTGAGAGTGTTGAAAGAACAAGCTTTGGCCTTGTCGTGGTTCTGTTGTCGTCGAGAAGTCGACAGTGCATCTGCACCGTATCCGCCCCCGTGCCTCTGCAGTGCCGCCCCCGCGGCCATCCGTCCTTGCGCCCTGTCCAGCCGTCCCTGCGGTTTTCTCTGCAATAACTCCCGTTCTTGTGAGTTACTTCATCCCTCCCTTTCCCCGTTCCTTTCCTTGTTTTTTATGGATGTTCCTTGTTTCCTAAATATGTTGTATGACTAAGGTTGAGCCCTTAGCTTGTGGAGATCTCTTAGAGATCATTGAGACTAAAAGTTATAGACTTCTAGCAATCGTTTCGTTCATGTTTCGTGATGCTTGTGTGAACAGGCTTTCCTTGCTCATTTTCTGAGGGAATCTGAGTTGTTCCTGAGTTTAGATTACCTTCGAGTGAAGTAAGTCCCTTGAACTTTCTTAGCTTCATTCCACGTATTGGTTTGAGTGTTTTGGTTTGTTTGTGTTGTTTATCATGTTATAATAGATCCCCTAACAGAATTTAAGTTGGTATAAAACCTAAACTTCTCATGTACGTTAAAAAACAATTCCAAATAAACCAAAAAAATTAAATCTTTTTTAACAAAATCTCTGCGTTGTTATCTTCTAACAAAATTTACTTTGGGATAAAACTTAAAAATCTCATATACATTAAAAACAAATCCAAACAAAAATAAATTAAATTGTTTTAACTAAATATACTAATTTTAAAATCTACAAAATATATGAGTTGTTATCCCCTAACACAATTTACGTTGGGATAAAACCTAAACTTCTCTTATACGTTAAAGAACATATCCAAACGCAACAATTTAAAAAAAAAATTATAACTAAATCTAATAATATCAAAATCTACAAAAACTATGTGTTGTTATCCCCTAACACAATTTATGTTGGGATAAAACATAAACTTCTCTTGTATGTTAAAAAAACATATCCAAACAATAAATATTAAAATCTACTAAATCTAATAATATCTACTGATTACACAATTTATGTTGGTTGACGATAAAACCTAAACTTCTCATGTATGTTTTATTTCTTACACTATATATACAAATAATATCCAATCTTCTTTCATTAAGTTCTTGTTTTCCAATATTGATCAAATTTCTTTAATCTTTTTCAGGTTATGATAATTTGAATAAATTTCTAAGTTGCTTCGACATATTGTTTTCAGGTTATTCTCTACGTTGTTATCTCCTTACTATCATTCCTTTTTTTTCATACCGATTTTTAATCGTCGCATTCGTTTTGCTATCGTTTATTTATTTTCAAATCTACGTTTTTATCTTCAAACTCATTCACATTTGCATGCCTCCTTATCTTCTCTTTGTCTTTTATATTTCACGATTTATGTGTTGTGTGTAATCTATAGTTCGAAAGAATATGTGAAATCTATTGCAAATAACCCAATTATTTTTGTCATACACTTGAATTTCGTGTACTTCTTTGATTTGTTTTCAAGAACTTGTGTTTCAACAACTTGCAAGAACAAGCGTTTCAATAGCATGCAAATAACCCATCTATTTTCTTATACGTTTTTTTATTATGATATTTCATTACTTTAAAAAAATTCAAATCTTTCATTACTTTTTTTAAATAAATTTTGTTTTTTTATAAAAAAATTATTCTGATTCAAATTTTTTTTATTTTATTTTGTTTTTTATTCAAATTCAAAGAAAATCTTTTTGTTCATATTACTTCGACTACAAATCTTCGGGGCCATCAAATTTTTTAACAGTTAAATTTTTTTATTTAAAAAAAATCAAATCTTTTATTATTAGTTTTAAATAAAAGGGAAAAACTTGCGACAACTTATATCTTTAAAAGATTTTAATTACTTTTTCAATATTTATCTTATAAGATTTCAATACTTTTTTTAAAAAATATTTCTCCTAAGATTTTGTTTTAACATTTATTTCAACTACAAATTCCATTTTTCACAATCATAAAAACAGTTTGTTATAAACGACAATCGTCTTTATTTTTTTGTTTTAACAATTTTTTTGTTTAAGTTTCGTTTTTTATTTAAATTATTTTGCTATTTTTATTCAATTTCGGTTTTTTACAATTTTTTTTTTCTGATTAATATTTGTTAATT
>BSUD01000007.1:3541775-3572518 GCA_033239045.1 Fagopyrum esculentum | reverse complement strand
TTAAACAATTATTTCAACTACAAACCTTCATTACAATAATTTTTTTTATTAAGATTTGTTTTTTAAATGCTTTTTTTTTATTTAAATTCGATTTTGTTACAATTTTTTTAAAGATTCCTATTTGTTAAATTTATTTGCTCTTTTATTCAGATTTCAATAGAAAGAAAATTGGTTTTTTTTCCAGATGAACATAATATTTTTTTTCTTTTTCTTTACAAAACTTTTTTAGTAATAAATTAAAAGAAATATTTAATTTGATTATTTTTTTTATTAATATATTATTAGTTTTCACGTATACAAGTTGATGACATTTTATTCAAAAACATCAAATACATAAATATACCAGCAAAAGGTGCGAGATATGAACTAGTACTCTACTAAAGAACACTATATTAGTGCTGACGTTGCGTCCCTATGATTTTTTTTCTAATTAAATCTTTTACTAAATCAATAATTAAGTCAATAAATATTTTTGGGAAATTTTGATAACTAGATCTTTTTGAGAAATTAGAGTATTAACTAGACTTTTTAATGTTTCAATTAAGTAAATATACCCAATCTTTTGTATTTATTTTCAAACTCTACACACTCTTCTCTCAAGGGGGTACATTTACTAAACACAAAACTAGAAAAAGCCTAATAAACCAAATTATTTCAATATTTTTTACTAAAACAAATTTTACAGAATATTTTGTTTAACTAAATTTAATAATATCAAATCTACAAAATCTTTGCGTTGTTATACTCTAACACAATATACGTTGGGATAAAATCTAAACTTATCATGCAAGTTAAAAAACAAATCCAAAACAAAATAAAAAAATATTTTAACTAAATCTAATAATATCAAAATCTACAAGATCCCTGTGTTGTTATCCCCCAGCGTAATATACATTGAGATAAACGCTAAAGTTCTCCCGCACGTTAAAAAACAAATCCAAACAAAATAATTTTTTTAAAAAAATATATTTTTTTTAACTAAATCTAATAATATCTAAATCTACAAAATCTCTACGTTGTCATCCCCTAACACAATTTACGTTGGGATAAATCCTAAAATTCTCTTGCACGTTAAAAAAAAATCATTAGTGAACGAAACAAAATTAAAATCAAATATTTTTATAGCTAAATCTAATAATACCAAAATATATGCGTTGTTATCCCCTAACATTGATTTACGTTGGGATAAAACCTAAACTTCTCATGTATGTTTTATTTCTTACACTATATATATAAATAATATCTAATCTTCTTCGATTCAATTATTGTTTTCAATATTGATCAAATTTCTTTCATCTTTTTCCTGATAATTTGAATAAATTTATAAGTTGCTTCGACATATCGTTTTTAGGTTATTCTCTACGTTGTTATGCCCTTACTATCATTTCTTTTTTTCATACCGATTTTCAATCGTCGCATTCGTTTTGCTATCGTTTATTTATTTGAAACAACTGCACGCCTCCTTATCTTCTATTTGTCTTTTATGTTTCACGATTTATGTGTTGTGTGTAATCTATAGTTCGAGAGAATATGTGAAATATGTAGCAAATAACCCAATTATTTTCTCCAGCTGTTCGAGTTTATTGTACTTCCGTGATTTGTTTTCAATAGCTTTCGTGATTTTGTTTCACGATTTGTTTTGGAGAGAATATGTGTAGTCTTTCATTACTTTTTTTATAAAATTTTGTTCTTTTACAAAATTCTTTTATTGTGATTTATATTTTTTTAATTTTATTTTGTTTTCTTATTCAAATTCCAATATTATGCGTATCTTTAAATTTTTTAGAGATACAGATTACACGAATTTTTTATTCAATTTCGGTTTTTCGAGAGAATATGTGTAATCTTTCGTTACTTTTCTTTTTATTTTGTTTTCAATAGCTTCCGTTAATTTTTAATTTAAAAAAAATTTAAACTACAATTTATGTATCTTTAAAAATATTAACGGGCCACTTGTATCTTTAAAAGATTTGTTTATTTTTTTTTTTCAATATTTCTCTTAAAAGTGTTATTACCTTTTTACTCAATATTTCTCTTAAAATTTTATTTTAACATTTAAAAGATTTATTTACTTTTTCAATCTTTTACTTTTTTCCATATTTCTCATGCATAGTTTCTCTTCATTTAAAAAAAAAGAGTTTCCTTTTTGTTTCCAAAGATATTCTACTTTTTCTTTTATAATAATATATTTGGATTTGTTAGACTTTTTTGCAAAATGTGTTTGGATTCTTTTTTTACAAAACTGTTTACTGATTTTTTTTATTTATAATAAATCTGTTTTACTTTTTTTAAAATAAAAATATATTTGGATTCTTTTTTACAAAAAAAGTTTTTTTTTCCAAAGATATTCTACTGTTAGTTGTAAATTAAAAGAAATATTTAATTCAATTTTTTTTTCATAAATATATCATTTGTTTCCACATACACAAGTTGATGACATTTTATTCAAAAAAACATAAATATTTAAATATACCCGCACCTTGTGCGGGATATGAACTAGTGTTATATGAAACAAAATTACCTAGGTTCATTCCAGGTTCGGTTCAGATTCGTTCACCCCTATAAACAGGTCTAATACTTACACATATTAGGCCTGACTCAGACTCGACTCATTTCTAAAGGAACCAAGATTGAACATGCTAATATTCGACTAATTTGACTAAAACAACACTATAGTGCGTGTGTATAAGTTTGATTTGGAAAAATCTCAGCTCATGCTCGTTAATTTTCTAAATGAGCCGAATATGAACACATTTTTAACAACGTTTATAAACGAGCCAGGCTTGAGCATAACAATGCTCGGTTCGTTCAGCTAAAACTCGTTTGACTAAAACAACACTATATGCTTGATATATTAGTTAAGCTACTCGAGCTCAACTCGAAAAAGGCCCGGTTGAGGCATTTTCTAACACAAGTCGAATATAACACACATTTGAAAACTTGTTTTAGACTTGATACGAGATCGACTCGTGTATAAACAAGTTAAGCCTGTCAACGCTCGACTCGTTCGGTTCATATAATATGACGATCCTATTCATCAGACAATACTAAAACCCGACAACTAAAAATAAAAATGATAATAATTAAATATTAGGGGTATAATTTTTTTTTTCCTCATTGAGTTTTAATTGCTAAAAATTAGGTTAATTTGGGTGTTAAATTATGCTTTTTGGTGTTTTCTATTGATTGTCTATAAATGATACTCAATTTGATAGAAGCAAGTCCATACCATTATAGGCGCCCCCTCCCCCCTCTTTTTTCTGTCTTTCATTTCCAAGCTTTTGCTCTTCAATTCAATTCTTCGTTATTGTTGTGAAAATACTCGTTTTCGATCAAGCAATCTTCTTCGCTTGAATATCCTGCTAGAAATTTGCGTTTGGGTGGTGTTCTTGCGGGGGGAGGGGTAAGATGAGCGGTGGCGGTGGTAGTCATGGGTTTAGGGTTTCGTCAATCCCTAGCAATGTCAGAAAGATGATCCAGAACATTAAGGAGATCGGCTACAATCACAGTGAAGAGGAGATTTATGCAATGCTTAAGGAATGTGGCATGGATCCTAATGAAACCGTTCAAAAGCTCCTCCACCAAGGTTTCTCTTTCACTGTCTCTCGGCTTCGACTTCGACTTCTTTTTAGCTTATTGTTCGATGTTTTTATTTAGCTTCTTGTTCGATGTTTTATCACATTTTGGTGATTTAACGTCGTTTGCTGATTTGTTAATGACCTAATTTTAGTTTTGTGAATTCATACTCCTGATTAGTACATGCGGGTTTGTTTGCGCTGTTCATTGGTGACCTAATTAGGGCTTGTTGATTTTCTCTTTCTCTTTGTTGTTGGTCCGAAAACCTAATTAAGCCACTCATTGGAGTTAAGCTTTTTGTACCAGTATTTGATTTGGAATCTGCTTTTAGGGTGCAAAGGATTCCTCCATTCATTTGAAAACGGGCTTGTGTGGAGTCTAGGGTCTTGATAGAAATATAAGATAATCTAGTTCTGTTGATTATTCATCTTCTAGAGTGGAGATGCCTTTTTTTATTTATTCACAATCTTCAGGCACGTGAATTGTGAAAAGAGTCATTGTAGGTTGTATACTGAGCTTTTATGCATGCTGGTGTAATATTTTACTTTCTATGACCACTATATTAAAAGTAGTAGACTCATGCTGATGTAGCTGGGTCTATTATGATGTTGCAGATACCTTCCATGAAGTAAAGAGGAAGCGGGATAAGAAGAAAGAGGTACTTTCTGTTTGTGCTTCTACACAAGGATGTTATTTGAGTGGGTTCATCTCTTATCTCTTGCTTTCTTGTATTGTTTCAGAATCTCAATAATCGAGAGACTGTGGACACAAGGTGGAGGCCTGGCCCTCCTGGACGGGTTGGGAGAGGAGGGCAGGGAAATGTCCCATATCATCATCCAGCTGGTATGTTGAAATGCTGTTGCTAAAAGTTGTACTAATATATTTTTATCATTAATGGTCAATTCTAAATATATCTGCTATTAAAATTCTTAAATTAAGTAATAACACTAGTTTGGGACCAAGCTTTAATACTCTGATTGTACTAAAGACTTGCTTCTGACAGTCAAATTTTGGTGTAATAAGTGTTTGATTCTTGTTCTTTGACATCCTTGCTTGTCCTTCAGCTAAGTTGCAATGATACCTGTATTCTACAATGATATACATCATTCCCCTTATTTGAAAATGCTAAAAGTTGTACTAATATATTTTTATCATTAATGGTCACCTTTTTATGTTAGATGCTGGTGGAGGAAAACTTTCTGTTTCTGCAACTGAAAATGGTATTAAGAAGGCTTCAGAAAGTGTTGTTTCTAATACACCTGCTCATGCGGTTAAGGAAGTCAAAATTAAAGAAACAGCTTCTGCTAGGTATGTTCTATCTGTTTCTGTTATTTATTTATGACTGTTTATTTAGTTTCTTATGTGCTCGTACTGCTTGCACTTCGGTTTCTGCGACACTGTTGGAAAATGGTCTGATTCACATTGCTTCAGTTGACTGATTAACTTCTCACATTTCTAGCATAACTAGCACAAAGCCTACTGAGGTTTTGTCAGCAGAGCAACCACCTGTTTCTGCAACTGAAAATTTTGCGGTGGCGTCAGGAGCTGCGACCATCAATGAACACATACAACCTCAGCCATGCTCTAGTAGGAACCTAGGGCCTACCGCTTGGACTTCAGGCGGTCATCGTTCAACTTCGGATCCTATACTTGTACGATCAAATGAGTCTAGGCCCCCAGGAGCAATTGGTGCTGTTAAACATGAAGGTGGAAGCCACAGATCTCGTGTTGAATCAAATTCTAATGCTTCTGTTGAAAGCAAATTGAATGCTGGTATACACATATTTCACATCTAAGGTTGTCTCTTTTGATTTTTCATTTGAGATCATGTTTCATATGTTTTTTTCTTCAAAATTTAGCAGCTCATGAGATTAGAATTTCATCTGCACATGGAAAAGTGGGTAGCAAGGTGCACGGCGCTGGCAAGAATCAACTTGCAGAGTTCTCAAGGCCCTCTTCCTCATCAGGTCATGCTGGGTCATCATCAAGTCGTCCTTCCTCAAATTATGGTAACCGGTCACAACAAGTAATTGGTCCTCCTAAAGGTATATAATGCTGACTTACATAACTAAAAATAAGTTCTCTTGATGTTCTTTTCTATAATTCCATCTCAAAGTCACGTGTGTGCTTCTGTTGGAGTATATAATTGTCTTGGGGCATTTTACTCTTTAGGAGGATGGAGTAGTGGTTTTAGACCACAGGGTTAATCAATGCCTGCTTTAATATAGACAACTAATATTTCGTGGGGTGAACTTACATCAACTGAAAGGACAAAAGTGTGTTCCTTTTAGTTATTCTGTTTCTGCATGGTGTTTGTGGTAAATTTCCTTAAGGTTAGCTCTAGTCGGAGTGTTTTAAACCCTTGTTTACATGCATGTATTCTACAGGGCACAACAAGGAGTGGAAGCCCAAGCCAACTAATTCAAGCAATCTTCTCGTGTCAAGAACCTCTGCCGCACCTGAGCATTCTTCTGATGCACCTGAACAATCTCCTGCTGCACCTGTGCAGACTAGTACTGCAGCCAAAACTGTTGAAGAGGTCCATGTAGTAAATGATGATATCTCTGGTTCTGAAGAACCTGTTTCCAAAGTTGAAAAGGAGTTGGAATGTTTACAAATCAAAGACACTCAGCATGTTATTATTCCAAATCATATTCATGTTCCTGAAGCTGTAAGGACTAGTCTAACATTCGGAAGCTTTGAGGCTGCTGTGGTGATTGGTACATTAAAAAGCTCTGTACATACTTCTGATTCAAGTCCAGTTGAAGATTCAGCAGTTGAGCAGGATGGCAGGTTTGTAAATTCTGTTTTCGGAATATGGTCATATGTTATTCAGCTGTTCCTTATTGTACATTGCCTGTAATTTAATGTTTGTGAAAAAGGCAGGATGACTACACCCACCCATTATGATTTAATTTGCACATCAGGGTTTCATGTTGATGTTATACTTTATAGGATTCATGTTATTTTGCTTCTCTATGGAAAAGGTTTTATATGATACGGATAGTATCATGTGCTGGCTTGATGATAAAATCTTTTTTTTTTTTTTTTGCTCCAGCAATGACAATGTAGTGGCACTTTCTGAGGAAGGAGATTCATTTGACCATCCACAATCTCCTCGTGTTCCAGAAAATGCATCATCTGCTGATGTTGATGTTCCCTCTAGTTCAGTATCATGTTTTGACAACTCGAATGAAACATCTAGCTTCCCTCAGCATCCTGTGGTTCAGGCATCTCCTCCTGCCTATAGTTATCCTGATGTGCCCATGCCTGTGCCAGTGCTGGAAAATACAGCACCATTTGATAGCTCTGACACTCAAGGACGCGATGCTTCTAGGGCTCCTAATTTTGTTGTAAGTGATCATGGCCTTTTTACCTTTCAACACCAGATCAGTAATCCATTTAAGTCTGTATAGGCGTTCTAGTTTCATCCTTTAATTTATTTGGATGTTTCCATGCATGTCTGCATCTTGTAGGTGCAGCAACCAATGGACCCTGCTACCGCCAACTTTTATGCACAATTCTATCGTTCTGGTGAAGTTGATGGGCGCGTTTCTCCTTTTCACTCTCCTGGAGTCTCCAAGCACAATGGGAATGCTGTGTACTCAGCACAAACCTCCGAGCCCGCGCAAGAGGTGTGTATCATTAACGCAATACTTTTGCTTCGACTTTTTTAAACTGAAGTTAAATCCCAGAGATTTTATCTGCTTTTGATCCCTGTTTTACTGGCTTTTGGAAAGTGAAATTTCAAAGTACAATAATTTATCTTCTTCTGGTCACATGCTAAAGTGAATGCATTAAGATAGGGTGTCATCTTGTATTCTTAGAACTTCGAAATTAATATAGATGGGGGGTGAAGCCTGTAATCGGGCCTTAGCTGTTAGGGTTAAAGCTCCAATTAGCTTGAAGGTTGTGGAACATTGTCTGTGTTTGTTAGATGATGATCAAATGTGACGAGATTATTTCATCTTTATCAAATGTATGTGTAAAGAAGTTTTTGAATACGTGATTTAGATTGGAGTTTGAAGAAACCAGAGCTCGTGTTCAGTTGGAATCAAGCATCATGTTTTTTTTGATGCAGGTTTTGGAATATACAAATGATGCTTATATAAATGCAGAAATATGAACACACCCTGTTTACCTCTATTCTGACCTATACCGTTAATGCTCTTATCCCCTTATTGCATCTCTTTATCCTAACCTTTGCGCTGCCACTCCACTGCCATCTGCCACTAGTGAAATCCATAGTGTTACTGATTAACCAATTATCACCACCACTTTTCATCTGCACTACCATCCTTATAAGCGGTGTTGACAATTATTATACGCCCTTGCTACTAGTTTCGAATATAAAGTTATCATCAGACAATGAAAATTAAATACCGGGTTCCTAATGTTTTATTGATGCAACAATGCCTTTCAACAATGTTTTGGTTAGGTTTAATGTTACATAACATCCTCTTGCCCTAACTTCTAAATTACGTTTACGTGTTCCAATCACAGGGAGGAAACCCGATGGCATTGCCTACCACGGGACAAGCTTCTCTTGCAAGTCAGGCTGGTTTGATGCCAAGCACTCTAGCTGTGACTCAACAAGCAGTCCCTCTATTTCGTCAACCACCTGGGCTGCCTATGCATCACTACCCTCCCAACTACCTCCCATATGGGCCCTACTTTTCCCCTTACTACGTTCCGCCCCCAGGCATCCACCAATTTTTGGGCAATAATGCTTTTCTTCAACAAGCTCAGGCTGGTACTGTTTATCCTGGTCCACCAACCGGCGCTGCTGGTGGAGTGAAGTACCCACTTGCTCAATTCAAGCCTCCTGCTACCAGTTCTGCGAATCCTACACACATGGGCGTCACTGCCAGTTATGGACCATATGGAACCTCTCCTGCTGGGTACAATGCAAGTTCAGCTTCAGCTGCTGGAAACTCTACTACTAATGAGGATCTTGCTGGATCACAGTACAAGGACAATAATGTGTATACTGTTGGACAGCAGGTTGGTTTTCTTCTCTCTCCAAAAACAAAGAAAGAAAAAAGGAAAATTAGGGTGAGAGAATAAGAGAAAGTATACAAATTACGGAGGCATGTTGCTTATTGCTTTATTCATACGCATTTGGGATCCTATAATGAGTATAGTGTCAAAATTGTAGATATGGAGTACTCCCATAATAAAATCTCGGGATCACTTCAGTATGAATAGGTGTTTTGATAGTTGCTATAAGAGATGATTAAAATCTAAAGATCTAGTAAAAAATATAATTTAGTGCGTTTGTTGATGAAGACATTTTTGTTGATGTTATGAGTTCATTATGTTTGCAGACTGAAGGCTCAACTGTCTGGATTACTGCGCCAGGTCGTGAAATATCTGGTTTGCCGGCCAACTCTTTCTACAATCTTCCTCCTCAAGGTCAGCATGTGACATTCACCCCCACACAGGCTGGTCACGGCTCTTTTGCGAATATGTACCACCACCACCACCCTGCACAAGGTGTGACAGCCGCAAACTTGCACCCTCTACTTCAACAATCCCAAGCAATGCCTGGGGGTGTTGATATGGTGGGACCAGCTCCCGGAAGTGTATACCAACCACCTCAGCATGCTACACAAATGAACTGGCCGAATAACTATTAAGAATAGGAAGTTGGGTTTTATTCGTTTCTTGTAAACCAGAAGTGGGTAAACTAATGAAATCCAAGCTTAAGCTGTCTTGGTAAGTTTTGGGAACGTGAAAGTGAGTTTCTTGGGATGGAAATTTAGTGAAGATACATGATGGGGTATGGGGGTTTAGATATGGTGAGAGTGTAAAGTTGAGATTTAAGAGTGGCGGTTGGAAAATTAGCTGATGATTATCTTCCAGTAACATGGGCGGAGAGATATCTATATAAAGAAGAAACACTCTTTGCCTATGTCTGATTTTACCAATCTTAAATGAGCTCAAGTTAGGTTTTCTCAGTTTTCAATCTTTCTGTTGGTATATTATTTCTAAGCTGAAGCTTTTTGGTTCAGTCCGAGGTTGTGTTCATCTCCTTCTCAAGATTTGCAGGACTCCAATGAGGTAAGTAGTAGCTTAGAAAAGATTCACTGGATTTACCCTCTTTTCCCTTTTGAGGTGAATTTTTGAATAGCAAGATCCGGAGATGTATGGCGAAACTGTTGTATTCCTCTTATGGCACTAAGAGTAGTTCAACAGTTTACATCGTTCAAGCAATGCATATTGTTTTCTACACCTCTCTCTGAATTTGCTTCTATTAGGTGTTCTGAATTCGGCGCACATGGGCAAAAGGCGACTCTTTCGTGACAATGAATGGTTTTTCTCGGAGTCATTATGTTTCGGGTTATGGTTTGATTAGTTGCCTATCGAATTGTTGCGACTGATTTACCTCTACAGCAATGATAGGTGCTGTGGGAAGTGTCTATTATTGAAAGGTTATGCATCATCTTGTGTTTATCGTGACAC
This sequence comes from Fagopyrum esculentum, assembly GCA_033239045.1. Lineage (NCBI taxonomy): Eukaryota > Viridiplantae > Streptophyta > Magnoliopsida > Caryophyllales > Polygonaceae > Fagopyrum > Fagopyrum esculentum. Next base: position 3,562,477 of record BSUD01000007.1, on the reverse strand, counting down.
TATCGTACGTCTTCCGGTGTGTGTTCGTTGTCGACTGGAAGGCAACAGATGTGTGTTCGTTGTCGACTGGAAGGCAACAGAACTTACGAGTTCATGACTCATCTAGTAAATTTGTACGACCAGATTCCTTAACATTCACTAAAAACATTGCACGAGTATAAGAGTAAATACTGTAATAAATTGATTTCATAATGCGAGTCCATACCAAAATCGAGAGATTTGTAATGTCGAATTATTGAACAAGTTGAACCTAGTTGTGCTGGTTCCCAACGTGAAAACGTCATTTTCACGGTGGGTATCAATGCAGGAACAGTGTTTTTGTGTCCAGAGTTGATGTGAAAGCGCGGAAGTAACAGTTTCACGTTGATAGACTACTTGGAATTTATATTAACACGTTGACTTACAATGTGATTATTTGTAATAAATTGATTTCGTAAGTTCTTTCTTTGTCTTTTGACTGGTTGTTGTAAAGAATCAAGATACGTATGATTCGGCTCCAAACTGGTTTCGTAGGGTGTTGATAAAAGATTAAACTTATTCGGTAAGCTTATTTTTTTTATTAAAACAATCTAAATATTAATTGTTTAGTTTTCTAAAGATATGATAGATTGATAGTTAAACTTAACTAGTACATTACCATGTTTACAAGGAAAACAATATCTTGATTTCAGATATACTTAACATAACTTATCACCTACACTACTCTTTAACGTAAACTTCTCTTGCTTATAAGGAAAGTGAATTGATTTACGATAACGTGGGTTCCATATATATATTGAAAATAATGTGAGTAGTAATCAAACCATAACCCGAAAATTAATGACTCAGTTGCCTTTTGCCAATGTACGCCGAATTCAGAACACCTAATAGAAGCAAATTCATAGAGACGATGTAGAAAACAATATGCATTGCTTGAACGACGTTAACTGTTGAACTACTCTTAGTGCCATTAGAGGAATACAACAGTTTCGCCATACATCTCCTTATCTTGCTATTCAAAAATTCACCTTACAGGTAAAAGTTAAAAGAGGATAAATCCAGTGAATCTTTTCTAAGCTACTACTTACCTCGTTGGAGTCCTGCAAATCTTGAGAAGAAGATGAACACAACCTCGGACTGAACCAAAAAGCTTCAGCTTAGAAATAATATACCAACAGAAAGATTGAAAAACTGAGAAAACCCAGATTGGTAAAATCAGACATAGGCAAAGAGTGTTTCTTCTTTATATAGATATCTCTCCGCCCATGTTACTGGAAGATAATCATCAGCTAATTTTCCAACCACCACTCTTAAATCTCAACTTTACACTCTCACCATATCTAAACCCCCATACCCCATCATGTATCTTCACTAAATTTCCATCCCAAGAAACTCACTTTCACGTTCCCAAAACTTACCAAGACAGCTTAAGCTTGGATTTCATTAGTTTACCCACTTCTGGTTTACAAGAAACGAATAAAACCCAACTTCCTATTTTTAATAGTTATTCGGCCAGTTCATTTGTGTTGCATGCTGAGGTGGTTGGTATACACTTCCGGGTGCTGGTCTTTCCATATCAACATCTCCAGGGATTGCTTGGGATTGTTGAAGTAGAGAGTGCACGTTTGTGGCTGTCACAGCTTGTGCAGGGTGGTGGTGGTGGTACATATTCGCAAAAGAGCCGTGATCGGCCTGTGTGGGGGTGAAAGTCACATGCTGACCTTGAGGAGGAAGATTGTAGAAAGAGTTGGCTGGCAAACCAGATATTTCACGACCTGGCGCAGTAATCCAGACAGTTGAGCCTTCAGTCTGCTGTCCAACAATGTGCACGTTATTGTCCTTGTACTGTGATCCAGCAAGATCTTCATTAGTAGTAGAGTTTCCAGCAGCTGAAGCTGAAGCTGCATTGTACCCAGCAGGAGAGGTTCCATATGGTCCATAACTGGCAGTGACGCCCATGAGTGTAGGATTCGCAGAATTGGTAGCAGGAGGCTTGAATTGAGCAAGTGGATACTTCACTCCACCAGCAGCTCCGGTTGGTGGACCAGGATAAACAGTACCAGCCTGAGCTTGTTGAAGAAAAGCATTATTTCCCAAAAATTGGTGGATGTCTGGGGGCGGAACGTAGTAAGGGGAAAAGTAGGGCCCATATGGGAGGTAGAGGAACTGCTTGTTGAGTCACAGCTAGAATGCTTGGCATCAAACCAGCCTGACTTGCAAGAGAAGCTTGTCCCGTGCCTGTGATTGGTAAATCAGTAATACTATGGATTTCACTAGTAGCAGATGGCAATAAGAGGAATGGCGTTCACGCGATGGTGGAGTGGCAGCGCAAAGGTTAGGGATAAAGAGATGCAATAAGGGGATGAGAGCATTAACGGCATAGTCAGAGACTCAGAATAGGGCGTCTTTCATATTTCTGCATTTATTTTTATTTTGTTATTATTTAAGGGAAAATCATTTAGCACAGTGGATAGCAGGGAGAGCGGGGGATAGAAAGAGGAGTCTCTTTATTCGAACAATCTCAATTTTTGTGAGCTTCGATGCAACAGGTTTGTTGGATCTACCAATTTTGACTACTCCATGCGATCTTCTAAACTGGTTCGAATGGCATGCATTATGGAAACGCGGATCTGGCTATACTTGATTGCATTTGGCACGTTCGGAACTAGATCCTGTTGATTTGGTTGTCTTTACAAGGTATATGACGACTAATCTGATTGCATTTCTCATCGAGCAATGTTATACTGCGTATTGTGTTTCCGTTGTAATTCACTAGCATTTTGCTGTTTTCTAGGTCAAAATTAGGCTTGTAGCTTAGAAGCCTGCGGTTTGAAGATGCAAGGACGGTCTCCGTTTCTGCGAAATGCTAATCTGAGACCAGAGAATTTGGGGCAACATGCTCTCTCTATGATTGGAAATCTATGTTTCACAGTATTTGTTGTTGGAGTGTTGGTCTTCACCATTATAGCTGCTACCTATGAGCCTGACGATCCGCTTTTCCACCCTTCTGATAAGATCTCCGATTTTCTGACATCAACATCCAATGCGACCTTGAAATCTGACAACACGGTGGTGAAGACCGGGGAGGATTTCATGTCTCCCAATCAGACGGCGTTCACCACTTTCATAAACCTCACTGATCTTGCTGGACCTAACGAGGTGGGTGAGATTTCGAAAGCTGATTGTGAGGGTGAATTGGGGAAACCCATTGATTGTAGGGACCCTGAAGTTTTTCATATGATGATGAGAGCTACCATTGAGAAGTTTAAGGATATACATTTTTACCGATTCGGAAAGCCAGTTCGTGGATCGGATGATAATAATTGCGATATGGCATGGCGATTTAGGCCCAAGGAGGGGAAGGCGGCTGGGTTTTACAAGGATTACAGAAGGTTTGTGATTCTAAGGTCTGAAAATTGCACTTTTAGTGTAACTGGTATTGGAGAGTATCATACTGGTGTTAATGCAAGAAAGAAGAAGAAGAAACATCAGGTTTTCGAGAAGCCTGGACAGACAGAGGATGCAGCTGGCTTGCCTGTTCTTGGGGATATAGTTAATGATACCCTTCCCGTTATTGAATCCCAAGATGCATTCAAGAATGGAAAGTACTTGATTTACTCTGGTGGAGGTGATAGGTGCAAGAACATGAATCAATTTCTTTGGAGTTTCTTATGTGCTCTTGGGGAGGCTCAGTATTTGAATAGGACTTTAGTTATGGATATGTCTCTTTGTCTTTCATCAATCTACACAAAGAGCAATCAGAACGAGGAGGGGAAAGATTTCAGGTATTACTTCGATTTTGAGCACTTGAAGCATTCAGCATCAGTGCTCGATCAAGCTCAGTTCTGGATGGGTTGGAATAAATGGCATCGAAAAGATGGATTGGCGCTTTATCTAGTGGAAGATTTTAAGATCACACCAATGAAGCTGAATGATGTAACGGATACTTTGATAATGAGGAAGTTTGGAACAGTTGAACCCGACAATTACTGGTATAGAGTATGTGAAGGGGAAGCCGAATCTGTTATTCAAAGACCATGGAAACTTCTATGGAAATCGAGGAGATTAATGGACATTGTTTCAGCTATTGCAGCTAAGTTGAATTGGGACTATGATTCTGTTCATATTGTTCGAGGTGAGAAGGCAAGGAACAAAGATTTATGGCCAAATCTTGACAGAGATACCTCACCAGATGCCCTTGTGTCGAAACTGCGTGATAGGGTTGATGAAGGAAGAAATCTTTATATTGCAACTAATGAGCATGATAGATCAATCTTTGACCCATTGAAGGACAAGCATACTACTCACTTTCTTGATGATTATAAGGATCTTTGGGATGAAACTAGCGAATGGTACTCGGAAACTGCAAAGATCAATGGTTCTCCAGTTGAATTTGATGGTTACATGAGGATATCTGTTGACACAGAAGTGTTCTTGAGGGGTAAAAAGCAGATTGAGACTTTCAATGACCTGACTAACGATTGCAAAGATGGAGTAAACACTTGCAGCTCTAGCTCGTCACGGTAATTGTATCAGGAATCAAGGTCTGTTTGTTATAAAATTCATCTACTTACTGATAGATACCAATTTCATTCACACATATCTTGGGTTTTGATGGAAGATCCATACTGAGGCACAAACTATCAAGAATCCTGTAGAAATAACTCAGGTTCCACTTTCATTTGATCATCTTAACTTGTTGTATTGTCCTTACTCATATTAGGGTAAATTTTTTTTCTACTCTTATACTGAAAGGCACAATCTGATGCTCTATGGTTGGTTTAGTGTTTATCTATGAAGTGTTTTATGTTTAAAACCACAATCTAATGTTCTGCTGTTGACTTGCTGGTTTTATTAGACTTGTCCAAAAATCAGTTGGTTTAGAATTGACAAAATTTGCCCAACTCATATGATTGATGATTAAGTTATATTTCAAACCCATCTAAGCCATCTTTATGTTTGTATAATTCACTTGACTCTTATCAGGATCAAAGATTCACTTGACTCTTATTGGTTGATCCTTAAGATACTCAACTTCTTCCTATTGCTCAAATAATTTAGTGGTAAGACATGGAAAGCATTGTGGAAATCTCTATTAGCATCATGAAGCTTGTTGAAGTTTCTCCTGACCTACCAACATATTATCCTATCCAAAGCAAGTGCAGTAAACACTTACCTGCTTTTTGTTTTATAAAATTGTTTCTTTTGATTTCAACTCGAAGTTTCTATTGACAATGGACATCAGCCAATGAAATTTTTTTACCACTTTCCATGTGTTAGAGCTGAGATTTGTGAAATATGAAGAGTTGCAGCTAGATATGAGTGATAAAGCTGAAAGTTTTATTTGCAAGGAGATCCACGTGAATTTGTTTTTGAATTTAGACAAGGAAAAGATATTGAAATTGTTGATGATTGATTATCAAAGCGATAATGCATGGGCCATGCATCTGTCTTTTTCTTTTCTAACATATCTTTATATCTTTAGGGATTGTTGCTAATCAGCTTGTCTACACACTTTTCACCCACCCCCAACACCAATGGTCTTTGGCTATACACCTCTAAAAAGAATATGATGGGGTCGAGTTAGGAAAGAGATTCGATTTCCCGAAATTCGAACATTCGAGGAATCGGAAGAACTAGTAAGAGGAAACGCTCCATGACGAGCGTAGAACGAAAACATCGAGGAAAAACGAGTGTGACTAGGTGTGACGATTGGGTCATTTGAATCAGGTTCGTGTCAAATCGGTTATTACATAATATGGGTCAAGTTTGTATTCGGATCCGTTTCCATTCAACATAGATTTGAACTACAGATCACAAATACCACAATGTAGAAAGTGGGAATCAAACTCGTTGAGACAACAAGAAAGAATCTGGTCAAATACACCCTTTTCTATTTCCATTAAATTTTTGTACCCCTTCAATTTTTACGGCTTTCATTAAACATATTTATATCATAAGCCTAGTTACTGAGAGAAATCTCATATTGGCGAAATCTCATAAAGGCGACAACAATGCACTTGGATTTGAAACTGATCAAGAACTCAAGTTGCTTAGAACACCACAATTCAGTTGCAGGATACATATACAAGAAAGAGCTTACACATTTGGTGATATAACCAAAAGGGCTCATCCAACAAACTGTACACTGATGGGTGCTGATGCTAAGCATTGCTACAGCTACTGCTTCTACTATGTACAAACACACACAAAGGCGGGAAAACACGAGTCACGAACAGCGTCTCGTTCGGTTCATCTTCACCAAACATGGCAAAGGGTGTCATCTTCAGTAGTCACTAAAGGTGTTCTACAAAGAGGGCAAGTGATGTTCCAGTAATCCAACCATTGATCTAAGCAACCCTTGTGAAAAACATGTCCACATGATAAATCATTGATCTCTGAATCTGGCTCAAACCCGCAAAGACAAACTGCGCAATCTTGTTCTTCGGCTTCTTCGTGTTCTTCTTTCTTGCACACTGAATCAAACCGTACAGCTTGTGTTTTGCTCCTGAACTCATCAAGGTATGAGTCACTTGAGGCTAGCCGGTTAGAACTGATGTCTTCATCTGAGGTATCCACAGATGAAAAAGCCGAATCCAAGGGAACTCGAAGTATGAAAAGTAAAGCTCGAATGAGGTAGCCTACAATGGTGAATGGAACTGCAGTGTTCACCAAGATTACACACAGTACACCTTCCGATGGGCTTGGGAGTGTTGCTAACCCCATTATGCCTTCTTGATTCTGTTAAAAGAAGCAAATCAAAATATTAGCAATCTCTCTAGCATATGCAATCACTCGTAATCTCAGACACAGATCAAACAAACACGGAATTTTCTTGAAAAATACTGAATGATGTCATCAAGTCAAAGCCCAACTCTATCATTATCATCAGCAGAAGCAAAATACAAATTGATAAGATCAAAATCAAATCTCTAAACATTGAAAATTCCATTACGATACTCAAGAGCCAAAGCAAAATCAGTAGTAATTTCACTAATTTGAGCTAAACCAATTCAATTGAAGAAACCCTAATCTCAAATAACCTGTTAATTTAACAAAAAAAACAACAAAAACAGTGAAAACACTTCCAGAAACGAACCCAACTCAATGCAGTGAAGAACAAACCAGCACAACACCACAAAACCCTAAAATCTAAAATTATTAATTTGCAAACAGATTCAAGTATCTATTTTAGGGGGTTAAAGCAACACAGTTTTCCAGATAAAAGATCCAGAAAAAGAAGGGCAAGAACAAATCAATGAAACTCAACCCATAGATAAAGAACCAGATCCATGATATCTATCATAGAGATGAAAGAAACTTACATGGAGATTATTATCTGTTTCTAAGATCCAGATCAAGCAAAGAGAAATGAGAATAGATTTGGGTTAATTGAGGAGATAGGATGTGATATGAAATGATAGGATGGATTATCCAAGAGGCTTGGCAGAAGCTTTATAGTAATAGACAACAATTCTGTAAAGAAGACAAAGCACTGAAAACAGAACCCAGTGCCCACCCCATCCAGCTCCTACTAACCAGGGTTACTTGCTAATTAACCATGGTTAATCCATCCCCACCTTTGCTTTGACCAGGGTTACTTTAGTTCTTACATCATACAAATATGATCACATTAGCAATTCTCTTAATATTTAAATAAAACAATGTTCTATTAAATAGACAAGTAACTGTACGGTTACGGGTTTTGTCACCGTCACAGTTACGAGTTTCGAAACCGCGATGATTTTTGGTTGTGAATTCTAACCCAAGAAAAAAATTTGAATTTCGAAACTTGTGACCGTGTCAGATGTCAGAAAAGAAAATAATTCAATTTTTTAAACGGTTTCGAAATCCGTAACCATGACGGTCACAAGTTCCGAATGCGCAATACGTTTGTATTTACATATGAAATAAATAGGTGAATTTGTATTAAGTAACAAGCTATAGACTATGCACAAAAAATGTGGAAACTTTAGTATAGAAAATGGTACAATTTTCCAAAGATTTGCCGTGTTAGGTACACATTTTTTTAATGTTAGATTCATAACATTACATTGGTCATTATGACTTGTAAAAGGGTTTGCTTCCATCCAATTATAACCCATAAATGTATGACTAATTGACTAGCACTTACCAAATTGCTTGGCCCACAACTACTAATAATATATATTTTTTTCCTAACCACCACTAAGGAATTAAAGAGAAGAAAAAAAAAATCATAACATATTTCAAAAAATATTTATCATTATTTAGCTACTATAATTTTTCGTTTTTGTAAATTTATTATCTACTTAAAAATTGGTTGTTAGTAGTAGGTTTTTAGAAAAATAGACTATTAAATAATAATAAATACTATATATGATGATATATTCAAGTATAATAATAAGAATATAAAATTTTAGGGGAGTATTATTTACACGGTTCAAGATTTCGTTAACGCACCGCTCATACACAATGCGTGACCGTCACGGTCACGCATTGCGTAACCGTAAAAAAAAATAAAAAATTATTTATTTATTTTTTTCCTGACATGAAGGTGTCAAATTTTTTATTTTTTTTTCGGTTAGAGTTCATGTAGAAAATTATCAAGATTCGGAGTAAAGTTCACGGTTGCGGATCCCGTAACCGTGACATTATGACGGTTACGAGATCCGTATGCGTGGTGCAATAACGAAATCTTGAACCGTGCGAATACGACTTCCGAAATTTTATTAAGATATATTTTAAATTTTGTTCTCATCATCTTTTTATTTAACTGGCAACTAGGGGTGAGCAAAAATATCCGATCCGCTAATCCGAAAATTCGATCCGAAAAAACCCGAATCCGAAGATATCCGACCATTCGTTATCCGATCCGATCCGGACATATTTTTTGGATATTCGGATCGGATATCCGTCCGGATAAAACTGTCGAATATCCGGTGTTCTCGGATCGGATTCGGATCAAATTTTTTAAAGTTTATCGGATCGGATATCCGTATATGCTCACCCCTACTGGCAACAAACCCACTAACTTTCATTTGTGATTTATTGGAGTATCTTTTTTTTCCTAACATGGGATATATCCAAAATTTCTAAAATTTAACAAGAAAAATAGTAATTTTCATTAAATGAGAAGAAAATGACAAAAAAAAGGACACGTTAATAGCATAAGAATTTCACGTGGCCGTCAATGGCTGTTCCTCGTGCCTCCTTGTGCTTCATTTCACTCTCGATGGCTAAGTTTTAACTTCTTTTACAAGTCTTAATTTTAAATAAAATTATATTCCACAAAAAGATGAATAAAATATATAAATTTACATTATTAAAATGATGTAATACGAATAAAATCTGAAGACAAGAATATATTTTTGAGATTTTCATTTTTCTGATTTTCCATTTTGTCGGAAGGCTTCGATGTACACTAACCTGGACATGCTATGAATCTAGACATTTGTTAATTACACGTATGCACTATGCAGTACTATTGTGTTGAATTTTTAGGATTTGAGTTTCTTAAAATTTAAGGTTGAACATAGCTTTCTGAATTAATTATTTGGACTTATATTACTATATTATAAGTGATATATAATATATAGTAATAACAAAAATACGTTTTTATACTGTCTGAATAATTTTAAGTTGCTCCATGTTTTGGTGTTTGGTTGGAGTGGAGGGAAGCATGCATGGATTGATTTGACGGGGTCTCACCGTTTGTGGGATTATGGAACAGACCTTTTGTTATGGGTCATACAGCTTTTAGAGCGGCATCAGCTAAGGTTGTCAAGTATGGAAGAGCATGTGTTGAAAACCAACACGTTTTTCTTCCATTTGCTATTGACACGTTTGGATTTTTTTGCACCCGATGCTGTTGATATTCTCAAGAGGGTGCAAAAATTTATGCATAGTAACATTATGACCTCTAGATTTGTAGATGTTGTTTTTAAAAGGTTTGACTTTGTCATCCATAAAGGTGTAGCGGCGCAACTTGTTTCTCGCTTACCTTCTACTTTTACTACTATGTAAACAACTATTCATATAATATTTCATCAATTGGGCTCTAAAAAAAACTATGAAATTATCAGAAAATTTAAACTTAATTATATATTTAGTTAAAGGTTGCTAAATTTCACGAGATATAAAAGTAAAAATTATTAAATCTTCTTGTAATTGAATAAATTTTGTCAAATCTTAAAAAATATGGAATTCGTCAAATTTATCATACGTGGGCCTATGGGCCCAAGAAGAGATTGTAAGGCCCATGTAGCCCAGGAAGAGATGATAAGGCCCATATAGCACAGGAAGAGATGGTATGGCCGCAAGATTCTGATGGATTTTTCTACTGCAATTTCGCAACTCCTTTGCAGGCTTCAAGCTACTGCTACCATGTTCGTTGAGTTTCGTCAAGTGAGCTTTAAAATCGACTGTTGTCTTCTGTATGTTTTTGTGTTCTTTGCATATCATATGGCTGAAACGTTTATAAATTTACAATAATTTTGAAGTTAGGTTGATTGCTGAATTTGTGGCGCCCGGCTAATGGTGATGTTGTGTTGAATCTTGTAGTGTTGAGCCGAAGGAGAGAACAAGTCTTCGATTCAGAGTTGAGAAAGGCTTCAGGGAAGTCAAATGAAGCGGCTAACAAGGTTTGCGCCGAGTCTTTCTGTGCTTATATTCGGTTTCAGTAAATTTATTGTCATTTTTAGGTTATTCAACTTGAACACGATCGTATTTTTGGCGCCAAGTATATCAATGCTTACGTTCGGTTCCTTAGTAGATTTGATTCATGAGAAGCCTTGCAATTTGGTTCGTTTTACTACCATCCAGTGAAGTCAACGGCTGCTTAACTACAAATTTAAAACTACCAGTCAGCAAAGAACGTGGATACCATTATGAAAACTTGAATAGAATTGATAAGTAGCTGTATAATCAATTAAATAATTCGTAATGATAGTCGCCAAGAGCTTCAATAGGGTATATATGACATCTGTTAAACCTGCAGAAGTCACCCTTTCACAAAAGTCATCCAGCATTTACTTATCCCAATCAATTTAGCCAACCAGCACCATCACCACTATCGGATCCAGATCAATGGCTGAAGCAGCTTTGTTCACCCTTGCTTCCAAGGTGTTAACCACCATCATCTCCGATTCATTTAAGATGGCTTATGAAAAGACTCGTTCTATTAAAAAAGCAAGGAAAGAGCTTAGGAAGACTGTCCAAACAATCCAATCCATCCTTGTTGATGCTGAGAAGCAGCAACAAGACTACACTGCTGTTAAGAATTGGATCAACAGGGTTCGGGATGCGCTGTATGATGCAGACGATCTGTTTGACGAGGTCATCGCTGATGATCTGCTCAAGCAGCAAAGGGGCATGCTGAAAAAGGTATGGAGTCCTTTCTCTATGCTCAAATCAAATGACTCCATTGCTAAGAAAGTCACCAATATCAGAAAGTGTTTTGATAGCATCTCAAAAGACATGGTCCCCTTTAACTTTGTGAAGCTTGGAAATCTGAAACCAACAATTGATATGATGCGAGGAGTGGAGACCGGGGCTTTTGTAAACCCAGATGAAGTCATAGGTAGAGATGAAGACAAGAAAATCATTCTAGATTATGTTGAAGATAGGTCGTCATATGCTAACCGAAATGTTTCAGTCATTGCCATAGTCGGAATAGGGGGAATGGGGAAGTCTACTCTTGCTAAGCTAGTTTACAATGATCCAAAGGTTTCAAGCGGCTTTAGAAAGAGGTGGTGGGCATGCATTAATGATATTTCTGATGAGAAAGAAGTCACTGGGAAGATCTTCCGATCCATAACTGGGAATTCGTATCATGAGTTAAGCTTGAATGACTTGCAGATGGGGATTAGGGAATACATAAGTAAGAACGGCAAGTACCTTCTCGTACTGGATGATTTATGGGATGAAAATCACGCTGCAGGAAGGGAATTGAGGTCTTTATTAAGTAGTGATGATGCCAAAGGTAGTAGGATAATTGTCACTACAAGGTCTTCATCAGTTGCCCGGGCTGTGGATGCAGATAAAACTCACGTCCTAAATGGCTTGTCAGAGGATGCTTCATGGAAACTCTTTAAAAGTTTAGCTTTTACTGGAGAAAACCAGAATGACAAGAATTGGATTGAACTCGGCAGAAAAGTTGTGAAAAAGTGTGCAAATGTCCCCTTAGCTATAAAGAGTATAGCTAGTCTTCTATATGCAAAGGCTACCTTGCTAGAATGGAAGTCTTTTGAAAATGAAGAGCTCTCAAATATAGAATTGAGTCGCAATCCCGTAATGTCTGCACTAAAACTGAGCTACCTTCACCTATCACCAAACTTGAAACCCTGTTTTGCTTACTGTTCCTTGTTTCCAAAAAATTATAAAATTAATAAAGATGAATTAATAAATCTTTGGATTGCACAAGGATACGTTGAGCCTAATAATGAAAAGCAAACTGTTGAGGAGGCAGGCCATGGATATTTTATGGAATTGGTTCGGAGATTCTTTATTGAAAAGGCAAGAGAAGATATATCTGGTGAAGTCTGGGAATGGAAAATGCATGATTTGATCCATGATTTGACACAAAATGTGGCTGGGGAGGAAAGTAGTATATTGATTCGAGGATCGAATAAATTTTGCAAAAACAATCGGCATTTAAGCATTGGTTGTGAGACAAATAGCTCATGGAACATTCCACCCTCATTACTCGTTAGTTCTAGTGGGATACGCTCCTTTCTCTTTGTGTTTGCTGGCTCACCTAGCCCATTGGTCCTTGGTCATCTATTGACAAAGTTTAAGCTCCTACGTACACTGAGTTTGAGTTGTCAGGGTATTGAGAAGGTTTCTTGCTCTATTGGAGAGCTGAAGCACTTGAGATACCTGGATATTTCAGGGAACAATTTCACACATCTTCCAGATTCCATCACAAAGTTGGTGAATTTGCTTCTTATAGACATCTCTCAGTGTGCAAGACTTGAAATATTGCCTAGGGAATTCAGGAAATTGGTTAGTCTTAGACATTTGTATGACAAAGATTGTTATGGGCTAAGGTATATGCCGTGTGGTTTAGAGAAGCTGACTTGTCTACAAACCCTTCCTTGTTTTAAGGTGGGTAAAGCAATGGGAGCTGGTAATATCAGTTGCAGGGTTGATGCATTGGCTGCGTTGAAGCTCAAAGGAATGCTGGATATAGTATTTGATGGTGACGTAGATGATTGTAATGGCGTTGATTGCTGGCAGTTACCCGCAACCATATCAATTCTCAGTTTATGGAATTGCACATGGATGAAAATTCCACAGTGGTGGCAGAGTGCAGATCTCCCTTCCAACCTTGTTAAACTCTATGTTGATTCATCTTCAACAGTAGAACATCTCCCACCACTTAGGCACCTTCCATGTCTCAAGCATCTCCAACTTTCGAAATTGACCCAATTGAAATACATAGAAGATGACAGAGAGGAGAATAAAAGGAAAGCAGACACTGTCTCTATAGAATCATTATTCTTTCCTTGCCTAGAGAAACTTGTCCTCTGCGAAATGCCACTATTAAAGGCATGGTCAAGGCAAGTAAAAGCAATATTAGCAGCAACAATCAAAGGCAAAACTACAGACGGTGATAATCATCTAGATATGTACAAAATACGAGGATATAAAGCAAGGTCAAGGCAAGAAGAAACAATAGCAGCATCAAAGAAAGGCAAAGCAACGGAGGGTGGTGATGATCTTGATCTCCTTCAGATTTTACCTTCGCTTCCTGTTCTATCAACCTTGCATATTTCTGACTGTAAAGAACTAAAATGTATGCCACTATTGCCCCACCTTCATAAACTACAATTGGCAGGGATATCCGAGGTTTTGGTGTTGCAATTGTTATCAACTTCTCTCCACCCTATTTCTTCAAGAAGTAGTTCTCCATCACCATATTTGGAAACTATATCAATCACGAGGTGCTCTTTAAACAGCATTCTTTGTATAGGTTTACTGACCACTTCTCAGCTTCCCAGGTCCAAGTCCAGGATATTCGAAATGTTCGATGCAGTGAAGGGGGATGTGAATTGGGAATCCTTCCCTAATCTTCGTCATTTAACTCTTGGTGTTTATCAGAAGCCAACTAGGCTCCCCGATTGTCTTCAACGCCTTCAAGACCAGGGTATACTCCATATCTACCTTGAGAGGTAAGTTGCTTCATATATCAAATTGATTCATGTGGCTTGTACTTCTACTGGATCATTGGTTTTCTCCACACTGCCTTTTTTTATTTTATATTATTATTTTTATTTTGGTTTTTCAAACTTCTTATGTGCATCTTTGTTTTTTATCCAGACCTGATGGTGAATTCTTCAACCAAACTCAGAGACCCATGTTTTCTCCCACTGGTAGGCTTCCTCTCCATTGCCTTTCATCAATGGATTACCACAGCATTTAACGGAGGTTTAAATGGGTGGTTTTCTGTAAATATGTAGAAAACCATGTAATTTGTTCTATATTTATATTGGAAATTTTATCTTTCTTATATAGTGGCATTCATTGGCTTGGAAAATTACCATATCCAACCATTTTATTCAGCTGTTTATCTTATGATTCAAGGGTCCAATAGGGAAAGTAAATTGTAAAGTATAAAAAAAACTGGTTTGAACTTGACTCTTTATTAATTTTGTAATGTGCAGTAGATGTCTGCAACCTGATTCTTCCAGTGAAATCGAGGAGCAACCTGATTTTGCCAGTGAAACCGAATCTTATTGGACTTCATACAAGAAGATGATGCATTCTCTACAGCATCAATATTAGTTTCTTCCCTAGAGTGTTGTCCTCCACGGCATGCGAGGATTGATGGTATGGACAAGGCAAGTAGAATGGTGATCATCTTCATCTCCTTCAGATTTTACCCTAGCTTCACGTTTGGAACATTTGACAACTCTTCAGCTTCTTTAGTTGGATTATGTTGCTTCAAGTACTCTATCCTGTTGTCGTCGATCCAACTGGCTTTTAGATATTTGGTCATTATATTTTATGTTTAGGTTTCTATCTTTTAGATGGTATTGACCTATTTGAACTCGCATTGGTTATTGTAATCGGTATCACAAAAACATAGTGCAAAAACCCTGGCTTGGTAGTGCCTCCAGACGTAGTCACGGATTGTTGGCGAACTGGGTAATCAATTAATTGTCTTTATCTCGTTATTGCATTCAAATCCTTTGATTTTTTTGCTTAGAAGTCGTGAGGAATAGAAGCAATTGTACTTGGCGCCATCCCATTGCCACACCCTTGAGGAATTGTGGTTTCGAGACTGTCCAATGTTGGAGTTGTGGGATTAAGAGAAGAGGGGTTTGGACTTTATACAAAGTTCAATGTAATGGACAAATGGCAACCTTTAGTCAGCAATTATTCTTCCTTTTCACTCCTATGTTTTGGGCTATTGTTACCCCTAGTGCGTAGTTGTAAAAAAAGAAATTTTTTATTTTTTTTAAACCGGCCGTCATTTTTCCTTAGTTTTTCAAATGAAATGTTTGATATGGAAGACTACGCATTACGCATACGCAATGCGTAGTCGTAATCATACTACGCATACGCAATGAGTAGTCATTTTCCTTTATTTTTCAAACGAAGTGAGCTTGTTGTACGGCTCCGCAGTGTGTAGTTGGACAAGGAGTATGACTATCCCGACGCTATGAAAGGTTAAATTATTACACGTAGGAGCTTAAGTGGTGTGTTTGATTTTTCAATGATTTCTAGAGAAGAACAGTTTGTTCATCTCTAAGCTTTTATGCACTCATAATTCTGCTACATAAGGTTGAGTGGTGGCAAAGGCCTCGCCATCGAGATTTGACCTCGAACAAAGTACAAACCTGGATGATCCGATAGGAGCTGCACTTCCTGGAGCTTTAGATTGACTGCCTTCTCCGCTACCAAGATTTCTTGTATTTGTTTCAGCAGCGAATTTGTTGAAAAGTGACGAATCTCAAGGAGTCGTCAACATTTTGTGTTTTTGAGAAGGAAAAAAGTGAAACGAAACTGAGATTTCTTGTGATTTTAAAGACAAATCGCAAGAAGAAAAGAAACGAGCGATGAAGAGGAGACCGAGAAGAATGAAGCAAATATGAGATGATGGAATCCAATATCTGAGGATTGATATGCTAGGGATGAAAGCGAGTGTCTAGAACAGATACATTGGAAGATACAAATAACAATCTGATAGCATATTAACCTAATTCCACTGTGTATTCTGCCATTGTTGAAGGAGATGAAGAATAGAGTAGAATTGAGAGAAGAATGGTTCAGGGAGAAGAGCTAATTCTCATTGTTGGAAGGTGAGTATGAATATTTTACAACTGCATATTTATACTAAGCCCCCGTTTGATTGTAACTTCGAAATGATTTAAAAAATTAGACTAGATTCGTTTTCATTCCGTTTCCGGAGTTTAAACCAAACGGGCCCTAATCATGTGTAAAGAAAACAAGAGAAAGCCAACTCTCTCCCTTATAAATACAGGTCAACTCTGTAAACTGAACACCAAGTCTAGTGACTGCAATCCGTATCTCATCACAAACTGAGTAATCATAAGATGAACGAGATCTGTCTGATGTTCATTATCAACAACAAAAAATGCAAGAGAAATACAGCCATAATGCAAACTCAATCTTGATCAAATAGTAGCAGTAACAATCTTCAGTTATAACAATGTTTCCACAGCTAAATAAGCAATTTACATGGAGAGAAGACGAGCTACAAAATTACGGGATTCACCACCGACACGCAGTCGAGTTTTGATTCTTATGTTACACATCACGTACGAGGAATACAAGTAGTTACCCTCAAATCATTTAACGTACTGAATCTAGAGCGCTATACATGATACATCTCCCATGCACAAGGATAAGGAAACATGTACAAACTTCAGCACCCAATTGTCTAGCTACATACAAGCTCACCATTCCGTTCGGGTACCATGAATACGCGACTAGTTAAGCCAACGATTCTAATAATCATGTGTTTTTTGTTTACTATGGATTAAGGCATACATGCATACCTTCTTGAATGCTCTGCTTGGATTTTGCTTTTGACTCCCACGTTGTATGTTCATTGTCATCAGCTCTTGCTTTCCCGGGTTTCCATGGGCGAGAGTCAGTTCCCTCTCGTCCCATCAGCTCCAACCACAAACCCGAGACGTTACACCCGACCAGAAAACCCGGCCAGATACAACTCAACTGTATATCATCACAAAGAGGAGAAATAAACACAGTAAGATTCACAACGCACAAGAGCAATTTGGTAAAATGAGGATAATTAAGAACTGGGTTAAATAGGCTTTTTTTATAGACTTTTGTTTTGTAGACTGCTAATTTTACCCTATCTATAATTCTCCCCTGGATGAAAGAATTGGGTTAAATAAGGGTATATTTACTAAAATGAGTTTACGTTATCCTACTGTTAATAGAGTAATAGTGGTAAAATGGCTAACTGTATCGAATCTTACGCTTTAGAAGCTTCTTGTTTGGCTCAAGGGATCATAATCATACGCATCACCTGCCTTGACAAATCGACCCTTAACTCGCTTCCTTACGTCGGCCCTTTCTTTGCGAGATGCGTACCTTACCCTCTTCTCAAATCTGTTAAATCAAGTTGTGAGTGCATTATATTAGAAAAGTGACTTTTTATGTGTAGTGAAATATACAAGAGGAAGCTGACTTACTTGCGGGTTTTCTTCTTTTCCTTGTATCTCATAACAGCATTGGATCTACTAGTCTCAGGAGCAAACCAGGGAGGTTCAGCAGGTAAAAGCATCGAAGAAGCGCCACAGTCTTGATAATCTACACTACCACTTGCCTCGCGACTCAGACCTGAATGTCTTGGCCCCAAACTAATAGCTGGATCTGTTTTAATGGTCATCATAGAATCAGCAGAAAAAGCATTGCTGTATGCTGGCTCTGTTGCATTAGAGACTCCCATAGATGATCCCTGAAAAAACAAGACTTTACAATGTTACCTTATTGGTAATTGATGTGAAATTGTAATTGCTAGCATTTATTAATCACAAAGATTCAGGATCAGCATAAAAGAACAAGGGTAAAATGACCGAGTACTCGTATCATAAACTCATTTAGTTAATATATCCCAATTTAACCCAATTCCTTTCATCTGAAAATTATATATTATATATAGGGTAAAATTAGAGGGTCTACAAAACAAAAACCTATAAAAAAATGTTTATTTAACCCAATTCTTTCAAAGGAACAATCAACAACTAATTACAAAGATTCAGTATAGCAGGAGATCATATATGCCCAAAACATGCAGGCTAATCAAGAAACATGTTGCAGGTGATGTAGATTCAAATATGAAGAACAAACCTTAGGTTGAGCTCCACCGTGACAACCAAAACCAGGAGGAAGTCTGTTCTTTCCTCTAAATAAGCTGTCGATTCCACCATTCTCGAGGAGATGCTCAGAATGAGTGAGAGTTAAACCAAAGAGCTCATCATAGTTTTCGAAATTTATATCCACTTCATCCATATCAATTTCTGCATAAGGATCATCGTCGTCTTCAAAAATCCCTATGCTTTTGCTCCCAGGCGAGTACGCCTGTATATTGCACTCAAGAGAAACATGTTACAAGCAGAAATAAGGCACTTTTTTTTTATCATTAAAACTGTAACATGAGTACAGTACAGATAAAGAGAACAAGTTTGACACAAATGAACACTATGCTTAACATTCAATTCTTATTAGAGATAAGTGATCAGGTTTCTATTTGAAAAACTTCAGTTTATAAATACTATCTAGTCTTCAAGTACTACAATGAGAAACGAAAGCATCCGATATGAGCTGAAATGAAAACGAAATAACGAATTACCTTTGGAGAAGCCGGGTTTTCAGATCCCAAAGGTTGGTACAGACATAGTGGAGCAAATTCAGGCACAGATGAGCAACCCATCCAAACACCTGATTTATCATCTAAGTTGTCATCATTTCCGAAATCCAAATCATCTAAGCCACTACCTTTCTCAGAGATATCCGAACCATTCTTTGTGCCGTTCTCAGCAATGCTCAGTGAACCAAATGCACAGTTAGTAGAACCATCTCCCACATCAAGAAGGAAAGACCAGATTTTTGACAGCTCAGTTGCTGATGGACAGCCAGAGTAACAACTTATAGGCTGTCTCTTATGCGACGAAGATTTAGTACCATCATGTTCCATCTTATCACAATTTTGACACATTGAAAGCCTTTCTTCAAGACATCTTACATATGCAGGCTGACTATTGCACTTCTCACATACAAGGATTCTAGAGTGACGTTTAGAGAGGGCGTTCGCAGAGTGAACGTTCCGGTCACATGATAAACATAAGTATGCAGCATCAGACCTGCAATACACCATGGATCTTTGCTCCCCACAATAATCACAAGCATATCCCATTTTGGTCCTTAGTTTCCACAAATTAATCCCAAGCTTCAGTCCACCAAAAATACACCTTTCCTAGCAAATCAAGATCCTGTAAATTCAATTTATGGTTCAAAGATAACTTAAACTCACAGAAACAAACACAGGATAATAATAATAATAATTATAACCAAGATTCCTAATAAATCATGAAGGAGATAAGTATCAAACTCCTTATCTACACCAGAGAGAGAGAGTTGTATGGATAAACTAAAGTTAATGATTAAACATGTGATTAGACAAAAACTTACAAATCCAAAAACCCTGATCCAAGACTAAAGTCAAAACCAGATAACAGGTTCAAGATTCAGATGAAATTTTGGAAACTAGTATACAAAATCACAAACTAGATAAACCAAGAAACTGAAGAAAGCTAACAAGCAGCAAGAAATCAACAAAATACCCAGAAAAAAGAAAAACCCTCCAATTGAACAGAAGATTGAAGACCCTCCAATCAAAGAAGAGCAAAGAAGATATAATAAACAAGACACCAAAGGAACAGAGGATAACAAAGAGTTAGAAAATTACCAGCAAAACCCTTATGGGATTGAGAGAGCAGAAGAGAAAAAAACACAACTAAGCAGCTCAATGGCAGCATAAAAAATGGGTGGGGAAGAATTTTTGAAGAAAATATTGTGATAAAAAGTGCAAGAGAAAAAGGTTGGGGGGAGTGGGTCCCATTTCCCTTTCGAAAAAGTAATAAAGCTTAAGCTTCCCTTCCAGTCTCTCTCTCGTGCTCATCCTCTTTGGCAATCCTTGTAGCCTGCCACGTCATATGTTTTACTTTTATATTTTTGAGGTTTTTATATATTAAAAAAACATATACAATAAGGTTTTGAGGACATTTTTGTAATTTTGTGTTTGTATAAATATCTGGAAGAAGATAAGAAAAAAAAAAGAACAAAATTGTAGAATATATTGCTTTCTTTAATAAATATCTTAGACTGTCCAAAAAGGTCCAAGTTATCACTTATTCACTTCTTTCTAAGTTATTGGTATAAAGGGTTTTTTATTTGGTTTATAAATGCAACCTTCATTAAATTTAAAATTAAAATATTTTTATATGACTATAAATATATACTTATTATTACTTGAAATTTACTTATTAAAAGTGTATAATTCAATATTGTTTATTTTTAACAAATATGAAAAGATGCACTTTTTCACTTGCAAAATGTGAACTTTAAAAAGATTGGGTATTTATTTCCACCAAAAAAAACAAAGATTGGGTTTTTTTTTTATGCAAAAAAGATTGGGTTTTTTTTTATGCAAAAAAGATTGGGTTTTTTTTTATGCAAAAAAGATT
>BSUD01000007.1:3479048-3541528 GCA_033239045.1 Fagopyrum esculentum | reverse complement strand
CAAATATCTTATCTATAAATATCTTACTAAAATATTTTTTTAGTTTTTTAAACAACAAATGCGTAATTTTATAGAATTTATTTTTTGGTATATTTATTTTACCATTACATTTATAAATTTCTGTTTAATATATGAAAATAAACATAATACTTTTAAGTTTAAACCAGAAAACTAGCAAATTTTAAAATGTTAAATTGGCTGTAAAGTTTTATGTTTATAGTTGAATGAATAATTATAAATTGATTTTTTAATGCTTTTTTTCTGTCACTATATTTATATTCCGTTGAACTAAAATTATAATATTGAATAATATTTTAAAATAAAATTTATTTTAAACATATATATTTATTTAGAAAATAAAATAGTGATTAATACAAATTTTCGACCAGAATTAACAATATTTTGTATTCCATCAACACACATAAATGTATATATTTGTTTCAAAAAGCTAAGGGCAATTACTAGGCCTTTTTGAGAAACTAGAGTAGTAACTAGGTTTTTTAATGTTTCAATTAAGTAAATATACCCCAAACTCTCGTATTTATTCTCAAACTCTACACACTCTTCTCTCATGCGATACATTTACTAAACACAAAAGTAGAAAAAGCCTAGTAAACCAAATTATTTAAAAAAAACTAATATGTAAACATTATTAAATTAAATTAAATTAAAATTATTTATTATACTTTACTATGTTTTTTTTGTAAGAAAATTGAGTCCTGAGGTTGTAGGGTTGGTCCATACACCAATTTGTTTGTGTGTGGGACAAATCACAAATGTATGTCTGCATTGATTATGTTTATCTATAGACTATATATAATATAGTATACCTCTTAAGACATTGTTTGGTATATATCAATAAAAGAAGGTAGAAAAGTCATGTGCTTTGATGCTTGCTTTCACTTACATGTGTTTTTCAAATAAGTTATATGATCCCAAAGAGCTTTGGTGGAAAACTGTGGAATCAAAGATACCTAGATGCCTTTCTATTATTTAGTGTTTATTACTCTCTTTTCCTCCTTTCTAGAATATAGAGCATTTTATCATTTAAACATATAAAATATTTTACATATGTTAGATGATGAATTACAAAATTGTAAATTCTTTTACACTTTGTTTTAATGTTGATTGGTCGAAGGTAAAAATATAAAAGTATAATTTCATTGTTATTATAATTACATTTATTAAAATTAGTATCGAAGGTCAAAATATCTTACATTAATCTAAGAAAAATACCGATTAATAACTATTAATGTAGGGATAAAAAATCGGCATACACAGATTTTCACACTAATAAAAAAAATGGTTAAATGTACTTTTAACTTCATGTATTGGTTTTATTGTATACACTATGTTTGCTTTACTAAATACACAACACTGGGTGGTTGGGTTGAAAATGACCAACTTTAATGGAGACCGACTGCGTTAAATTTAACTAATTTATAACGCAGTCAGTCTACACTGAAAATTTCATTGCATTGAGACGGCGTTGAAAATATAAACTTCAATTAACTCGTAAAATTAATGAGAAGCGGTTTTGGATAGTGTCAATATACGCTTGAATTTTTTTAAGAAAAATAACATATGCCGACCAAAATCTCTTTTTAGTTCGAGTATTACATATACATTTTCTAACCCAAATGGATATGAACTTGAATGAAAAAGCTTGTCAACTATAATATTTAATGTTGGGCTTTAATAAATCAATCTTTTTATGATATTTTTTATTAACTTTTAAAAATCACTCTTTCACGTGATATTATAAATTCTTAACACTTTATGATAATATTTTAATTTAAGTATTTTTCTGAAAAAAGGAATATTTTATATAATCTATCCTTTTATATTTATTTTATAAAAAATTTGGAACATAAACCCAATTCTTCAAATATAAATCGGATATCCATGAATTATCTATACCGTAAATGAAAGCTCCACAAAGAATGGCGGGCTTACGAGGGGACCTCGATATAGATATTTTTAGTAATCAACTTTCTCAATTAATATTGCCAACTTTCTATCCGTACAAATGAAAATACATGTGATATGATACAAGAAGCTCCTGCATGTCCCATTATCCATCCCAAAATGTCACCAAGTTACAGTAAAACTAAACACCAAACGTTGAGCTACAGGTAAATTACATCAATGGCCCCTAAAATTTCCATCTTTTCTTTACAAGTCCTTAAAATCTGTTTTATTCTGTTTTTATCTCTAGACTATGTGATTTTTCCTTGTTGGGCCCTAATCTAAAACTTTTCTTAACTAGGCCCTCATTGCTCATATGTATATACTTATTCATGATCGAATTTAAGGCTCGTTTGGTTCCAACTCCGGAACGGAATGAAAACGAATTTAGTCCATATATATATACTTATTCATGAAATTTTATGGAATCATTCTTTGTAGTTTGATACAAAATGTACTTGTTTTTTCACATTTTGTTTTCCTATAGAGTATCAAAAATAATCAAACTCTACTCCAATTACTTCAAACCACAAGGAATGATTCCAAAAACTTTTATGCACAAGGATATACATATAGAATAGATTCGTTTCCATTCTGTTTCCGATTCTGGAGTTAAAAACCAAACGGACCCTTAATATATTTCTTCAAAATATATATTGAGCCTTAAAACTATGTGTCAATAAGGCGATTGAGACACCCCATTAAGATAGACACTAACAAGTCTACATGACGGATGTAATCTTGTGGTAGTTGTCGTTTGATCGGTGATAAGAATAACTAAAAGAAGAGGATAAACGAAGAGGAGCAATATTTGGTACAAAAGTTACAATAATCTAGGGACCTAATAGAAAAACTTACAAGTTAGGGACCAATTAGAAAAAC
Organism: Fagopyrum esculentum; assembly: GCA_033239045.1. Taxonomy (NCBI): domain Eukaryota; kingdom Viridiplantae; phylum Streptophyta; class Magnoliopsida; order Caryophyllales; family Polygonaceae; genus Fagopyrum; species Fagopyrum esculentum. The sequence goes on along the minus strand of BSUD01000007.1, from coordinate 3,538,678 downwards.
TTTACAAACTTTAGGAATCTAAATGGAACAACTCAAAATTTGTACTCAAGGAAAGCATTCAAAAGTTTAAGAACAACTAAGCTACATACAGTCATTGCACTACCAAATCTTCATATTCAGGTTCATCTTCTGCTACTACCAGAATGAATGGCGTTCGAAACGCAACGACAAAGACGGAGTAATCTCATATACCCGCCTCGCAAACCAGAAATAGCAGCTTTGATCTCGTTCAATATTGATTGAGAAACTAGGTTGTGTTTGTCACTTGAGGCATCTCGGACTTCGTATGGAATGATCTCAGATGGATAAACTCCACTGTTATACAATACACAGTTAAAAGTTAAAACTGCAGGGCAAGATAAAAAAAATATCTCCAAAGATACCAAAGGAAGTGAAAGGGAGAAGGGGAAATATTCGACAATGTTCAAAGTTATTTTCTACCGTTAAAATGATAATAAATAGTGCAGATTTTTAAAGAATTGCCAGGCTATACAGTGCTGCACATACAAGCAAGCATAAATGCAGATTGTGAAGGTCAGACCTAATATTCTTGGGTCCAAGAAACTTGGGGACCATGAAACAGCAAATTATTATCGACGAATATTCATATTGGAATATTGGATGCAACGATTCGTTTATGTACTACAAACAGATTATAGCAGAAAGGATAAGTGTTTCATCAAGTCATTATGGTTAAAAAAATCACATAAGTATAGTGTTTGCATGCTGCTGATGTTTTTGCACTTGTTTGGTTCCAAAAGGGTTGAATAAACCGTTTAAACAGTAATGAGCTGAGCTTTTGTGAACAGGTGGACTAGAACAGATGAGATGGACCACCAAATGTGAAAAGAGCAGCAATGTAGTAATAACTCTTACCAACTCAAACAGGACATGTCGAGAGTGAGTTCTACTCGCTTGCCGTCATTGTAGTTGATAAACATGAGCTGGAGATCAAGCCTCCCAACTGCAAGTCAGAAATATGTAAGCCTTTAAATCTATAGAAATACCAGTTTTTCATAGAATCTTATTTTTGATATGCTGGGGTTATCAGAAATGATAAAAAAAAAAGAAGGTAAAATATGTTTAGTAGCATTCTCAAGAAATACATCAGCATCAAAGTAAATAGATTGAAGTTTACCTGATGGTAAACAAAAACTTGACTTGGTCAAATTAGTTAGCTCTATTTGCGCTAGCTTTACTTCTTCAAGAACATCGCATAGGTTACTCAGGAGTAAACTAGTCCTCTGCATTGGACAAAAGCAAAATTCTATGGTGAAATAGTAGTAGATGCATGGTACAGATCCAAGAAGCTGCATGATTGAATATAACTTGTGATTTGTATGCCCTAATGACTAATCTACTTTGCAATTAGCAACTATGCAACGCTTGTAAGTTACTAACAGACCGTACTGATTTGATACCTGAAAACTTTATAAAGTTGGAGAGCAGCGTACCAGTACCAGAGGTCGGTCGCTTATAAGTTTTAAGAATGCTACAATGGAATTATAAATCATCCACTATTCATTTCGCTTTTGGTATACCAAATAAAATGTGCACATTGATACCATGGGTGAAAACGTATCAAGCGAGCAAGGACAAGGTGATAGACTCCTTTATTTGTTTTAGCAGCAACACTATCGAAATTAGTAGGAAGTGCCCACTAACCAATCTACAAAAAAGAGGTAAAATAACTCCAAGTGCACATCCATAGTAATATTTATTGCGACACATATCAAGCCACTAGGACCAAATGATAGACTCCCTTATTTAACCCATCAAAAGATAACAATACTTAACCCATAAAAAAAACAAAAAATAGAGGGGGAAAATAAAAATGGCCAACCACTCAACCCGCTGATCAACAAGATAACAATATTTAAGTTTTAACCCATCAAAAGAACAAAAATTCATAAACAGAATCCAACTACTACCAACAGCAGTTAAAGAAACATACTTGTGTTTCTTGTGCAAAAATGACAGGACCAGTATACTTCAGGGTGGTTTTAGCACTCAATGCAAATTGAAAAGCATCGGAAGCACTCATGTTAGGCCATGTCTGGTATGAGAATTACATGCATAAGAAAAGTGAAAACAATCAGAAGTTAGTAACCTTGAATTTTTGTATTATAGGGTCGGACAAAATTAGGAAAAGTGTAACCTTTGCAATCCTAGTACTGATGAGTTCACTTGAGATGGAAATGCTAGACTTGGGCTTATGCTTTAGTTCAAACCTGAAGGCGCAAATAAGAGACTTATCATTGATTACCAAACAGAGTTTTCAAGAAGACAGAAGGTAGGACACTGACACTCGAACATGAATTACACAGTACACAAACCTCTGAGAGATAAGTCCTTCATAATTCAGGCTAACATTAAGCTGGCCATTCTTATTTTCTGCATTATCAACTTCCCACAACTATGGACAAGACAAGTAAATCTTTTTAAGACTACAGCTCCGGATGATGAACAATTCAATAAATAGCAGGAACTTAAATAAAAATAATAACAGCACCATAGAACCTGGAATTCCTGCTGCAAGAACCAGCAGGGCGCTTTTCTCTTTAAATAATCCATAACAATCGCAATTATCTCATTGCTGTTTGGTTCTCTTGGTATTTTCAAAGAGGTACGGAAGGAGTTTGATAAATTCTCAATTTTTCTCTCTGTATCTTCAAGGGCATTCTTAAGTGTAGAAACGCTGTCACCCGTAGCCTGCCCATTAAGAACATAGATCAACTGAAAGCCTGGAGACTGCAAGCAATTTCAAAATGATACTTATCTAGGGATGTGGAAAACTGGCCCAGACCGTCAAAACCAAGGGAAATAAAATTCTTTGAACCAAACAAACCTTAAACTTTAACATCGTTGAACCAAAAAAATAAAATCCTCCAAAATTAAAATATAATTGGTTAAAACAAACCAGGCCATAACTTAAACGGTCTTTTACAGTCCAGTACGAGACAGTACTGGACTGGACTATTATAGAAGACTAGGTGCTAATGGTAAAATGTGAAAGTTTAAAAATTTTATATACAGATTGATCTGAAAGTATGAAGTTATAAGTTGAATCACGTATCATTTACGTCGCATATACACTTGCATTTATGGTTTCTTTTTTTTATTTATTTCATATCACATGCTCCAGGTCCAAGTAATCTCAAAAAGAAAAATCGGAGCATTAACTTTCAAAATACAGAGAACATGTACAGCAAAAAGCAGCAATCGTTTCAACTAAGTAGAAAGAAGCAGCAGGAAAGTGCATGTTATAGTAACACCACTAACACCTATGGTAATATTCACAAATGATAAGCTTCATGTTTCCATTGCTTTTTAAGTAAGCACGCAAGATGTGGCATCATGAACAGTTTGAAGATAATCTAAGGAGTCTATCACCAACGAAAGAAAGACCAGCTGTAGACAGACTGAAACCCACAATTATAGAGAACTTCAATATGCTATCAATTAGTGGTTGCACTCACCTTGTTTTTATCTTGATCTGAAGAACAAGATTGTGAGTTACAGGCAGCAACCTCGTTAACTTGTTGAATGGAACCATGCAATTTCAAGCAACAATTTGACTTCAACAGTTTACTTTCTTGCACAGCAGATTGTAACAACTCTATTTGGTTCTGCAAAAAAAATGTTAGATTGTAACAACTCTTTTTGGTTCTGGAAAAAAAATGTTGAATATTCCTACTAACATATATAGAAGAAGGAAAAGAAAGAAATTCCACGATAAATACTACCACAAGTCTCTTCTTCTTTAGATGCGTCAACTTCAATTTCACCTTCCCATACAGTGTTTTATACATCAACAACTTTGTATCAGCTAATCTACATTAACATCATAATGTTAGCGTCAGCACTGCTTAATACAGAGTCAGGCTCAACAAAAAACCACATCTAGTGCAAATTCACCTTTTAAGCTGAGCATGATCAAATTCTTTTGACACTTTCTGCAGGATAAAACACGGTTAAGTGGCACTGAATTATACATTACGCTATGCACTAGAAAACCAAACATCTAGAAACTTAGACGCGGAACATTAACCACTAACATTATAGAAAGATTGTTTTCCTACACTTCTGCAAGAAGGGAAAAGATACTGAAGAAAAAGAGTCATAAAGCACTCATCATTGCATCAACTTAACTGCAAATTCAGCCTTGTATATGTGCATTCATTTATCTCATCATTTATAGCTGCCAAAAAAATAAAATCCTTACAAAAATTCAATTTCAACTACAGATTTCATCTGAAACCCACAAAAGATAACTCGTATGCCTCCCTAAGCAGTACAATAATGACTAGCATCGTTGCATGCACGACCACTAAATTTGACCACTTGACAAATTCATTTGATTTAATCTTCCTTTATTTCTTTTGGACTTGTTCAAAGTATATTTTCTATTAAATGTCTCCTCAAGCTTTTATAATTTGCACAGATTCCCTTCATTTGTCTGAACCCTCCATCACTCAAGGGAATCTTAGGAGATGCCATCGAGTTCTAACATTTTTATCAGTATCCCTTTTTAAGTTGAGAACTTCCGCAAATAAAGATCCAAGTTCTATGTGTGCCAAACACATGCACACGCTATGTATGATTTCTTTGTTTTCTACTTTCTTGACATAGCTAGCAAGTAAAAACTGCACCAGACACGTTTTCATGGTGTAACACGGCGCATAGGAAAAAAGTCAGCATATTGATGCACCCCCATAATATACAAGAATCTTTGAACATAACCCTAAAACAATTGAGCTTTATTACAAACCTGAGCATAAATGTTAGAGCATATAATTTTGCTAGCTGCAAACTTCTGCAGGCTGGCCATGATATCTTCCAATTTCTCAACCTACAAGAGGGAAAGAGAATGAGAAACTAGTACTTAGATCACCTAAAAATAAAAACAGGTTATTTCTCAGCTGAAACAGATATTGAGAAGATAACTTGCCGAATGTGTATCAAGTTTAACAATTGATGAAGAACACCATTTTTCTATTAGTAGGTCGTAGTTTCTGAAAACCTGCAAAGTAAAAACGTTGAAAAAGGCCACTTTAAGCATATTTTATCAGGAAAAACTAGGATGCAACAGTTTAAGACCATTCAGCAAGATATGTGCATACACCAGTCAAATTCTGACGTCTTTTGCCACTCCCGGTATTTTGTGTAACTGTGTTAATCTCGTTGAAGCATCCACTGTGAATCTCTGCTGACTGATTACAATCATTCAGTAAATTATGATATGTATGCAGAATGTCGGTTGCTTTTTCCATATCTGCACCTAGTTTCCCACCCAAGTTCCTCATCTTTAAGGAATAGTTTTCATCATGTTTGTCAATTGCATTCTGGAGGTTACTGCCAGCATTTTCTATACTAAGCTGATTGCAATCAAGAGTTAGGGCATCCATGCTTCTCCCTTCAAGCACCTCATGGTCATGTGCTGAATGGCATGGTTCCTCAATGGATGACAGGAGAAATTGCTCGTGTTGATAATTATTAGCCCTCTGTTTCATCAAACAGTGAACATCAGTTAGTCATACAAAAAACTCAAATCCAAAACTTGTATCAAAGATAGTATTCATTCAACAACAACAACAAATATTGGACAAAAGTTAGCCTGTGGTCACACGTCAGCAAATGCAGCCGAAAAAGGGAGGCATAAGTATCATGGAATAGCCCAAATCTCAATATTCTATTTTGCATTACTTAATTATATGACAAACGTACACCAAACTAAATTTTGTTAGTACGTTTGGGACATCCTGAAATTTTGACAATAATTATATCCTATGGATAAAACCAAAGACATACCGTGGGATGTTCCTCTGCAACGATGGTTGCTCCTCTAGCTGTTCTGATGCTTTTATTCGAGCTACTAAGCTGATGTAGTTCAGATACTCCATGCCTCTCTGGAGTTTGGGCATTTAGCTGCAGATTCGTGAGGACGTTTTTTTTATCGTTTATGCTAATTTCCGACGCAACATTAACAAAATATTTAAGCTTGGAGACTGAACCAGAATCTGACATGCCACAATCAATCAACAAACCAGGATTTTCAGTTTCTGAAGCTGGATTGTCTGTCACCTTGGCATTTGCAATTAAATTTCTACCTTCATGCAAAGTTACAGTATGTGGCTGAGTTGGAGTCTCCAGAGGATTCTGCTGATATTCCATAGATTCTGAGGTTAGCGGTTCCTCTTCTATTACTGAACTTAAACCAAACGGTGTGATGGGAGTTGCAATAGAATGTCCGTCTTTGCTCAAGCTGGCAGTATATGACTGAGTTGGAGTCTCCAAAAGAGTTTTCGAATTATTTTGAGATTTTGCCGGTGTTAATTCATTTTCCAATGGAAGAGCTTTGACATGCTTCTTATCATCCAATGTGATCTCGAGCAATGAGGAATCACTTCCTGAAGAAAGTAAATTCACGTCTGCAGCATTGTCAGTTGACAGGTGATGTTCAAGTTCTTGATTCCCCAAACTTGTCACGCAAAATAAAGAAACTCCTGCAACCACCCCTTCTTCTGAAATAAAGGAACCATTAGCTGGAATTGATGGTATATTATCTTCACTAATATGTTCAACTCTCACACTCTGCCTTGTAGATACAGTTTGATTCAGCATCTGAAAATCATTAATATCATTGATTTTCTTTTCACTGTCCCTACATACACTCGAGAATTGCTCTTCCAAACAAACCACAGGAGCATCCACATGGTTGAATTGTTGATTTAATCTTTTCCCCTCCAATATGCTATTCATAGAACCAGATAAAAATGTTCTTGAATGAATGACTCCACCCCCATCCAGAGAAGCAAGAGGAGAAGGTTCAAGCCTTTTCAACCTAGAAATGCTTTTCTCGGGCAGTGGCAAACTGAAAATGAGCCTGTCACTTCCCTTCTTACGAAAAGATCCAGATTCTTTCCACAAACGAGTTGAAGTCTGGTGATGGTCGATTGAATTGGTCACATCCTTGAAGATTTGTCTCCTTTTAGCAGAGAGTGATGAAATGGATCCTGTCAAGAAGGATCCAACTTGTTTCTCAGTATTCAAATCAGATAGTGTGCCTAACTGATCAAAGTCAGCCTTCCGCTTGCTTTGTTTCTCAACATTTCTTATAGATTCTTGGACAGCAGAGACATCCTACAAAGACAAAAGGTGTTACCAATAGGTGACGTAGGTACGAAAAAACAGAAAATGTAAAGATATGTATCGTATTTTTTCAAAATTTTCATTTAGAGACAGCGTGCGAAAATCATGAGGCCAAGGAGAACGGCCAGAAGATGTAAATACTTCATTTGCAACTTGCAACCATGTTAACCTTCTTCTTACCCAACAATGCAAATCAATTAGCAGGCAAAGAATAGACACAGAACCTATTGTGGTGACTAAAACCTTCGCAAACACCTCTGGAGAGTAGAGTCCCGGATAAATTATCCAGAAGTTAACTATGACCTGAATAAAGTGTACCTTTTCAAAACACAATATTAATTTGAAGTAAAGAGAATACTTACTTCCATCTGATTTGAATTTGTACCAATACTATGCTTGTCAGTCTTAGGAACGTATTCTTCGATAAGTGAGATATCTTGAGTTCTCTGATCCACAGGAGATTGTGCACAGAGCACATTTCCTTCCTCATGAGCAGGAGATGGAGAAACTGGCTCAGAAGGCATGTTAGGAGTATGGTCCATCAGGTGTAGAAGAGTACCATTCTGATAGATACCATCAAAGTTACTTTCCTGCTCCATATAATCAGCTGAGAATGGACCTTCAATATTGCTGGATGTCAAGACAGCTTTCACATCCTGTTGGCCTTCAGCTAAAAGTGCACCTAGTTCAGGAGACAATCGCCCATAGTCATATCGATCTGAATTTTCTTGAACAAGACTCATATCATTAGAACTACAGCTGCCAGTGATCCCTTTAGTAGCTGGAGACGAGAGAGCAATAGGGCTCTTCACCATGGTCAGGACCATCGAATTTCCAATGTTAGATGTAGTAGTTTTAGTCTGAGAGCTCTCTCCAAATGCAAGCCGAAAACCAGTAGGGGTCTTAATTCCTCCTCCTGAATCTGACTTTGCTAGACTGCGAAAATGCATAGAAAATGTCGCTGAATCCATTGTAATGTCATGGTTTGCATCGTCTCCAGCTGAGTTGGATAATCCACGTTTAATGAAATCTGCTGATATGGGTCCAAAATAGTGTTCTTCTGCACAGAATAGAAATAGAGGGTAGAGAAAGGGGAGAAACATCAGTTCTTCCATATAATAAAGTTGAAAATGTGTTGAGAACTCAATCACTTTCCCTCCCCTCTCCTAAGTTCTTCTGGTTACACTGACAATCAACAAGTAATGCATACCTCCCATGTACTTGTTGCACGGACTAGTAGAAATTTTACTGTATGGAATGTACATTGGAGGTGAGGATCCAGCAATCGAGGGTAGTCTTTAGTCAAGCACTCAAGCCAACATACAGGCTAGCATTTTTATCCCTCCTTTTGCTCGCTTAAATATATTGTAGCTCCGAAATACAACAAATTCTTCAACTGTCTAGTATTATCATGCTTCAACTTGATATAATCATTTCCTGTATTCTCAAGTAAAGCTTTCTTGTTTTTTTTCATGTTAAGAAGATGCATGATTGCCAGAGTATATATAGATGACATTGCAAAAAGAAAACGGAAATATTCGGATGAAATTTGAACCGGCACCGCTTATTAATTGCAAACATTAACCGGACAGGAACCTCATTGTCCTATCGTTTGGAAGACAAGAAGCCTTTATAACAAATCTACCAGGTTCAACTCAAACTAGACGAGATAACATGATTACATGAACGATTCTAAACAGATATTCAAATATGCTGATGAAAACAAGTAATTTGGGGCATGTTTGGCCTAAAGGAGACCTCAATTGAATCGTTTGCTAACTGCAGCTGTTTTTACAAGCAATTTGGCTTGAGAGACACTCGATTAATAAGTATTTCTACAGCTCTATTTGAACAAATCAACAATGAGGAGACGAAAGCCTGACTTATTTATTTTTTGGTATAAAACGAAAACCTGATTTGCTCAATCAGAACGCAAAATTGAAGTAAGATATATAGAGAACTGACCGTCATTGGAAGTAGCAGAACCAAAGGTGCTACTAGCGGGCGACGGAGATTCATTAGGCCTAAAAAATGACGTCCTCGGAGGTCCCTCATAGTCGTCATCTTCTTCAGCGGATACATCATTAGCATGGAGAAGCGCCATAATCTCATCACTTTCTGTCCTCCTAAGCCAATCGTCTTCGGCAGCTTCAGCGCTCGCAGCCGTCTTATCGCTTTCTTCATCCCGGTCGAAGAAGTGAACGGCCGTGGTCTCGGCGAAGCTGACTCTACGAGCACGCTTCTTCATGAGAGCGATGGTTTCCTCCTCCGTCTCGGTGTTGCAGTTCTCATCCGGATCCTTGGACGCCATTGTTGGCCTCGCTCTAAATGGATCTGATCTTCGAATTTAGGGTTTAGATTTTGGAGTTTGTTGTCGAATTTGGGAATTCGGACTGTTTGCCTGTGTGCTCAGTACGCTCTACTCCTTTATGCGGGAAGATGTGAAATTTGAAAGGGATGACTTTTGGGGACTTCTTAGTCCGTTTATCATCAAGAGCTAGGGTAAATTACACAAAGCAGCCCTTATATTAGACTAATTTTCATAATATCACCCACAAATTTTCAAACTTTTTGAATCTTTAAACGATATTTCAAAAGTTGAAATTATCAGCTTCGTCCGGGAAGGGCGACCCTGACCCGCTATATTGGTCAACCCGGCAGGTTCGCCCGGCTCCTTAGCCGTTGGGTTCGAAATTTTTTTTTTTCCAAAATCTAACTGTTGGCGGGTGACCCACCGGGTCTGCTTTTAGCCGTTGAGTTTGAATTTTTTGTTTTAAAAAAAAATCTGACCGTTGGCGGATCCACCCCGGGTCTGCGGGTAAGGATCACCTCGACCCTTACCCGCACCTGTAACCCGGCGGAACGCTGACCCACCCCGCACCTGTAACCCGCGGAACCCTGACCCACCGGGTCAGGGTAAACCTTGGACATTGTTTACATATATTTAGTTCAATTGGGCATACATTCATAATAGCTTTATATGATTTACTTACCATATTTTGATCAATAGAATGACAATTTAACAATGTTTATTGTTCCATGTAAGAAACCATCAACTTTATGTCTTAAATCTTGAAATATTGAAGAAAACCAGACAAAAAATATGATAAAATATAGACTTTAATGTGCGTTAATCAATTTGTTGTCGCTATTTCAGTATATCAATCCAGCACAAGTTTACAGAACAAAAATGTAAATTTCAAAAAGCACTTTCACCAGACTTGAAATTTCAAACTACATATGCATATCAAGACCATAGCGTCCGTCACACAAAGACGACCAATCTCTAAGCCATGTTTTCGCCATCAAGCTCACCCGATTCGTTCCAACGTTTGTCATTTGGGACTCCGCCTTCATCAAGGTTGTTTCTAGAAGTTTCCACGACGTAGTTCATCAAGACACCGGTCTTGACAGCCTCGAGGTATAGAACCTTGACTAGCTTCTGAAACCGACGTCGAAATGTTGGCATCCTTGACATTGATCCTACTATGCCTTGCAATCTACAATACATGAGATTAATTACATAGGACAACCCTCTATTTACAATATTTACATATTCTATCAATTAGAACCTAACCTTCTGATAATTGCTTGTAATTGTGCCCTTCGAACGCTATCGGTTGACGGGAATCCGACGACATTCCAATCTTCCGGCCTCTGGTTGTTGCACGTCATAATAAGCTGCCTAAGACATGCGGTTTCGTCTTCTTCTAAGCTTAGATTTTTAATCTGTTCCTTCATTATCAAGAGTGGTGCTATAAACCATTGCCAAACTTTGTCTCTCGGCCAACTGCTCTTTAACACCTCGACGTCTTCAGCTGAAAAGACGCATTCACGTACACAAAAACAAACATGTCATGCTCATTTGACCAAAGAATGAAACAAACTAATGATCGGGTCCGGGCCACATACAAATAACCAACCCAGGTGAGTCAGACTCTGCTGAAACAAGCAAGCATTTCAATATGCACCAAGCAGGAAGTACAACACCGAGTTTTTTGCAGTTCCCGTTTACGACACAGTCTTCAATGTCCTTGACATCGATTAGCCCGTCATGGAGAAGTTTCCTACCTTCAACTTCACAAGCTTTGAACAGCCAATCTAAAACCTAAGGCAAAACCAGAAGTCAAGAAAAAGTGGAAGATAGGATGATGCAAGAGAATTTCATTACTTGTATTGGCTTGTAATGCTGGATTTTCCCCTTCAGTGTTCTCGAACGTTCCGAAATCAACTTGAAACTATTTGACCCTTCTTTCCCGTCCTTGACATACGAGTCTCCTTCCCGGAGACTATCCGGTAAAGACGGGTTTGTATCCTTCCGGTATCTTGGCCTGGCTGTCCAAAGGATTTTCAGTTATCAGAATCAACTAGGCCAGACAAAAATAAGACTCGATTTACACGAAACTTTCATGGAGTACCTAGGAATGCATGATCCCTCCCTCAAGTAAAGTTGATCATTTGCATATTCATCAAACAGAGAAATGACGGCCACAATGTACGCGAATCCCATCTTAATCGAATCTTCCTGGAAACAACACTGTTTTTTCTAATAGAATACTTAGACATACAAATATGAACAATTAGATACTTTTCAAACAGTGGATGTACCTGATGAACGATAACTCCGGCATATAAAGCAAGGAAGAAGCTAGAAACGAAAGCAGCAATCACTGCCCCGATAACTGCAGCTGGCCATAGCATGATGGCGAGTCCAGCAAACGGGACGCATACAGTCTCCAAAAAGGGACCTTCTCGTCCAACAAGATCTTCTAGAAGCCGTTTCCATCCTCTGAACAGCATGTATGGGCTCTTCCATAGAGCAACTGCTGTGATTGAAATCACATCAACAGGCAAGGCAACCAAAGTAACCAGAAAAGAACCGGGTAATCTCGACAACCTGAAAACAAGGCCATATTAGCTAGTTCTTACACAAAACTACTAAAATGAGTCAGGAGTTCCCTCACTTGATGTCTATAGTCTTTATATCTGATGGGATCTTTTCAATCAACTCATCCATGAAGGAGAAGTATGAGTGGAAGGAAAAATCAGTGAAGTCTCTAACAACCGTGCAGCTTCCTTCCAATGTCGACCAAATTCCGTCCTGATAAAACACAGCATTACAGTCAAAATATTGATCTACACAATGTCTTGAATACAGATGATGCTCTTTGCGGCATCAATACCATGATAGATTTTGGTGGTGCAGGTAGAACTAAAATAATAAGAGGTCCCAACTCCCAGGCCAGCACATAAAACCGGCGAGGTTCCATCTAAAACCAATTGGCAATACGAGGAGTAGTCCACCAACCTTATACTAGGCTCAGAGTCTCCTCAACTTTCAATGTGGGAACTTATTACCTCCAACGCATACCCCGCAGACTGTAACTTATCAACCAAAACGGTTTTTCAGGTACATGTTTGGTTGTTTTTGTTATCTTATTGGGTTCGTTCTAACATTCTCAAGAACAAAAGTATTCAAGAAAGTGCCAAAATACTCACCATGAAGCAATGGTAGAACTTGTCACTCACTGTTTCCCCAACAGCTTCAAAGGTTGCAATCAAGGTTGCAAAGTACCCGTATGCTACTCCGCCTACAACGCTCCCAGTGATCCCGAATACAGGCCAAAGCACCAAAGGAATTGGCAGTAAAAGCAATACCAAACTCCTTAGAACAACTCCAAGCTTATTTGTCCTGAATCGATTTCCCAAATGAAAATAGTAACTCTTCAAAATAGAAGGATAACTGAAAATATACTTAAATGGATCAAAGCAACAATGTAGACAGATATATACTTCAACACACAGTAGTATGTCCAGATAACATGAGCAGGCCAAAGCCCAATAATCACTGCAGAGTTCCCAAATCCGATAACGCCAAGCACAAGAGGGGCAACAAGAAGAGCTGCAACAATTTCGAATGGACAACAAGAAACACAAATGTTATTACTCTTTTTCCAACAACTCATCAAGTGCTCCATTTTGCAATGATCAACATTAATATAGTCAATCCCTGTCTTGCAGCTCACAGGAGAATGCTTTTATAAACTAGCTAATCTAAATTAGGGTCCATTTGGTTGCTCCATTATGACCAACATCAACATAGATACCTTTCTGTTTTCAGAATTAAAAATCAAATGAACCATAAGAGCACTAATCTCCCCCCCAATTCAGTTATTGCAAAATAACCCATTTAACACAATCAAAGTCTAAGGTCGGTTCCAACTCCGAAAACGGAAAGAAAACGAATTTAATCCATGTATATCCTTATTCATCAAGTTTTATGGAATCATTCTTTGTGGTATTTATTTAATGCAAAATGCACTTGTTTCCCCCCATTTTGTTTCCTATATCTACTCCAATTACTTCAAACCACAAACCACCACAAACCACGAGGAACGATTCCAAAAATTTTCGGTATGGACTAGATTCGTTTACTTTCCGATTACGGAGTTAAAACTAAAAGGCACTAAATGTGAAAGGCATTTACCAAATGCCCTCTCTGGACAAGCAACTCTCATCTAAGAATGTGACCGAACCCTCTCTGGCAAAAAATACCTAAAATAAAGCTTAATATAATAAACATTTTTCTATTTACTAACCCATGTCACAAAATGGAATAGAAATGCCACACCTTGTCAACATCATTTCAACCGACAAAAATCAAGATTCAAGAATGAACGGGTACTGATAAAAACCAGCAAATTAGAGAGGAAGGAGAAGACCTTTGAGATTGCCCAGAATGAGGAGAGAGAAGAAGTAGGGCAAGAAGCAGAGAAAGCTCCAGAGCTTCGCCAAGAACCCTCTTGGGACTTCCATAGTGTTGTAAACTTCAGCTTTACTCTCTTACTTCTATATCCTTCTCTAATTCGTTGCCCTCTTTTAGACCAGATGATGACGTGGCGTTCTATGGGTGCGTGGCAGTAAAGCACGGGAGGGAGTGGCCACGTGTCAAAAGGTAGGACGTAGGTGGACAAGACTGTGACAAAATTATGGCACGATTCACGAGATAAGCGTTGAAGGGTAGATACCTTGTAAAGTAAACTACTCTCGTCGGTTGGCGCGATGGATCATAAGAATATCTGTTGGGCAAAAAAACCCGGGAATATCTTCCGAATGAATCAAATAAATATGTTATTAACCTCGTGATATCGGTATCGATATTGATATCAGTGATATGGATACGAGATTAATATTTTATACTTGTAATTGACAAGATGTTGAGGTATATCAAAAGAGAAAGATTTGGGAGGGAGAGTTGTGAGGGATACGTGGAAGAAAAAGAAGGTGACTTCTACCTTAGCAATATCACTTCAATACCCACATACTCAATTACGTAACATGAATATCGAATGTATGATATTCATACCCATATATGATATCAGGATATGGAAAATGAACGGCCTCTAAGGGTGTTCAAAAAATCTGGGTGTTACAAACTTACAACTATATCATTTCTATCTAGCAAATATATACGTGATTACAGTTAAAATTTAGAATTTTTAGAAAAAAATATCACTTTTTAATCATTTTTTAAAAATTAAAAAACTATTTTATAAAATTTATTTTTGAATTAAACTAATTGTACTATGTTCGATCAATATTCGAATATATTACATCATCTTGGCATAAACATCATTGTAATGATCTATATCTTGTTACTTGAATTGACTCAAAATAATTAAATCCGTTTATTTATACCCTATTTTTTTAAATGAAAACATTTTAATATATACCCTTAAAACATAAGTTAAAATTTCCTGCTTGTTATTATAATAAATTCGAAAAGGAATACAAAATATTGTTTTTCTGCTATCTTTAACGCATTTGTACTACTTTTTTGTGTACCTAACGTATTTGGGCTTCAGCCCAATAAATTTGGGCCTTCAATTCATGGAGGCCCAAATTTCACTTCCTTTGCAGCGTATCCGATCCGATTCATGTGATTCTAAATCCGGGTTTTGCTCAAATGACCACTACTCCAAATTTTTTTTTTTTTTGGAAAGGTTGATAATTAACTCCCGGTTCGATTGATTTCGCCGTTTTACATCCGGGACGGGAATAAGTCGTGGTCCATTGGTGAGGGTTTCGCAATGTCATTTTTTTCCATACATGTTGTCAGATTCTGGATCTCGAATCTCGAGACTAACCACTTAGGGAGTCTAGCACCACATCCCACTAGACTAACTGAGTATTGGTACTCCAAATCTCTAAGGAAGTGTTTGGTTTGTACTTACAAATACATCTCATAAGTACAAACCAAACAAACCTTAAATTTACGTCCTCGAATAGAATTCAATTTCGGGTAAAATACAGACAAACTTGAATGTTAACTACATTATGATGGTACAAAAAAAAGTCTTGAATCCCATATATATGTATATACCCCGTCCTATGCAAAATAGCAAGGAGACCGCTTTCTTTTATGTATGCAAACAAGAAAATTTTGAGGAAGAAAACAAAAGAAGATCAATTACACAAAATTACATTGAATTTGACGGGTCAAATCAAAGATCGCTACATAGTTAATGACCCGGTTTCTCGTAAGCCAAGTTGAGCCAATGTCGAGTGACTTCATAGAGATCTTTTTCGCACGTCAAGAACCAATCCATTTTCGAACTCAATGTATGGGTGCGCGATAGGTGGGTCTCCCTCCTCTGTCGTCCAACTACACAAAACGAAAAAGACTTTGAAGTTGACGCTAAATTCCGTATGAAATGGTTCACATAGTCAAAATTGTACAAATAAAATGAAATTACAAAAATCTACTCACTACCAATCAAAAATGAAAATTTAAAATGTTCGGTGACTTTCAATATACTAACGAATAAGCTATATCGATCGGGTCTTGGTGATTTACCTGAAGTTTTGAACGAGATGATGGAGGAAGAACGCGACTTCTACCTTAGCGAGTTCGGAACCAGGGCAACACCTCGTTCCTCCTCCGAATGGAGTGAACTTCTTGCATGTTTGATCTTGGTTCTGCAACACAAACAATCCTTCAAAACCCTAAATCTTCACAAGATATTCTTAGACTAGTCCTAAGAAACCGGATACCCGTTTTCAAAACTAAGATATAAGTCCTGACATAGAAGGATGGAACATAGATTACAACATGTTAGGTTATGATCTTATATCATACGTTACATATGTATATATAGAGAAAATAATAAAGAAATATAATAAAATGTAAGTATAAAAACAAATAAAATGAAATGATACCTCCCATCTCCAAGGGTGGAACTCGAGGGAATTTGTATGAAGAGATGGGTCCAAATGAACTGCACTGAATACTGGTAGGACTTTCCAACCACATGGTATTAAATAATCTGCAAATTTATTAAAAACAAAATATATATAAGTATTTATTAATATAAAAAACTCCTAAATTTATAGGAGCATATGATGTTTATATGTAGGTGGATACCCTATTTCCTAATTATTTTTTTATTTTTTTTAAAAACGGAAAGCGGTTCGATCTCATAGACAGCGCGCCGACTATTGGATCGAAAGGACGAAAATAATCGGCAGACGGACAAACCGTCATGAAGCATCACAACAAAGGAGAAAAAGAAATCACAAAAGTACATCATACAAACCCGAAAGCAGATACCTAGGAAAAGCAGAAACCACAAAAGTACCCTATTCCCTAATTAGATATGGGTATTATAAAACCAAAACTCACACAACAATGAAGAAAAAACTATTCATAACTTATTTTAAATGATTATAATTTAAAAAGCATATTAACTAGGGAAACGATTAGAGTAAAAAAAAAACTCCTAAAATCCCCATTTAGATATTAAATAACTTGAAAAGTATACTTATGTTTTTTTTTCTAAAATTAATTTACCTCATTTACAACCAATCAATGAAAAATAACTAATAATTTTTAACCTTTTGGGATTTAAAATTGAAAACTTAACCCCCTTAATTTTTTATTTTTTAATTTACGAGCCATACGTATTTAAATCAAAAAATATTTATTTTTTTAATTAAGGTATTTAAAAATAAAAATATGAAAAATTCGGTTTAGAATTCCATTTTCGTAACTTTTACTGATTACCCCAACTTTTTCGTCTAAAAAAATGTAAAATGTCTTGATCTAGTTTATATATAGGGTGTGGTTCCTATGAAGACAGGTTTATCGTGTAATCATGAGAACAATCTTAGACCGTCGAATGGTGAGTATTAAGAGTCGAGATTTAGAGTAGATATCATAATTAATAATAACTACGAATAATAATTAGGAATAATCCATTCAACGAACAATAGCTACGAATAATACATTAAACGATATGACACCTTTGTAACAAAACTAATAATAATTACGAATTTGTTCTCATGATTACACGATAAGTCTTGTTCTCATTCATATATATATATATATATATATATATATATATATATATATATATATATATATATATATATATATATATATATTCAATATCAATGTCAAATAGTTTATGAGTATATTTTTGGAGTTATTGAGGTGGAAGAAACCTTACCTTTGAACTTAACATCTGTGAGAGCTTCTCTATGGACAAATTTGACAACATTTCCAAATCTAAGTGCTTCACTTATAACCTAAAAAACAAAAACCACAAATGCACAACTTGTCATCATTGCATGCAATTTTACTAGAAGCTTCCAAACATGCTCAATTCAAAAGAGAAAAGACATTATTTCCATCAAGAAAGCATTAAGAAAAAAAAGGTATTATTTCATGTTCAAGCACTTGGACAAATTATGTCATTTTTGCTCAAGTGTTCAACTTACATTTTGTGTGAAATCCATCTTTCTAAAGTCATCCCATGTCAAATATTCATCTCCTTTCTTCATTTCTCTGATATCTTGATGCTCTTCCTGCACATTTTTTTTAGGGCAAAAACAAAATGTAAAAATCAAGCTCAATATTTCATACTCTTTCTGGAAATTAATGATTTTTTTTAATATTGAGTTATAAAATTAATGAAAAGCTTACATTTTTTTGATTTTTTTTGTTAAAAATTGTATAAAATATTTAAAGCCTTACATAATTGATATAATAATCTATGGATTTTGTTTAACATTTTTTATGTTCCATTTGTGCATCTTCCTTTGTTTAAGGTCTCCAAGTAGATTGGCCCATATGGGTTGGAATATGCACAAAGAAAAATAGGTTATCATTAACTTTAATCAATTAAAAAATAAATGTAATTAAGCTTAAGATAAGCTTAAGTTTGATCTTATGTTAAAAGGGTTTAATGAAGTCCATTATTCACTCTTTTTTTGAAAGCCCTTTTTTTTTTTAAGGGTTTAACATAGCTCCCGATTCCATACATATCTTTAGGAGGATTCGAACTCGAATTTTCAGACTAACACTTAAAGAGTCTATCTAGCAGCACAACCACTAAGGTTTAACCTTCAATTACTCACATAACAATGCCTTATTATAGTCTAAATCATCAATATTGTACTTTATGCCCTCAACTATCCAATGATAAAGACAATTGAGGTTGAGATGTTCATGAAAGTATCTACAGAAGCATTAGATTCTGAAAAAATAAAATTTACCTTCAATTGTTGAAGAGCAAGAGGGCACTGGCCCAGAAAATGAACCACCATAGCCATCAACAGTGAAGTGGTCTCATAGCCACCAAGTAAAGAATCCAACACAAAGCTGACTTTTTCATCTTGAGATAGGGTATCCACACACAACAAAGTGTCAAGGAAATCATTCCTTTTATTATTACATCTCTTCTCATCATCATCATCACTACCACCATTAATCCTTGCTCTTCTTTCCTCTATTATTGACTTGACAGTAGAGGATATTCTACTTCTAGCCTGTAAAGAATTCATTCAATTAAATTTATAAATAAAAGGGTTAATAAAGTTGGTCACATCACATGCTTCTCTCTTTTGTTTCCCCCTCACTCACCATCATACAACACAAAATCATCATAAAACCATGCTCACCTGAACAGCTCTAGCATAAGGAGTGCCAGGTATGTACAGTGGTAAAGAGATCAATCCTCTCATGAATGTGAGAAAATCTTTAAGAATCTCAACTGTTTGTGGCTCATCTGGTGTTAATCCAAGAACTTGCTTCACTATCACATTGAATGTGAACTGTAGAAGACACAGACAAAAAATAGTAAATAATTCTTGATCATGCTACCTAAAGTATGGTCACTTTCAGTATTAAAAACAAGACAAATAAGGCAAATTTGTTTTTTGGTAAATAAATTTCCACATACATACATACATACCTTTCTAGCCTCTTGGCAAAACAAGACTTGTTCTTTACCCTCCCAAGATTCAAGTATTTGAATAGCAGTTTTCTCAATGTCATTGAGAAACTCAGGCTTGGATTTGATTGTATTAACAAGTGAAAGAGCCACATTTCTAAGCCTTTTATGAGTATCACCCACAGCCACAAGCATAGAGATTTCTCCAAGGATTCCATGGATAGGCTTTGGATAGCTGCACTGGAAAAGCTTGTCTTCATTTTGCAAGATGAAGTAGTTCAACTCTTGATCACAAGACACCACTGTTGGAGAGAAGAATAAATGGGATTTGAACACTTTCCCATACCTGAAATTCAAAATTAAAAATTACCCATTTCATTAAACTCCATCTTTTTCAATACCCATATCTCCATTTTTACAAATTATACTTACCTAGAACAATGGCGTTGAAGGAAAACCCCAATAGAATGAGAAGGATGAGGCTTCAAAAAACTAAGTGTTTCACCCAAAAGAGGCCATCCAAAGCTTCCTTTAGGAAGGCCAAGTCCATGGTGTATGTACAGTGGAAAGTAATGGTTGAAGATGAACCCTAAAACAAGAAAAGATATGGCAACCAAAACAAAAACCCAGAAAGAACCAAGAATTGCCATGGAAGAAGAAGGAAAAATGCCCCAGTTAGAGAAATGCTCTAATTCTATGGGGCTAAGAAGAAGAAGACATTGAAATGGTATATATAGAGAGAGTAAAGGCAAACTTTGAAGGGCTTTTAGATATATACTTTTTTACATGCTTTGTAGCTTTTGTGTTCTTCCTTCATTTTGCAGTAAAGCTAAAATAAGTTGGGCTAAAGTATAAAATGGATCATCATAAGAAACATGGCATGGTATTGTTCAAACTATTTGACTTTTCAAAAATATTAAAAATTTGAATTCAGTGGTTTTTTTTATTTTAAAAACAACATCTACAAACCTAGAGAACATAATATTACTATGCATAACTCTTTGCACCCTCTTTAGAATATCAACAGCATCGGGTGCAAAAAATCCAAACGTGTCAAAAGCAAATGGAAGAAAAACGTGTTGGTTTTCAACACATGCCCTTCCATGCTTGGCCACCTTAGCTGATGCCGCTCTACAAACTGCCCGACCCACAATAAAAGGTCCGTTCCCTAATCCCACAAGCGATGAGACCCCGTCAAATCAATACATGCATGCTTCCCTCCACTCCAACCAAACACCAAAACATCCGTCGGCCGCAATGTCGACCTTCCATCCCGCGGATCAGTCAAGAAGTTCACAGGTGCTTCTTTCTTTACAGAAATTCCACCCCGTCTAAAGATATCACAAAGAACATCACGAACCAGATCATGCCTATACTTGAATCCAGAAAGTTCCTTACAATGTACAACATGCTCCCCAAAAGCATACAACACCCTCCGACAATTAGGAATAGGGCAAACCTCACCAGCTGAGAAAAGCGGAATCATAATTCGGTACTTGAGAATGGAGCGGTACTCCACAGGGGACATGCATTGACCAAGTCCATCGATGGGAATGACAAGAAGAAAATCTTGGCTATGCGGCGCTTGTAGACATCCGAAAACTGCTTGTTGCCTATTAGTCATATCAAACCTCTCAACCATCTCCTGAACAATTTTACCAAAAAGAGCATCCGCCAAAATATGTTGGGTACTTAGGGGGACGGTGTCCTTACTAGTAAAGTTGGAAAGGTCGAACTCCGGAACAAAGCTCATCTAAAGCTTTGTAAAAATCTGAATCCATACTGGATAGCCCACTGTCACTCAAGATAATGTGATTTTAACTTATATAATGTGTTACATATGAATAACAAGGAAAATTGTGTTAAAAAAAAGGCTGGAAATTTATGTATTTTATTTTTCAATGAGCTAATGTAAAGTATTGTTCAGCGTGGTATGGTGTAATGAGTAAACTGACCCCATATACCAAATCTTGTATAATGCTAGCGTGCATATATATATGCACACACGAGTAAAGTAGATTCACGAAATCAATTTTAATTCATAAGTTATAACCCAAAATGTATCGTCTAATTTTTGAATTAGAACGTTTTCATGCTAAATCTCACGAGGAGTATTTGATTCTAAGTTGAACGTCATCATGCAATCTATAGACCCATAATCAAAGTCACTTAATTTGAAAACTATAGACTCGTGAAAGTCCATCGAATTAAGATTAGTACTGTAGTTCGATGACCTTATATACTAGGCTAGACGACACTCAATCTTTCAACTCCGTGAATATACTTACTAGTCATCCGCGATAGGAGACAACGTAAAATGACTCATGTAAAAAGTCATTTACATGTTGGGTTTTGACGTGAACGTCATTTACCCACCTTGACTTCTATTATTTACGTACCGTGAACACTTTTTGTTATATGACGTAAATTACAACCACCACTTCATTCAACTATAACTTCTACCTTCAAATCGTCTTCCTTCTGTTCCTTGCATAGTAAGTTTACACATTTAAATTGGAAAGATTTTAAGTTTAGTGTATATAAGATCGATGGCTACTACATCTATAATCAATTAGTTCTTATGAATTAGGCTTGAATCTAACGTGCATACGCAAGGCCGTAGATCTACACTCCTGGTTTTAACACAAGTGTCTAATCTCTTACTTTTACTCACGATTTCACAAGACAATAATGTGTTAAACCGTCTTTTGTTCCTCGTATTAACTCCCAACTACTTTTTAATCGGTCACAACTTAATCGATAATCATAATTAATCAACCATCAACATAAGCAGTTAAGCACCGAACTATTTAACTTTGATTTTAATTGTTGGGTTATGAATGGTGATGTTTTGTTACACATACAATAATGTCTTCATTCCATTGAATGAAGTCAGTCCTTCGTCGCCCGATACTTCGTTGTCATTCAAAGAACCAATGAAGGTGAAAAGAAGTACGAACAACGGCTAGTAGAGTCCCTATACATAAACGTACGTGGACCTATACATGATACATCATCGATAATGCCCTAAAGTCATCTTAAGGGTGTGTTTGGAACCGTTTTAGTTTCACACGTAAAAAACTTATGGTATCCTCGGACCAATAAAGCGAGAGTAGTGTGCATATGAGCGCACATGCCCATTGGATCTAAACCCAACACATAAACTCGGTGATGTTTTATCATAAAACCAATTGTCAATAAGAGGAGTAGTTCACTGACCTTATATACTAGGCTCGGAATATCCCATCTTTGAAAACTTATTATCTCCAACATTAGGGTTTAGTTTATACTTTTGAACCTTCAAATTATCGATTTTGCGTGGTTTTTATGGAGGAAATATTGAATGAGGTTTGAAATGTATAATTTAGAATCATTTAACAAAGAATTGGACAAAAAATGATTAAAACGTAAACAAAATACATAACAATTGTAAGATTGAATCATGTTCGAGTAACATTTTGTATTTATAATATGATCGATAAAGTTAAGCTGTAATACATACATCAGTAACTGTATTCTCTCACCTTACTAAATATAAAACTCGTTCGACAAGCTATATCTATTAGCTTCAACTATCGATAAACTTCAATTTCATGATTCATCACCGACTATTGATTTTCAAAAGGATAATAAGACAACTTAAAAGTATTTAGTTGTGTCAACTCTACAAGGTATTGATGTTCAAAAGGATCATCCATAAGACAACTTAAATGTATTTAGTTGTGTGACGTACGTTTGGAATGAAGTTGGTAGTTGAGAAAATTAAAGAGCAAGAGAAGATGAAATTAGTGAAAAGAACAGAAGAGTAGAAGAAAATTGACATGCACGAGCATGAGAAAGGTGATGGCTTTAGCTACGTAGCAGCCTAAAAGTAGGTATGCAGGTGATAACACTCACCAGATGCAAGACTTGCATGCATAGGATAGATAGATCTTCATACCTTGTCTCCGGGATTTGTAGCCGTACCGACAAAAATCTATATCAGTCATGTAACTAGACATACCGGTTGAACCAAACCGCCAAACCGACGGTTTGTGAACCGGCCCAAACCGGCGGTTTAGGTTTGCCGGTTTGGCCAAACCGTGGGTTTACGGTTTAGGTTTAGGTTTGGCCAAAGGCCAAACCTAAACCAGCGGTTTACCCCAAACCGACGGTTTAACCACCGGTTTGGGTATTTTTTTATTTTTTTTAAAAAAAAATGGACCAAACCGGCGGTTTGGAGATCAAACCGTCGGTTAACCGCCGGTTTGGTCCTCAAAACCGGCGGTTTGGTCCGGTTTGGTCCAGTTTTTCAATTTTTTTTTTTTTAATAAACCGGCTAAACCGCCGGTTTGGATTTTGACGGTTTAGGTTTAGGTTTGCGACCCACCACTACATGTAACTACACACGCGTAGTGCGTAGTTGAGATTTTTCCAACGATATATATGAAGTGCGTAGTTAAAATATATTAAAAAAATCGGAAGTCGTATTCGCACGGTTCAGGATTTCGTTAATGTATCACGCATACGAATCCCGTAACCGTCATGATTACGGGTTCCGGATCCGTGATAACTTTCTACATGAATTCAAACCCGAAAAAAATTAAATTCTAACACCATCACAGTTACGGAACCCGTAACTATGATTTCAGGGGTGACGGTCACGCATTGCGTATGAATGGTGCGTTAACGAAATCTTGAACCGTGCGATTAATACCCCTCAAAAAAATTGAAGGAAATTATTTAACAAAATATCCATAAAACAATAATAAAAAAAATTTACCGTACAATGTTAAATTTACAAAAATGTCTCCATACCTCTTATTATACTCCCTCCGTAACACAATATTTGTCATTTGAGAGTTGAACACATAAATTAAGAAATAGTTAATGATTTTAAAAAATCAAATAAAGTTTTTAATTGTTTGGGTGATAAGTACCATCTTTAATGATTTTATTCATGTTTCCTAGGAAAAACTCATTTTTCAATAGATTTTAGCAATTAGAAAGTATAAGGAGTTAAATTTAGAATAATTAATTCATTGACAGTAGTGTAATCATTTTATCTATGCATTAATATTATAGAAGTGTCAAACAATTTGTTAAACTAAACTAATTGCTCAAATGACAAATATTTTGTTACGGAGGGAGTATTGTTTAGTTAGTAAAAAAATTTATCCCGACAAAGTTAATCAATAATCCAAATTACTCAATACTTTCTTACATTGTTAAAAACTAATAATTTTGTAATTATTTCTAAAATACCTCTTTATAATATTTTTATAACTATAATAGCTTTATTCTAATTTTTATTTGTTAAAATTATACTTACTTTTTTGTTAGTTTATGAAAGGGTAACTTATTAAATACATTAAGTAAAAATAAGATATTAATCATGAAAATATTAAACATATTTTAATAATTATGTTTAAAATCTTTATTATATTAGGTTTATTTTGAAAAACTAATTAATTTATCAATTAATAATTATATAAATAACTATTTCAAATTTACAAATGATATTCTAATCTCTGATAGGAAAATAATTATTTTGAAAATTAGTTTAAAACTTTAAATTCCTTTTTTTTCTGAGAATTCGGCATGCATGACTTTTTAATTAGAAAAACGAACATCTAATTATTGAAAATTGTATAATGGGCATCTACTAATATACAAAATTACTTTATAGTGTACATCTGGTCGTGAATCATGATAATTAATTAATAAGGACTCACATGATTATATAAGTAATCTTTCCCTTTTGTAATATTGTTTTAGTTGTGAAAAATGTACATATTACATTTTCTGATTTATATTAAAATATAAATACATGTTTATTATCAATCAACTTATAAAAAAAAGTCAAATACATTTTATTGGCCATGACTAATGGTATTAAAGATACAATATAAAAACTACAAACACTATTTTACAAATAAAAGAATTTCAAACCATCACATAGTAATTCATATTTTGCTTATGTTTCAAAAATTAATTTATTTTAGAGCATCTGCAACCCAGAACTCCAATTTTGATTTCTTTAGGGGGTGTGTTATATACGCAATTTTTAATTTACTTATACTGAATATGAACGTTTTGCATTGGCGCTCAACGGCGCTCAATTCTTAAAATAAAAATAAATAAATTAGAAAAAAAGTGGGTTTTTGGGCGCCGGCTCATGGCGCTAGCGCCAAAACCCTAATTTCTCTTACTTTTGCCCCATTTTTTTAAAAAATTTTTTTTTTAGCGCTTTCGGAAAATGTTGGCGCTCAAATATTTTTACTTTTTTATATTGGTTGAGTGTTATCGGAATGTGTTTATATTTTACTTTTGTAAAACAAACCTAGCTTTTTCGTTTCTGTACTGATTTTTTTTTATTTTATTATTATAACCCAAATATGTGTCAGATTTCTACATATAAATTTTTCTCTCTATTCATCACCTTGATTCTCTCCTCAAATCTCATCACCTTGATTCTCTCCTAAAATATAATATTTTAATTATTAATTTGTTTCTTATATGACTAAAGAAACTCAGAGTATATGGGATAAAGATGCTTTTATATTCCCAAAACCACAGAACAATAAATAACTTTTATTCATTTTAAAATTTTTACTAAAAATTCTGAACAATTTTATTGATTATACTTACATTAAATAATATATAATAATTTATATCTTAACGTTTACTTTTATTTTCATACATATATATATATATATATATATATAAACATAAATTTTGAAGTAAAAAAAATATTTATAAATTAATACAAGAGTCTAAAGTAGATCATAATAGCTAATTAGTTGGCTCTTCGGCGGGGTGGCAGAAAGCGGATGACTTCTTTACAGGAAGGTTTGAGGATTTTTTTTTTAATGCAAAATAAACTATTTTATTTTTTATAAATAGATAAAGAGAGCTTTTTTCACAATAAATTTTTTATTTTAATCTATATTATGTCCATTTCACGACACTTGTTACACTGCTAATTTCACGTATTTAAAAATAAAATAAAAGATTGTGTTTCTTTTTTTTACATTATCAAATGTATACTGACAGTGTAACAATAATGAAAAGGATAATAATTTTAAGTCAGAGATAATAACTAATTAAAACAAGATTCAAAAGCTAAATCGGCAAGTTATTATTAATTAAATAGTGTGTACTTTTTGGGTGAAATATAATACATTTTTTTTTCTAAATTATAATTAGATATATGTTATAATTAATTATAATGTTCAAAATCTTAAACCCGGATTTTAATGTCGGGATGTTTAACAAGATCAAACCGGACAAGATGTTGCGAATCCGGCACAAGACCGGATTTTTCAAAAATATTGGCAAGGTCCGGAATTTTGTTTGACCTGGATCCATCTAAACTCGTTCTCTTAATATTTTTTTTGTTTTTTTTTACCCGTTTTACAGCCTGAATCAAAAGTGCACAACCCTAACAATATCCAAATTGTAATACTTGAAATTTAATACATAAAACCTATGATCCAAGATATAAGTGAACTCTAATTTAACCATAATTTTTCAGTACAAGCACATCTATATATGTTGTTTTTGATTATTTAAGTTTTAGATGGATTGAAAAAGTTAGACAATATTTATAATGTAGTTTTCTAATATTAATATTCATAAACTTTTACGATGAATTATCATCTACAAAATTTATTTATAACTAATGTTATTAAAACATACCATTATTTATTCGATTCAATCTGGTCCATTGACCATTAGCCTCTGAAAATAGTCTGTATGATATTTATTAGAGTATTGGGACATATATTGAGCCATAAATTTGGGTTTAACTCTTTGATTTGTCAGTTTATCGTTTTGTCCCTTCATATTTGTCGATATAAACGATATTTGATAAATAAAATAAAGTCATAATCTCACAAATTTCTACGTGGTATCATTATTAAGATCTCTGAACACGCTTCCGTCAAAAGAAACCATACAACACAAACCTAGACGCGCCGCCATCCCAGCGGCGGTGATGTGGGCAGTTCTCACGCCAACCTACAGGCGCTGTAGAGCCGACTCTTCTGGCGTCCATCCTAGGACTTTAATCAACATGCGTCGGGTCCAAAACCTACACTAGGAGTATAGGACACTACTTAACATGTGTTATAGGGCCTAAAACCTACCATATGACGCTAATCAACCTGCGTCATAAGGACCAAAACATACTTTAAGACGCTAATCAACCTACCTCCTAGTACCCAAAACCTACCCGGGGACGCTAATCAATATGTATCATAGAGCCCAAAACCTACTTTGGAATGCTAACAACGTACGTCCTAAGACCCCAAAACCTATCCTATGACGCTAATCGACTGCGTCTTAGGACCGAAACTTACTTTAAGACACTAATCAATTTGCATCCAATAGCCAAAAACCTACTATATGACGTTAATCAACACGCGTCTTAGAGAACAAAACCTACCCTAGGGACCGAAACTTACTTTAAGACACTAAGATGTTAATCAACACGCGTCCTATAGCCCAAAACCTACCCTAGGAAGTTAATCTACCAACGTCATCTTATGGCTCAACCTACAATACCATATTGACGCCAACAAAACAAAAATCAACGAAGGAGGGAGGTCCTTCTTGTATCTCTTCCCTTGAACAACCAATAAAATAAACGAAGGAGGGAGGTCCTTCTTGTATCTCTTCGCTTGAACAACCAATAAAATAAACAAGCCTTATAATATTTAAAGGGTTAATTCACTTAATTGTTAGAAACCACCCGTTAAAAGGGTCATTTGCTTTTAATCACCCCTTAAATCCTTAATTGCTTAGTACCCGCACTAAATGCATTCCGTCGTAGATTAACACCCCTTCCCAGATCCGTCATTTTTGTCGTGAACGAGACCCACCTTTGAACATTTTTGTATTATCCCCTTTAAACTAATACGGTTCAATAATATTATTATGGGAATGAACCAAACCGGTTTTGCTTTAATTGAATCCGGCCCAAATTTGGTTGCAGGTTGCTGTCAACCCCCATTTCACCATTATTTGGCTCCTTTCCCTCCCTCCATTTCACCATTCATGGCCATGAACAAACGCCCTCGGACTCTGTTGCCGAGACACGGAATTGTTTCCCTGAGGATCCAGAGACTTGTCTCCGAGTTCCAATCGCTTTCTTAGCCGGCCGATCGATCGGGTGAAGAAGCTTCTGGATAACGCGACGGTTCTTCCACGGCTCAACGAGTCAATTCGGTAGCCGTAGAACCGAGTTTCCGGGTGCGCTAAGTTTGGTAGGATGAGATTTGGGGCTGAAAGCGATACGGAGATCATCAAAGGCTTATCCGCCAAGCTTCTGGATTACGCGACGTTTTGAAAATCTAGAATTAATTTCGTGTTGATTCGTATTTGGATGAAATATCGGAATTATTGTTTTGAAGGTGAAAGCAAAAGAACTGGTAGACATGAACGTCGGGCTCCAGTTTCGATCGAAAGTCAATGGTTGGAGTAACTTGCTGCTCAGTACGCAGGAGATGACAAGGTCTTAGACGATGGTGAAAATAGATGAAATTCCTCCATTTGAACCGACCTGGCCTGAATCCATTGCTTCCGAAGGTTATTCTTTCAGAACTCGAGATTGGCGATGATAACCACATTGAATTTGCCAATTGAAAATTTGGTAGAAGAAATTCTGCCCTTTTGGTAGCTCTGTACGAGGAGTTAGGGTTTGTCGATTTTGGGAAGGCGAAGGTAGAAGAAGGGGTTAGTTTGGGTTCATTTAAAACAAGACCCGGTTCGGTTCATTCACGAACCGTATATTTAGATATTAACAAAATATAGTGAACCCATAAACATATATTTAAACTGTCTTTATATTTTACATTTTTACGTGCTACATCGAGATGGGGTTTGTAAGTTAATCAATAATATCCGATCCAACTAATCCGAACAGTTAATTCAAAATCCGATCCGAAAAATTCGAATTCGAAAACATCCGGTAGTTGGTGATCCGAGTCCGATTTGAAAATATTTTTACCTCATCGGATCGAATACGGGTCGATATCTGAAGGAAAATATCGGATCGGGTATATCCAACTAATTTAAAAATAAATACTTTGAATCATATTTTCAGATCAAATATCCGATCCGGATAAAACTGTCGAATAACTAGGGGTGTAATACGAGCCGAACGAGCCGAGCATCGGCATGCTCAAGCTCGGCTCGTTTAGAAACGAGTCGAGCCCGAGCGAGCCTAAAATTTATACGAGCTTTAAACTGTGCTCAAGCTTGGCTCGTTTAGAAAATGAACGAGCTCGAGCCGAGCTTTTGACGAGCCGATCCCGAGCCGAACCCGAGTAGCTCGGCTAAAATAATGCTCCTATAGTGTTATTTTATCCAAACGAGCCGAGCCTAAAATTTATACGAGCTTTAAAATGTGCTAAAGCTTAGCTCGTTTAGAAAGTGAACGAGCTCAAGCCGAGCCCGAGTAGCTTGGCTCATTACATCCCTACGAATAACGCGATTACTAGCGATTCCGGCTTTATGCATACGAGGTGCAGCCTGTAATCCATATCAGATCAGACTATTATAAGATTGACCTACATACGTTGAATAACGTAAAATTAAAAAAAGAAAAAGTAGGAAAATATCGCGACAGTGGGCCTGATAGTCAAACCTGATGATAATGGCACATAAATCGAGACAGCACGAGGAGGTGTCAGCTAGGTTGGACCAAGCTACGACTACGACTTCTCTTTGACTTCCCCCTCATTTACCTACCTTTTATATATTCCCCTTTATGCCCCCGCTTATTCCCTCTAATCTCCACTTTATCCCAATATGCAAAGACGTTAAAACGTAGGAATGAATACTACTTTGTTTCGCTTTCGTTCTACATGCAAAGAATAGAATCCTATGTTGTAAACACATACTCCAATTTGAACGTCACATTATTTTTCTTCAACTCTCATAAATCAACAAAAATGTACTCATATTTGTACACTTGTACCATATCGTATTCATGTTACTATTTGTCATGATAAGATTTTCTCATTTGCCATTAGCATGTTCCAAAATTATTGGTATATAGAAGTTGTTTAGAAAATGTGAGCTTACCAGTATTGAAGCTGAACTTATTGATAGTTGGATTATTAGTTTTTGTTACGAAGGTGTCATATCGTTTAATGTATTATTCGTAGCTATTGTTGGTTGAGTGAATTATTCGTAGTTATTGTTGTTTGAATGGTCATTCATAATTATTATTATTCGTAGTTTTTATTAATTATGATATCTACTCTAAATCTCGACCCTTAATACTCATCATCCGACGGTTTAAGATTGTTCTCATAATATAAAATTAATTAAAAAAATTTACTCCAGTTTAACGTTACATTATTTAACGAGAAAATTGTTCAAACAGTTGCCATCTTTTAGGCTGACTAAACTTTAGATACCCATCGTTTAAACTATCAGACGGTACATCATCTATTGAGCCCGACCAAAGATTAATGTCTAAATCACTTTTCACACGTCAAGTTAACACAACAACTTTCCTCTTAAAATTTTGCTTTATGTTTCTTGTTAAATAAGTATGTCATGTAGGCATCATTACAATTGTCTTAACCCTTTTACTTAACGTGTGAACAGTAATTTAGATATCAATATTTGGTCGGACGCAATAGACGAAGTACCGTTCTGATAGTTTAAATGACGGGTATTAAAGTTTAGTCACCCTAAAAGATGGAGTAATATTTGGACAATTTTTTTTAGTATTTTTCTTTTTTTTTTCTCAATTACATTTTTAGAGAACAAAATGCATAGAATCCCATTCGTCAATTTACAATAAGCCCTCCTTTTGTTCCTTGCCAAGGGAATTAGAATCCAATGAATTCCATATTCACCTTAATTATTGGATTAGGGAATCAAAAATATATGGGCATTCATTCACATTCCTTTGAGATCATATTGCATAAACGTAAACGAACATGCATTGCTCTTAACCTACATGCAAGTAACCATTACTTTTTCTTATTTCCGAATCAAACGCCGTGAAGGACAAATGTCAAGTGAGTCACACGTACACACACGAGTTCCATTATAAAATCGACAATAAATAGGGTAACTCATTACTAATATAACAAGCTCATATAATTTAGTATACTCGATGTGGTATAATCCACACATCTTGTTAACTATCTAAATTATTTGACATCTATCACATTTTTTTTATATATTTTGGATCGAGCATCCTCATGTGCAAATCCATGTTGGAGATAATAAGTTCCCACATCAAACGACTAGGACACTCCGAGCCTAGTATATAAGGTCGGTGGGCTACTCCTCCTATTGTCAATTGGTTCTAGGATAGAACCTCATCGGGTTTATGTGTTGGGCTTGGACCTAATGCGCATGTGCGCTCGTATGCACACGACCCCCGCACTACCGGTCCGTCTATATCAGACTTTGACATGATATTAGAGCGGTTAACCTCAATTCGGCTCGCAATCCTAACACGTGGCAAAGTGCAACTCGGTCTATATGTCTAGTATATAAGGTCGGTGGACTACTCCTCCTATTGCCCACGACCCCGCTCTATCGATCCGTCTGTATCGGACTTTGACAATCCACACATCTCAACACCCGCCTATTCCCGTCAGTTTAAGGATGTATCATGGGTGCTTGTGCCTGTGGTTTACGGAACTGAACCGAAACCGAAACCCAAACAAATTAACAATAACGGGTCATAAATTGAAGAGATTTGTGAATCGAAAGCTTGTTTATTTCATTGACCATGTAATGTTTATATAGGGAAACATAAAGAGATAAAATAATAAACTAATAGCAAAAGATAAGCCCAATAATAAGAGATAAGCCCAATGCTCTAAGAGATAAGCCCGATGCTCTAAGAGATAAGCCCAATACTCTAACACTCCCCCTCAAGCGGGAGGTGTGGAAGAAATAACTCCAAGCTTGCGAATTAAGAAGTTGAAACGAGTAGGTCCAAGAGCTTTAGTCATAATGTCAGCTAGCTGAAGTGTGCCAGGAACATGTTGTGTCTGAATAATGCCTCGCTGAATTTGTTCCCTGATGGTATGACAGTCAATCTCAATATGTTTGGTTCGCTCATGGAATACCGGATTGTTGGCTATATGAATGGCAGACTGATTATCACAAAAGAGGCGCATAGGAGCCTTGTGTGAAACCCCGAGTGAATCAAGTAGAGAACGAAGCCAAAGGAGCTCACAAGTAGTAGCTGCCATTGCTCTATATTCGGCCTCAGTAGAAGATCTAGAAACAGTAGCTTGTTTCTTGGTTCTCCAAGAAATGGGTGAATTACCGAGGAGAATGAAGTAGCCTGTAGTAGAGCGTCTAGTGATAGGGCAAGCTGCATAATCCGAATCACAAAAAGCACGAATACACAAATCACTAGAACGAGATAAGAAAATACCCTGATCAGGTACTGACTTTAGGTAACGAAGAACCTTTAAGGCAGCATCCCATTGACCACGGCGCGGAGCAGCCATAAATTGAGAAAGTGTATGAACCGAGTATGCAAGTTCAGGGCGAGTGATGGACAAGTAGATAAGACGGCCAACCAAACGACGATATTTCTCAGGATCATCAAGCAGAGCAGAGGAATCTGATTGAAGACCATGATCAGCAGACATTGGAAACGATACTGGTTTGCATCCAAGAAGACCAGAATCAGCTAGAATATCTAGAGTGTATTTCCTTTGGTTCAACCATAAACCAGACGGTGTACGAACAATTTCAATGCCTAAGAAGAACCGAAGGGGTCCAAGGTCCTTCATATGAAAGCAAGCATGAAGATAGTCTTTAAAACGACGAATGGTAGCAGGATTATTTCCAGTAATGACTAGATCATCCACATATATCAAGATGTGAAGGATGATACCTGACCGTCTGAAGGTGAAAAGAGAGTAATCAGCCAGAGACTGAGAGAAACCATATTTCAGAAGAGCAGATGTGAACTTGTGGAACCAATTTCGTGGAGCTTGACGAAGACCATATAATGATTTCTTTAAACGACAAACTTGGGACGAGGTTCGAAAACCGGGAGGTGGTAGCATATATACTTCCTCATGCAGATCCCCATGAAGAAAAGCATTGTGAACGTCCATCTGATGAAGTTCCCAGTTATAGATAGAGGCAATTGCGAGAAGTAGTTTAACTGTAACTGATTTAGCAACAGGAGCAAAAGTTTCATTATAATCAATGCCTTCTTGTTGACGGTTTCCGAGTGCAACCAAACGCGCCTTATAGCGCTCAACCTGTCCATCGGAGTTGTATTTAATACGAAAAACCCATTTGGAGCCAATAGGTTTACGATCGAGAGGAAGATCAACATATTCCCAAGTGTTGTTGCGGTGTAAGGCTGTCATTTCATCCTGCATGGCCTTTTTCCATTTTGGGTTAGCAACCGCGTCTCTAAAGGAGGTTGGTTCTTGTTCCTGATATACAGAGTTAATAGCACTAACATAGGCATGAGAAAAATGTTCATATGATAAAGAATTCTTTATGGAATACCGGGTACCTGATTTCAGTGGAGGAGAAGTTTCACCCGATTTGGAATCAAAATGACTTGCCTTTTGACAAACATAGTCTCGTAAAAGGATAGATGGTTTTGAAGTACGGGAGCTGCGACGGGGTGGGTTTTCGGTCGGAGCAGCAGTAACAGGTAGTGGAGTAGGAATAATGGGTTGAGGGATTTCGGTGCCCATGGAAAGAGGGGTAGAAGTAGGTGGATTAGTAGAAGGAGGTGGGGGACACGCTGGAGGGGTGGTTATAGAAATTGGGAAGGGGTTTAGTGGGGAGGGGTAGGGGGCATCAACAACAGGTAGGGGAGAGATGGCAGGGGAGCCCGCGGTAGGTGGAGGGACAAGAGGGAGGTCAGAGGGTTCCTGGGGGGCCGTAGTATGCATAGGTGGGGGATCCGTGTCAAGGGGAATTTGTGGGAGGTTTTCTTGAGTGGGGGCTGTTGTTTGGGGGGTTTCTTGGTAATAGTCGGGGGAAAAATCAGTGGGATCTGCTATGGACTCTGTAGGTTCAGGAGAATTTTTCGGTTCGGAGAACGGAAAAATGTTCTCGTAAAAACGTGCATCCCGTGTTGTAAAAATTTCTTTGGTATCAAGATCTAACATTTTCCAAGCCTTTTGTGAAGGTGTGTATCCTATAAAAATGCATTTTCGACCTCGAGGTCGAAATTTATCCGAAGACCGAGGTATAAAGGAACAGTAAGCAAGACAACCAAACACCCGAAGATGGTCAAGATTTGGTGGAGAGCCATGAAGAAGCTCATAAGGAGTTTTGTGATGGAGGATGGGGGTAGGGGTGCGATTGATAAGGTAACATGCCGTAAGAACACATTCTCCCCAAAGTGAGACGGGTAAATTTGCGTGAAACATTATGGATCTAGCGACATTAAGGATATGACGGTGTTTGCGTTCTACCCTCCCATTTTGTTGTGGTGTGTAGGTACAAGAGGTTTCTAAATGGATACCCTTACCTTTAAGAAAAGGTCGAAGGGAAATAAATTCTTTAGCATTGTCACTGCGAAAGGTTTTGACACAAGTGTGGAATTGAGTCTCAACCATGACACAAAAATCTCTAATTAAAGTGGCGACTTCGGCTTTTCCCTTTATTAAATAAACCCAGGTGCAACGGGAGTAATCATCTAAAATGGTAAGAAAGTAGGAACAACCGGAAGTAGAAAGGGTGCGATAAGGACCCCAAATATCTAAGTGGACTAATTCAAATAACGACAAAGCATGAGAACTGCTAACCGGAAAGGATGATCTAGGTAGTTTGGCCCGGAGACATATGTCACATGGATGAGTGGTTTTGGGGATGGAAGGATGACCAAGGCGGTTATGGTGGGTGGTGGTGTCAATAGTGGTAAGGCATGAAGGGAGCGGAGAAGCGTTTGTCATCCAACGAAGCCAGTAGATTCCATCACGAGCTTCGCCCACTCCAACCACTGTCCTCGAAGTACGGTCCTGTATAACACAAAGTTTATTAGTTATCATAAAAACACAATTCAAATCCGTAGTTAACTGATTTAGAGAAAGTAGATGACAATCAAGTCCTGGAACATATAATACTCGGGGCAAGTGAAGGGAGTTATTGAGTCGCAAGGTGCCTGCGTGTTCAGCGGATACTAAAGCTCCATTTGGGAGTTTAATTCGGCATGTAGTGACCGACTTGAGCGATGAAAGTAATGAACGATCCCCTGTCATATGAAAAGAAGCCCCCGAATCAAGAATCCAAGGGAATGAATTTGAACGGTAAGAGTTCAAAGCAGATATGAGAGTATTCCATTGAGTATCGTTAATTGTAAGACCAATGTCTTTACGGTCCTCAAAGGTTAAGGGAACAGAAAAGGGGTAGGTGGACTTAGCTTGTCCCGCTGCCCCAATAATTGTGGCGGTCATGATACCAACCAAAGTCGTTTCTGATACCCGCGGCCAAAGTATTTTCTGATACCGACGGCCGAAGTATTCCCTGATACCGGCAGCCAAAGTATTCCCTGATACCGGCGGCCAAAGTATTCAGCAAAAAAGTGTTTAAGGTTTTGTTTTGTGCGGAAGCGTAGGTTAAGGAAAGTGCTCTGATACCATGAAGAGATTTGTGAATCGAAAGCTTGTTTATTTCATTGACCATGTAATGTTTATATAGGGAAACATAAAGAGATAAAATAATAAACTAATAGCAAAAGATAAGCCCAATAATAAGAGATAAGCCCAATGCTCTAAGAGATAAGCCCGATGCTCTAAGAGATAAGCCCAATACTCTAACATAAATAAACCTAAAATTACGAAATAATTCTTATTCTTCTAACCTCAATATATCCATATATTCTTGCATATCTTCCAATGTCTACAAGATTGTAAAAGTTAATATTCTTTTTACGAAGGTCGTTGATGTGAGTCATTTTCTCTATGTATTTGATTGATATAAAGTATATTTTTTCTTCTAAACCTAAGGATAATGTGCGAATTCGCCGCATACATTCTTGTAAAAGTAGATGGATTATCAATCTCGAGTTTCCACCATACAAAATACAAATCCACATCAATTGTTTGAATATTCCATTTTGAATTCATCCAAAGATAATGTAATTTGTAAGAATAATTCACTTCAATTATTATTGTATGTGATTCTGCATTTTCAACTTTTGAGTAATCATGATACAAAGATCATAGTGACATTCTAATTTTCATATGAGACATGCCTCTTAACCTTCTTTTTGTAAAGTATAATTTTTAGGTGGGCGAGTTTGGTAACTGAATATTATGAAAATGAAATTAGGATGAAGAAAATTAATAGATGAAATTGTTTAAGAGGATGAATATAGATATAAGTGAAATGAGTGTACATTAAAATTAATGTGATTATGGGTAAACTTACGAAAAAGTACGTGTTATATTTTCTTATAGATAAAAGAGATGAAAAAAAAAGAGGGGTAAAGCTGAAATTTTATCTCAGTAATGTTGATAATCCCTATAATCAACGTTTTGCAGGATTACAAAATTCGCATAATCTAATTCCCTTAATTTTCGTAATCAAACCCCTTTAAACTCCTTAATTCTCTTACCAAACGAGATTACGAGAATTATTTCTCCCTTTTAATTCACATTATCTTAATCTCCTTAATTTTTGTTCTTACCAAACGGAGCCATATGGGCGAGTTTGGTAACGGAATATTATGAAAATGAAGATTAGGACGAAGAGAATTAAGGGATTAAATTGTTTAAGAGGATGAATATGGATATAAGTGAAATGAGTATTTGGTAAAATTAATGTGATTCTGGGTAAACTTACGAAAAAGTACGTGTTATATTTTCTTATAGATAAAAGATATGAAAAAAAGGGGTAAAAGTGAAATTTTATCCTCAAAATCTTGATAGTCCCTGTAATCAAAGTTTTGCAGGATTACAAAATTCGCATAATCTAATTCCCTTAATCTCCGTAATCTAATTCCTTTAGGGCCCGTTTGGTTACGGAAGGAGAAACGGAAACGGAAACGGAATGAAGAAACGAAAGAAAGGAAACGGAAAGGGTTATTTTTAATGTATGTTTGGTTACATTGTAGGAATGGATTCATTGACCTCAATCATATTTTTCTTGTTTGGTTTGAACGGAATCATTAATTGGAATCATTAGTCTCATTGAATAAAAATGAAATTTATTATTACTATTAATATTATTATATATAATAGATAATGGATCATAACAAAAAAACCTCGAACTATTTCAACAATCAAACTAATTCACTCGTAACTTCTGATTTTTCAGAAAACAAAATATGTTTTAGACTCCAAAAACAGGCTTTACAGAATCACCACAACATGACTAAACATCTCAATGGAACGACAGAAGCAGCACAATGCCACAATATATGCAAAAACAGAATTAGCTGTAGAAACCGTTTACAACTTGCAAAAACAGAATTAGCTGCATAAACAGTTTTCAACTAGCAAAAACTGAACACGCAAGGCAGTGTGACGATCATATGTTCTCCGAGGTCTCTCGCCTTCCTGCTTCACCGTTGCTAAAGCGACCGCACCTACCATATCATTGGCTTCCAGTGCCGCTGTGACGATCTTATGAAGAAGTAAGAGGAAGAGTGAAAAGCATATGAAGAAGCGAGAGGAGACACGCCCAACACGCAAGGCAACATGTGTCATTTCCCCATTATTCATCCATAATTGTGGAAAGTAAAATGCAGAACATACCCATTTCTACAAAATCTTCTGAAAATGAAGCACTATAATGCAGATTAGGAGAATTATAGGCAGGAAACATAATTCATACTAATTGAACACATTTGATCGGCTCAAACAAGCTTCCATCTTGAATTCTACCTATCAACTGATGCACTACTCTTCAAACAAGAAAGGAAGCATTGCCTATAATCTTGTTTGAGCATTTGTGAACTTCCAATCAAAATGATAAATAGTAATTAACCCTCCAGTCTAGTCAAGTAGCAATGAACCATCTTGCTTTAAGAAATAATAAAAATGAGTAGTAAAAAGTACGAACAATGAACCGACATACAAATATGAGGTTTTTCATAGAATGTATCTCACCTCTAATGAACAATAATAAAACAGTGAAGCCAAAGTCTTGCACAAAAAGATTCACGAAAGTACAAAGACCTAATACTATTGAAGTAGACTCGCATCTTATTAGCACAACTCACAAATTAAACGCTTAGAAGCCAACCTTCATACTGATGCGAACAAGTCAGTCAGACCATAAGAGCGAGCAATTACTAACATTATGTTTGTCTCCCTGCAAATAATATCAACCCTCACCGGTGAATCTTCTCCCAACTATTGAGAAACAATAAATAATTACTAAGGAATAGGGTTTTTTTTCTTTTAGCACAATTCAAATATATTATTTGTTCAAGGCTTGAGCACTCAAAATTATATCACTTTCGGATTATGTTGTTAGATTCATTTTTCTGAATTGGAAATGTATCTGCTTAAGTAGAATCACTAAAACAAATTATATAAAAGCAAGTTGAAAGCTACATCACCAAACATATTTTTTGTTGATTTCATATACTCTCCACTAACCTTTTGCTTATCCAATTGGGGACGATCAATTTTTGGTCATTTTTTGGTATATCACCAGGTTTGCAAGACTTGGGATAATTTCTGATGACTACTGGATACTGGATAGGCTTTCAAAACCCTAGTACTTCCACTGGACCAAGCAATATTGATGAATAAAAACCCAAGTAAAAATTTCTAGTAAACAATAATCCAACTAGAGCTCCAAGATGTCTGATTTCTTTTACTCCATCAAAAGACATTCAACATTATCAAACCCTAATTGTTGAAGCACTCAAAATTTGCTTGACCAAGAAACGGAAATGGATAAGTAAATCAAACTTGACAGAAGACTTTCTTGACCAACTAGAAAGCAGACATGTAAATTCACAAAATCAATCAATAAAAAGAACCTAATCCAAAGAAAGTTGCAATTTGCGCTCAACAAATTCAGCACACAAGTCACCATCCTCACCTAGACACGAAGGATTAGAAAATTATGCAGAACGAGAGTGTAGAAGATAGAGGTGCGAAGGAAATTCGTATAGTTACTTGTATTAATGGCTCATATGCAGGATTTCCAATCTGAAGATAACAAAATCGGAGCAAAATGGAGATGGGAAAAGCCGGGGAGATACAAGAGATTAGGGCGTAGAAACCGTCGGGGAGAGAGAAATCAGAAGCGTGAGGTTTTTTCTCTGAAATTGGGCTATTTTTAGTCCGGAAACAAGAAACGGAAATGAATATGGCCCAGTAATGGATTCATTCGTTAGAAATGCTCAAACAAACAATCAGTTTTAATTTGGGCCGGAATCAATCCATTCCGAGCCCATTTTACTACTAAACAAACAGGCCCTTAATCTTTTTAATTCTCTTACCAAACGAGATTACGAGAATTATTTATTCCTTTTAATTCTCATTATTTTAATCTCCTTAATTTTTGTTCCTACCAAACGGAGCCATAGATGTAAGTGTATTTCAATTTGTTTGGATGATGTTAAAAGAGGTTTTTGATTTCTGTACGGTAGTTATGAGTTATGATTTTTTGAAATTTATATATATATATTTATTATTTATAAGTTAATTAAATATCAGAAAAAGTATAATTTTTGTTAACTAGTTATTATAATTAATAGTTATTTTGAATGTTTACATAACTTATGGGAGAAAAAATTAATCCTTTTTGGATCATGTTTAAAGGTTTTTAGTTTTAGAATGATGTCTTTGAGCTTGATAACTTTTTAAAATATATCCTTCTATCATTTATAAACTGATAATTGAAAAAAATAAATTATTATTATTAACTATTATTAATAGTCATTTAAATGTTCATATACCTTATAAAATAATTTATTTATTTTTTTAAAATCACGCTTTAATATTTTTAGATTTTGAACGGTATTCTTAAATTTTTATAATTATTCGAAATATATCGCTCAATCAAGTTACTATTTGTGTATGGCAAATTAACTTATTTGTTTATTCTCATAAAATATTAATAAATATTAATTTATGTATGTTGTAAGTGTACAATTTTAAATTATTTTTATACAGATGGAGATATTTTGAATCTATCAATTGATACTTTTTTTTTTTTAATACATGAATGATATGTGTTGCATGATGTATGTAGTTTCATAAACTGAATAGAGGGAAGAAATATATAATTTTCTTAATGCATGGACCATGCACGATTCACATATAAGTGTAAATTTTATATCTAGTTATTACATTCAAATATTAGTAAATTACTTATTTATTATTAATTACAGTTGAAATAAAATTCAAACGACTATCATGTATTAGATTCGAACCCAACAATATTATACTATTCTATTTACATTATATTACAGGATTGTATT
Organism: Fagopyrum esculentum; assembly: GCA_033239045.1. NCBI lineage: Eukaryota > Viridiplantae > Streptophyta > Magnoliopsida > Caryophyllales > Polygonaceae > Fagopyrum > Fagopyrum esculentum. Next base: position 3,497,896 of record BSUD01000007.1, on the reverse strand, counting down.
ATGGTTGTTAATTGGGAGCTACTTGGATTCGGTTAGTAAAAGACCCGGGTGCGTTAAGCTCGTGTTCACTTTCTAAATGAGTTAAATATGACCACATTTAAAACTCGTTTAAAATTTAACTTCGACTCAAACTTGACTCGTCATACAAGACGAACTTGAGCATTACAACGCTCAGGTCGTTTGGTTAGAGTAACACATATGGATGTTAGGTTGCATCGAGCTTGTTTACTTTAAAAACAAATTAATATAATTTTTTTTTAAAGCTTGCTTAAACTTACGACTCGTTTATATATGAATTTAGCTGAAGATGCCGATGGTCGACTTGTTCTACTTGTACAACAACCCTATACTGTTAACTATATTTAACTTTTATTATAATTTTTAGTAACGTTTTTACAGGTTTTTTACTATGATGCACGAACACATCTAGAAGACAGAGTGTTTGTGTCTTATCGTGTCGGACAAGGGGACACAATGGAACGCGGATCGGACACGGTCAAATATGGTCTGACACGGCTAAGACACGACGAGGAGTGGAGGACATGTCTAGGACACGACGAAGACATAGATTGTGTCTGGATAATATTGTAATTTATCATTAACAATCCATCTCAGTAACTGTATAACCAAACACTAAAATTTTACAAACTCCACAGTCTTCCTCTGCCACAATCCCCAACAATCCTCGTCTCTACTAATCTATAAAAAATGAATTTCTACCAAACACGCCTAAATACAAAAGTTATATAAGTTCATAGATATATTTGACTTATTAAACCGATTAGTCTGAATTCACAAAGTTTGATATTTTTATTGTTTTGTTATTTCTTCTAAGTAATTATATTTATTTATAAAGGATATATTTGTCTGTTATAAAATAAATAGACAAATTACAATAAAATAACTGAAATACGATTGCAAATTGTAAGACAAATCATCGCAATTATAAGTTGAATGAACTAGCAGCTCAACATATTGGGCTTATTGGCCCATTAAACCTTAACCAAAATGCCTACTTATTAACCCTTTGAGCCTTTCGGACAGTTGCGGAATGAGGATTATCGGGAGACTCGGGCTCGTTTTCCGACTTTACAAATCCGGGTGGGCTCGTTTGTCTAGGAAAAAGTATGTGCATGATAGGGCTGGATAAAATGAGCCAAAGGAAACTGTACCGAGGCTTACTAATCGAATTAATTAAATTGGTTACCAAGATGTTGGTTACCAATTTAATTGGTACGGTACTACCAAACCAACTACAAAGAGTTGGTTGGTAGGTGGTAACAATATTTGCGTACCACAGGATTACCGTACCAACCGAGTCTTTTTTATAAAAAAAAATATATTTAAATAATATATACATACTAATCTTAATATAATACTTCATATATAATTATATATGCAATTTTATTGTACCATTAGATGTAAATTCATATAATTATACACTTTACTCCCTATAGGCCTTCCCAAATCCCAAATTGGAACAGAATTTCAAGCTCTCTACTATTGTTGCTTTCCGCCGCATCCAAAACCTAATAGGCTAATACTCATCCTTTTCTCCTGATTTTCATCTCTTGATCTCTTGTTCTCTTGATTCTCTTACATAATATATTCTCTTTACTCTTGATTCTTTGCAAATCAATCAACCTTTAGAAGTTTAGAACCTTAGAAGAGAAGCAATCAACTCGTTCAATACTACGAGAAGCCCTGCCATCGATAGAGAACTTTTAGGTATTTTTCTTCTTTGCGATTGAATCGACTTGCTCAAGTGGTACGAATTTTGAACTTGAATAATCTGATGGATAAGGATTTGTTGAATCGATTGATTAGGGTATTGTACTTGTGTAACATATATCCCTTTCTAGCTAGTATCTCATGAATCGATTGATTAGGGTAGGGTAGTGTATCATGAATCAGATGATGGGGATGCTTATGTACTATAACAACATCTATTTCTGTTGTTTCTGTTGTAGTCAAGTTACTAAACCTAAACTTTAACTTATTATCGTAACAATATTTGTTTTGTATTAATTTTTTTTACTATTACAACATTTGTTCTATCATCTAATCTTCATTCTTTTGAAAAAAATGCTTTCAATCAAGGCTATGAGGCAGGAAGGAATGCAACAAGCTCTAACTCGATTCAAATATGATATCACGTGGAGCACAAGTCGAGATTGGACTATTGAACTCCTTAGCCTATATCTTGGGATGATGATTGCATATTTAATTATTTGTGTTTGGTTTGTAATGAATTTCTATAAACTTGTTAAACATATTGTACTCGAATTTGTGGATTGTTGAATTGATGAAGTTCTTGTCTTATTTAAATTTAATTTTAGCAAACATATAAGTTGGTAAAATGTCATTACCAACCGAAAAAGTTGGTATACCGAAGAGTTGGTAAATGGGTTTAGGTGGTTGATAATGGTACAAGATTTCTCATTACCAATTATAGTTGGTTGGTAGGTGGTAAGGGTAAAAATAAGTTGGTAATGTACCGAACCCAGCCCTAGTGCATGAGTAGCTTGTTTGTTCCGTTTGGGTTCGACCCGTATATTAATGGACGGGTATGAGTAAACATTTTGGCTCGCAGTCGACCGACCAATATATAGTTGCATACGTATGATTTATTATATATATGTATATATAATTTAGTTTGTTTTGAGTGTCACATACTTCGATTTTTCATTTAGTTTGTTTTGAATATTTTGACGAGTTATACTCATTTGTATATAAAATTGTAGGGATAATTTGACTACAATTATATTTGTTGTTTTTTAGGTATATGAATTTATTCATTTTTATGTGTTGATTGTTGTTGAATACTTGACTTCATTAATAGTGCACTATGGAAGTATAATTAGATTGAAAATTTGTGTTAAGTACATTATATACTTGTGTTTGAATGATAAATCCCGAGAAAAAAACGCATAATTAAAAATATACGGACCATCCAGGGCGGGCCGGCAACCTGTCCACTTGTCCGTGGGTGGACATGAATAACTTTTGTAGCACGTATAAGGCGGGCCGGGACAACCCGACCCGTACCTTTCGGATATAACTTTTATTTACAGTCCGGTCCAAATATACTTTTGTATAGGTCTTGGCTCGATCGTTCACTTAAAGTATCATAAATAACACATGACCCATGTATTTTAAGGTGGCATCGCATGTTTATAGTATCATCTTACACCTAATGGCTCGTCGCACATCTATCGCATTCATAAAAGGGTTAACAACACGTTAAGAGATCATCACTAACATATCACCAGATACTTAGACCCGTTTGGTTGTAGCTCATGAAACGTAAACGGAATGAAAACGAATATAGTTTATAAGTAAATCCTTGTTCATGAAATATTTTTGAATCATTCATTGTGGTTTGAGATAATTGTAATCATTCGTGATTACTTTTGATACCCTATCGGGAAACAAAATAAAGGAAAACAAGAACACTATGCATGAAACCAAAATGAATCATTTCAAAAAAATTTATTAACAAGGTATATATGAACTGGATTCGTTTCCATTCCATTTTCGTTTTCGGAGTCACAACCAAACGAGGGTTAATATTTCAACACTCAAATTATAATCAACATACATTATACGCGAATTGTTATTACAAAAATCACCAAATTACTAACCAATGATGTTAGAATTAATAGGTCGGTAAATTGTAGGGTTTACATAGGTATATAAGACGAGTTACTTCGACGTGAGTTTATTAACTTTGTTAACGAATTGACCATGAACATATTTTTAAACTCGGTTGAATTTAGACTTGAGTCACTCACTTCGTTTATAACAAGTTGAACATGAGCATATCAAAACTCGGCTCATTCAACGAGTATAACACTTTAGTATTGTTGTATAAGCTAAGTTTGCTGATCTTTTAAACGAGTTGAATAAAAATAGTTTTTTAAGCTCGAAAATAATTTAGATTTGATTTGACCTCGACTATTAGTGATTTATGATATATGATGAAATTTGACATATTTATTCCGACTTGAAAGTTAAAACTCAATTTTTTTAATATTTAATTTGGTTATCAAGTTAAAACTCAAAATGATTATACACAAGTACACAACCGAGTTCTAAGTTTATAAACCAATAAAAAAAAAATCAAATCTGGGAAAAAGCAGAACTCCTCTCTGTCTCACCCTTCGCGCTCTCTCGCTCGCAGGGTTTCTTCCTCTTTTCAAACGGGCCAAAGGAGGAAGAACAAAAAAGCAAAACAACCTCTCGAGTCCAAAATTCTATCCACCGCTATCACAATTGCTGTCTTGTTTCTGTAGTTTCATAGATCTGAGCACCGGCAATGTCTTACGCGTACCTTTTCAAGTATATTATCATCGGTGATACCGGTAATCTCATATTTTTCTGTGAATTTTGAGATTCATTTATATATTGAAGGAATCGCTCATTGCTTCCGTTTTTTAGGTTTTATTTGGAAATTGTTGCTTGATGATAATATCATATGCTAATCATATGTTGAAATGCCATTTTGAATATTTTCCGCAATTTCTTGTCATGCGCGTTCATACTATTGAGGATTGGTCTGTCGTTTGTGTGTAACTTGATTCCTAGTCGAGAGATTAGTTAGCGATTGGAACTCGAAGATTTTTTTGTGAATAATTGGATTCTGTTGTTTGAATCAGGTGTGAGATTCTTAAGGTCTTCAAAATTCTATTTTGCTTCTGAAGATACCATAATTTGTGTTGGTTGAAACAGAGACACCGAATTTCTACTTCTGCTGAGTTTGGATGTCTATTTGTTGCTTGCATAATAAATTCATGTCACAATTGTAACTCGAGTTGACGTGCTGGTCTAGCAATGCCAATGAACCCTGCAATGTGAAATTGATAATCCATTTGTTAACATGCCATATGACAATGCTTAAAATTGTATTGTCTCAGGTCATGGCATTCAGAAACAACATTTTATTGGTTCAATTCACGTTTATGAGTTTCTTATTCCCTAAACGAGGCTATCTTTTGGAAAAAGTTGATGGTTAACATTTTTACCTTTTTTGCCCGTGGCTTTGGCATTTTTTGACAGTACTTTTGATGAGTTAGATTTTCTAGTTAGCTATTTCTTGAAGAATTTAGTGAGTTAACTGAACTTCTACTTTGAATTCTCTTTATTTATATTGATATTGTCAATTTATTCATATGTATACACTGTCACCCTTTGTAGTTTGCCCGTGCATGCTCAATCACATTGTGTTTGCTGTTATTGGAAGTTCAATTTGTTTGGTTTAGGACAAAGAAGTTTCCTTGTATGTGATTATACCTGTGAATTTGCAGGAGTTGGGAAGTCATGTCTTCTATTGCAATTTACGGATAAGAGGTTTCAGCCTGTACATGACTTAACCATTGGTGTGGAATTTGGGGCTAGGATGATCACAATTGATAACAAGCCAATTAAGTTGCAGATATGGGACACGGTTTGTCTATCGCCTCTTTTTTGTTCCCCTGAACGACTCATTGATCTATTATATCCAACTTTGTAACTTGAGATCCTGACACTTGCATTTATTTTGTAGGCTGGTCAAGAGTCATTTAGATCTATTACAAGGTCCTACTATCGAGGGGCTGCAGGTGCACTTTTGGTATATGACATCACTAGGTAAGGTTCTTCTGATTTGGTGCGCAAAAGCTTGATCATGCGGTTTATTTTTATCTCTCCTTTTTTGGTTTTTAAACTTTGGTTTAAGGTTCTTAAGCTAAGTTTCCGACTCATACTGTTCCCGAAAGAAAAAGAAATTAATTGTCGCTCCACTATATTAGCATAAGGTCATAGGTGTCTAATTGTGTACCTTCACGCATGCATTTTAACATTTGCTTACTGTGAATCTCTTATGGGTAAAGCTCACTAGTCACGTCCTTCTATAGGAGGGAGACTTTCAATCATCTTGCCAGCTGGCTGGAGGATGCAAGGCAGCACGCAAATGACAATATGACAATTATGCTTGTAGGCAACAAGTCTGATCTTGCTCACAGGAGAGCTGTGAGTACAGAGGAAGGTGAACAGTTTGCGAAGGAACATGGATTGGTATTCATGGAGTGTTCTGCAAAAACTGCTCAAAATGTCGAGGATGTAAGTGGTTTGTTGGCAAAAGAGAATATCCTTATGTCACATTGTTCCTCCTGTCTATAGTAGTTTGTTTAAAATTCGACACATATTATTTCGTGTATTTTGACCATGTTATGCATCAGTCCACCATCACTTATTGGAACTATGATCTTGTAATCCCTGCTCTTTCCGCATAGGCATTTATAAGAACTGCTGGAACAATCTACACGAAGATCCAGGATGGGACATTTGATATATCAAATGAGGTTAATCCTTTACCTTGATATTATGTACCACCTTATTGCTTTACTCAATATTTTTGTAGAATTTTACTCTCTCTTTATTTACACAGATTTATGCCAACATATGTTAGGTTATATATGCTTTTGCAATCAGTATCTTCTAGTATCTCTTATCATATCAGTGTTAATTGTAGGTTCTTTTGTTTATCAGTACATCGTCTGGCAGATTTCTTTTGGCTGCATTTATTCATACTTCATTTACATCTTGCAGATTTAACATTTTAGATATAGATGTAATCATACTGCAAAAGGACTTTATTGAGTGATGACCTAATTGACACTCACCACACTTTCTTTGGGTCCTGGCAAATGAATGCTACAGGCAGTGATCTTTAATTCTTGATGTGTAAAATGCTTTTTGAATTTTTTTCTCTGGCTACCAATTAGCCAGTGCAAAACTGTGAGGTGCCTATGCGATTGAGGCTGTAGATTTATTGAGTGTGCTGAGATATACGAGGCTTGGTAATAAGTCGGTTGGTTGATAACATTGTTCTGCTGTAACTTAAGTGATTCATGACTCGAAGCTCCATACGGCTGTATAAATACAATATGAGCAGCTTTGAATCTCTCTGAGATTGGACTGGTGTGTGGGTGCTCTACACACTAACCCTAATATGATCAAGTGATTTCAGCAAATCCTTTATAGTACCTGCGGCTGTTATACAAGAGCCTAAATTATAAATGGGCATTAAAGTGTTTATATTCGGCTCGTTTAGAAAATGAACGAGTCAGAGTAGCTCGGCTAATATACCAGCCTCTAGTGTTATGTTAGCCAAACGAGCCGAGCTTAAATTGGAAACAAACTTTATAATGTGTTCGTGTTCAGCTCCGTTATAAAGTGAACGAGCTCGAGCCTTTTTTTTTTTTTTGATTTCTCTGAATTTTATTATTCCTCTGTTTTTTTTACCTTGCAGTCCTATGGAATCAAGGTGGGATACGGAGGGGTACCAGGAGGCGCAGCCGGGAGAGATCCCGCGACTTCTCAAGTAGGCGGATGCTGTTCTTGAACCCCGTCGGTGTCGTCCTCTTCCACTCTACTTCATTTGCTGTTTATGTTTAAATGAATTTTGTTCTTTACTTTCCTTAAAATGTGTAGTGATGTACTGATATGAACTTGTAAGTAGCAAAAGGGACATTTTCACTGTAACTTTCTCTTTTTAACTTCGCATACCCGGACTTTACGTTAAAAATACTTTCGCAACTTTTAGTTCACTTATTGTCAATGGGCAAAGCTTTCTGCAATTAGGATCCCGTAAGATCTTATCGTTGTTCTTATTGTTCTGAGCTAGCCCCCACGTGAAGTATTAACAAAGGAGAACCGTTGGTTTCCATGATCCGATCCGAAAGTAAACTCATTGTGGGTTTCGGATCTTTATTTATGATGTGTCGGGATGTCCCATACCCTGAGATTCCTGTATCCGACCATGATTTTGCATCTCCCGTCAGTGCCATCCCAGTGCATCTCTCCCATCTCATGTTTCCAATCATATTTTTTAAATATGAATAGTCACTTTCATCTTCATTTATAATTTTTTTAATCTCTAATAATCATATCGGATAATTTTGAGTAATTATTAGATCAAGTGTTCGTTCAAGTGTTTTGTAGTGGATGATAATTTCCAATTTATTTCTTTTCATATCCATAATAATCCCTCGTAGAGATCGACATTTTCTCATAAATTTCATACTCAATCTACTCATTCTGCATCAACTCGCGGAAAATAGTCTAACCTATAACTTTCCTATATATGAAAATATTAAGGCCGTGATAATTCCTAATTTATTTCCATTCATATCCATAATCCCTCATAAAAATCTACATTTTCCCATAACTCATTCTGCAACAACTCATGGAAAATAGTCTAACCTATAACTTTCCTATATATGAAAATATTAAGACCGTGACCCGTGATCTCTATAGGCGCCCGTTTATTCTTCTTGGGCTAGTATATATATATATATATATATATATATATATATATATATATATATTTTTTGATTTAGGAAGGTTTTAGTTATCCAAAATAAGTTTCTAGATCAGATTTCTCTAAATATATTTTTAATGTAATCCGATTAAATTTGTACAAGTTAATAAAAAGATTCACAATCATCGTATTAATTTTCCACGAGTATAGTAATATTTCTTACGAATAATTTTTATTGTATTCATAGTTTAGGATTTTCCAATTAGTTTGGAATTCGATTATCATACTCGGCGTGGCTTTATCGCTTTACACATGTCATAGATCTAACTTCAACTTTCTACCATACAATAAACAATTGTAAAATTCATGGATTTGTACCTTAGCACGTGGCTTACATCGTAATACCCATAGTTTGGCATACCATATGCACAGATTCATACATCCAAATATACTGAACCCATAGATTTGGATGACGTGTAATTTCATCTTAATATAAAACTTTTTACAATTTAAACAAGGGACCCACAGTGGCCCGAACTACACGAGTTTCTGTTCGTAGAAAATAAATAAAATAAAAAATAGAAAAAAGGAAGGGAGGAGAAAGCACGCTGAGCTGGCTGGAGTGACAGGGGGATGGAGGGTTATGGTGAGACAGTCACGGCGCCTGAATTTGTCGTTTTGTGGCTGTCAGATTTCTTCTGTGATATTGCGATGAGTTAGGCCCCGTACAGTTAACTATTCTTTTACTTATTACGTTTCACTTCCCATTGTCGCTATATTTTAGCAAATAGCCCAAATTTTAGGATTAATTGTAAAATTACCCATAAATTTCATTGTTAAGGGTTTATTACAATCAAGAGTGTGACCATATATGTCAATGTTCGAGGAAAAGAATCTGTAACTATTGATATGCCTTGAATATCACATTCTATAAAAGGTATCATCCCCTTATCGTGGTCTAGTATTTAGAATATTTGTTTATAGGTAATACATGTCTTTAGAATATTTGTTTATAGGTAATCCAAAACTGTAAATAAAATCTATCTAATCACACGTGGTCAATATTGGATTAATTAATATAAATAAATTTGTCGATTTTTAACCGTTTGTTGAATTAATATTATTTATTTATATCTCGCACAACACTATTTGACAACTTATTGGTTACCCACAAACCCTATGGGCCTGTTTGGTTTTAACTCCGGAATCGGAAACGGAATGGAAACGAATCTAGTCCATATGTATACCCTTGTTCGTGAGAGTTTTTGAAATCATTGCATGTTTGAAGTAACTGGGGTAGAGTTTGATTACTTTTGATACCCTATAGGGTAACAAAATGTGGGAAAACAAGTGCATTTTGCATTAAATCACAAGGAATGATTCCATAAAATTTCATGAATAAGGATATACATATGGACTAAATTCGTTTCCATTCTGTTTCCGTTTCCGGAGTTTGAAGCTATTGGGTTTGAAAGCTTATGCTATTTTTTAGAACCACCCTAAGTTTAGGGTTGTTTTCTGCAATTTACCTTATTTTTCAGTAAATAAATATTTTGGAATTATTACCTTTTCGAGATCAAATTACATGTGAGCTTGTCAGCTGCTGCCATCCTCCTACACCGCTAATTATACCTTTCTAACCGCTGATTTTGGTTCGCTTAATTTTACTCCATTACGTCAAACTTTGTTCATTATTGATGATCCAACGTCATTAAAGTAATGATTGCATATTGTGAAACTAAAATATCACTTACGATTTAACCAGATTCATGCTATTCGTACCACCTTAGCCTTAGCCATGCTATATTACCCGTTTTACGCCTACACAATGCGTAGACGTAGTAAACTTTCCTTAATTTTTTCAAGCAAATGTATGTTATAACTACTACACATACGCTCTACAACTACGCATGGCGTATGTGTAGTATGGCTACGCTTCCGCAAACCGTAGGCGTAATTATTTTTCTTTATTTTTGAACGAAATGAGCTTGTTGCTACTGCAACGCATTGCGTACGCATAGTCGGGTATAAATGACATCAGGTGATACGAATAACAATCTCGATTTAACCATTATAATTCATCCACGTATATAATTCAGCTTTCGTCCAAAAACTAAACTGTTTGACACTAAATGTACCATTACGCCCTTGTACCAAAAATCCTTCGCAGGTGAAATCGTAATAAAGAAGACAACCAGTGGCAAACTTACAATGAGAGAATGCAAGATACTCGTGAGAGACGGAGCATAAATAGTCGATCACAGTTCACAAATTCACACTCTCCACGGATCTCCCCCTGTATTCGCCACTCTCCTCTCACTACCAAGACTCTCTCCACTGTGAAATTCTTCCATCCTTCCACACCACCACCAACCACAGGAAAGAGAGAAACAAAGGGAGAGAGAATGGCAGCTATGGCGGCAATCGGAGCGGTGAGAGCGCCGATGAGCATATCGTCCTCGTCTTCTTCATCTCAGGGGAAATCGAGCTGCACCGGTCTCGCATTCTCGTCGTCGAGCGTCATTGGAGACAGGATACAGTCGAATTCGCTGATCTCAAGCCGTAGGTTGTCGAACGGTTGCCGTAGGACTCCGATCATCGTTTCTCCGAAGGCCGTTTCGGATTCTAAGAACTCCAAGACTTGTCTCGATCCCGACGCTAGCCGCGTAAATATCTCTTGATTTGATCCTATCTCTTTTTCGTTTGTTTCTCAAATTTAAGTTGCGTTTTGGATTTTGATTTATTTTTTTGATCATGCATGATTTTCATGTCCTTCTAATTTTAATCTTTGATAGCGGTGTTGTGATTTTGACGGTTGATCTATTGAACGGAGAGTTTTGTGTTGTTTGAGTGAAGTTTGAGGGGAGAAGTTAGTTGCGATCTAGCTTACTCGATGTTTCGAAATGCGTGTGCGGCGTGTCATGTGTGTTAAGAAGAAAGAGAAGCTGCAAATTTCGTTGTGTCATTTTCAGCGCTAGCTCCTCTTTCACATATTGGGAAAAACAATCACACTTAACACTTATGTGTCTGAGAGAGAGTACTCTGTTGATTTTTTTTGCTGTGAAAATGTTTATTATTATGTATCTTTGAAAATTGGAAGAAGAAAAAAAGCCTTTTAATAAATCTTATTAGGAGATCTTATAGAAAGCTGAGCAGCTTTTCAAATTGGTGGTCATCTTATCATGTATTTTGTTTAACTGTTCCTTGCATCGATGTAATAAACAACGATGGCCACTTGGTCAGCAACTTATATGTCATGTAGCTTTTATCTTTTACGTCTGATTAAATCGAGTGACCTAGTTCCGCTCAGCTGCTGAACTGTTAAGTGTTAATTATGTTGCATATTTTTTTTGGAGTTGTATATGTGTAGGTTTATATTTGTCAGCTTAACTATTACATGCGCATTATACATGCATCTCTTACGTCTGATTAAATTGTTTGAACTAGTTGCGCATAGTTCTGAACTGTGAAGTGTTAATCATGTAGCATTTGTTTTTGGAGTTGTGCGTGTTTGTTTATATTTGTCAGCTTCACTATTACATGCTCATTATGCATGAATCTTCAAATTCAATCAATTTTATGATGAAACATGTTTAACTATGCAGAGTGTTCTTGGTATTATTCTTGGAGGCGGTGCTGGTACTCGTCTTTACCCTCTCACAAAGAAGAGAGCGAAGCCCGCCGTTCCTCTCGGAGCAAATTACAGGCTGATTGACATTCCTGTGAGCAATTGTTTGAACAGCAACATTTCCAAAATCTATGTTCTGACGCAGTTCAATTCTGCATCTCTGAACCGTCACCTTTCGCGGTCATATGCTAATAGCATGGGTGGATACAAGGATGAAGGTTTTGTTGAAGTTTTGGCTGCTCAGCAGAGTCCAGAAAACCCAAACTGGTTTCAGGTAAATCACTAAATAGCATGGATGTATAATAGGATGAAGGTTTTATGTTTATACTTTACCACTTTATAAGGTTAAACTGGCTGAAGGAAGAAAATGTGCATGGGAGTATGTGTAAATGCTTATTAATAAAGTTGTTTCATGATTACAGGGCACAGCCGATGCAGTTAGGCAGTACTTGTGGCTCTTTGAGGAGCACAATGTCCTTGAATACTTGATTCTTGCTGGTGATCACTTGTACCGCATGGATTACGAGAGGTTTGTCCAAGCTCATAGGGAGACAGATGCTGACATCACTGTGGCTGCACTCCCAATAGATGAAAAACGTGCATCTGCATTTGGGTTGATGAAGATTGACGAGGAAGGTCAGATCATTGAATTTGCGGAGAAGCCAAAGGGCGAACAACTGAAAGCTATGCAGGTAGGCATCTAATCATCCTGACTGTAAATTTTTAATGTCTTGAATATTACATGGATTTTACCGCTTACTTCACGCTTTCAGGTTGATACAACCATATTAGGCCTTGATGATGCAAGAGCCAAAGAGATGCCATACATTGCTAGTATGGGCATATATGTAATCAGCAAAAATGTGATGTTAGATTTGCTTAGGGAGAAATTTCCCGGAGCAAACGATTTCGGAAGTGAAGTTATTCCTGGTGCTACATCCATGGGGTTGAGAGTATGTTGCATCTCTTTATTTTCTGCATTTGTTTTTAACCATGATACAATTATTAAATCTCTATCTAATCTGCTTAGGTCCAAGCTTACTTGTATGATGGTTACTGGGAAGATATCGGTACCATTGAAGCCTTCTATAATGCCAATCTGGGTATCACAAAAAAGCCAGTCCCTGACTTTAGGTACTTAAATTGTTATTTCTACATAATCGAGTCACTCTATTTTCTTCTGATACTGTATACAACGAGATGATCTGACTTGGTGTAATTTTTTAGCTTCTATGACCGCTCTGCTCCCATTTACACACAACCTCGCTACTTACCTCCTTCAAAGATGCTTGATGCTGATGTTACCGATTCCGTGATTGGAGAAGGCTGTGTCATAAAGGTCAGGTTTTTCCAAAAAAATCTTATCTTCATTCTTCATCTCAGCTTGTAACTTAATTTCCTAACATAATGAGATTTCTTTCATGATTCGGCTTGCAGAACTGCAAAATCCACCATTCTGTTATTGGGCTTCGTTCATGTATTTCAGAGGGTGCTATCATAGAGGATACTCTCCTGATGGGAGCAGATTATTATGAGGTTAGTAATACAAAAAGCCCGGTAATTGAGCAAGGATGATAAATTTGATTTCTGAAAAAACAAATCATTCCAATACATAAATTATGCATCTTCATCTGCTTATTCTCGCTGTTAATGCTTGCAGACGGATTCTGACAAAAGATTTCTGGCTGCCAAGGGTGGTGTGCCGATCGGTATCGGTAAGAACTCTCATATCAAGAGGGCAATCATTGACAAGAATGCTCGCATTGGAGAAAACGTCAAGGTTCGTGAATCTGCACTAGTGCAATACAGTTCCCTTGTTGATTTAAACTCACAACAACTAAATTCACTGTATGTGGTCACTACAGATTGTCAATAGCGACGACGTGCAGGAAGCAGCCAGGGAAAACGAAGGATACTTCATCAAGAGTGGAATTGTCACCGTGATCAAGGATGCCTTGATCCCCAGTGGCAGTGTCATATAAGAGATCAAACATTGAAGGAGCAAACACATTTCCGACTTAATCTCATGAGCTCGGTAAGATGGGTAGCTAGAAGCGAGATTGAATGCCTTGGCTTAATTTGCAGTATGGTTATTTCTCTTGGTGTATATAGCTTTGCTGGTAGCATGTTATTGTTAGTACAAGATAGAATCCAGAAGAGAGCTATATATATAAAGGTCTTAGCTATAAAAAAAAATTATGTGAAGTTCGTTTGTTGATCATGGAATAAGAGTGAAATAAAGTTCACTTCTTTAGTTTGTTGTTTTATATCCTCATAGTTTGTGGAATAAGAAATCAGGTCTCGTTTGGTACGCATGCAAAAATGGGATTGGAATTAGCGACTGGAATGGAGCGAAAAATGACCTAATATGATTCCTAAAACATGCTGCTTGGTTACAATTAAAAATAAAAATACATTATTTTTTAATGTTTGATTTCCTAATTTGTCCGTAATAAATAGCAAAGTCGATCCAAACTGTCATCACGTTTTGATCAAATGAGCAACTAAGGGCTCTCGAAAGAGAACTAGCCCTGTAGTTTTCTTCGCTTGCTCTGCCGTACGAGCCTCATACTGAGACGCACCCTTTATGATGAGAAGAAGAAAGAGGGAGCCTCATACTGAGACGCACCCTTTATGATGAGAAGAAGAAAGAGGGAGGGGCTGCCGACGGCAGCCCTTCCGGGGTTCCTTAGAGCATTACCAAGAGTTTTTTCAAATAATTCTTTATAATGTGTGACAAAACTCATATTCTCTAAAAACAAATTAGCTTCAAATCCAACATTTTTTTCATTTTGAAAATCCAACAAAATATATGGAAAGAATCCATTTTTTACATTGCATCTCCATTTTGGAGAATTGGATGGAGAAATTGTTGGATCAAAATATCCTTCAATATATTCCAAAAGTTCAAAAATCTCTATAATAGAGATTCCGTTGGATACTCTTAGGGACTTATTCACACTGCATCAATTGACTGAACACATAAAACCTTTTAGTAACATTTCCTATCAAGTATCTATCTTTAGGCATTCCTTCTTTATAACCCGTCTATCTCTTCTCAATTCATATTCCCTATCCCATTTATCGGGCCTCTCATTTCCGAAAAAAAATTCCCGGGGTTTGGCTATCAATCATCATCAGGAGGGCCCAACCCATCGGGAAAAGAATTTTAGGAATTGGAATTCGCCGCCGGTTGGTCCGGAATGACATGGGAGTTTTAGGGAATACTAAGTGAGTAGGAAATTTCAGCTATGCTTAGGGTGTCACTTGTTGTTCTAGAGATGTTAACTCAGCCGGAACTTCTAGGTCATCAAACATGTCACGTAACCTAAAACCTTGGTTCGCTGGTAAGCCCGGTCATCTTATGGGCATAATGGTACCCGAATCCATTTACAATCCAGGGTTTTCAGATATATTGCACTTCCGCTCGGGTCGAGGCTACCACTCGGCCTAAGACGGATCATGATACAAATCACTTTATTTAGACTAATAGTTTGAAATGATCCAAACCCATGAAAAAAAAAAAAGTCAAAACTCATAAAATGAAAAATGTTTGAATCACTCGTTTATTTTCTTAGGCGGGAAAATCATTTGTTTCTTGGAATTGCTCCTTTCCATACATTTTTTGCTACAGAATACATGAGTCGGTTTGAATCATTTTGAAATCGATTTCTGATTCAATCCTACAAGATTAGGAATAAGATTCCATTTCTATATTCCTCATGTTCTATATTCCTCATGTTCAATATTCTTTATCCTTCTTATCAGTTTCACATATTAAGAGTTTAACATAATGTTTTTTTTCTTCTGAATAATAATAAGGCCGGTAGGTGAGCATTGAAGACCGCACTACGTATCACATGCAAGTGTATGCAAATAAGAACGTTATGGAAATTTGGAATAACTATGATTAGTTGTAAATTAATGTAAGGTAATTGTTGCATAATTCAAGTGTGTGCATGTGACGGCCGTTGGATTTGGACGCAAGCCTTACCATGATTGACTTCTAGCTTATTTTAGGTGGGGAAACCACATACGATGGTCTTTATTAATATTCATTCGAAATAATTTAGTTTACTAGACTTTTTATAGTTTTGTGTTTAATAAATGTATCACTTCACAGAAGAGTGTGTGGAGTTTGAGAATAAATACAAAAAATTGATGTATATTTACTTAATTAAAATATTAAAAATACTAGTTATTACTCTAATTTTTTAAAAAGATTTAGTAACCAAAATTGCCCATATTCTTTTCACCAAGTTTGCAAATTGGTTGAACCTTGAACCGACCTACACCACCCAAATTTAATTACGATATATATAGTTTTTTTTAATTATAATATAAGAAAAAAAAAGTTCAGATTTTGGTGTAAAAATAGCATTGATGGATACAGTGTCTTTAATGAGAAGTTAGTTGTATATTTTTTTATGATGAGAAAAGTCTGCAAAATGAAGAATAAGAAATTTATGTGGATAAAAAGGATGGTAATTTGTTTAGGATACAACCACTTGGGGGGTCCATGGAAGTTAAAAGAGATAATTTTGTAATTGTCGAATTAATAAATTAGATACAAAAATAACCTTAAAAAGTATGTATAGTCATTTATGACGTCTCTATTTTGATTTTAAAGTTCATTCAAATCAGAGTTCAACATGTTTTTAGGGAAGTTAACATTGTTGTGAATAGACCCGTAACTCTTGACCATGAATTAGATATACATGATAGCAATATTTCGCACGACGTTAAAGACTTCGTTTAAAAAGTTGTTTTTAGGACTTTGTATCAAACAAAAGATGTTCAATGCTTCCCAAATTTATAAAGAACTTATAAGTTAAGTAATTATAAGGTTAATTTTGGATGATAAAAATCTTTTTGAATATGGCCTCGTTTGGTAAGTGTAGAAAATAAGAAGATTAATATTATGAGAATTAAAATGAAGAAATAATTCTCGTAATCTCGTTTTGAGGCTTAAATCTCACTTTTACCCTTCATTTTTTTCATCTCTTTTATCTATAAAAAAAATTTAATACGTACTTTTTCGTAATTTTACTCACAATTATATTAATTTCATCAAACACTCATTTTACTTAATTTCATACTCATAATCTTAAACAATTTTCTTCATCCTTATCTTCGTCTACGTCCTATGTAACTTCTATAAGCGATCTCATGATGATTTGGTTAAGTTAATAAAGATTGGTAATTTTGTATGATTGGTACGCGTGGCTAAATGACCGCAATATAAAATTAGGAGGTTCCAATACAAATGTTATTACAAATTGATTCCTAAAGTCGCCAGCTATGAGAGAATCTCATTCATGATCCAAATAAATTAACTTTAATCTTCAAATTTCAATTTCATCACCCGATTCATAGCTTAAACATGGTAAGGATTCTACCATATGCATCGCCGGAGACCGCTCTCCTCCTTCATTTTCCGACGACCTCCAGTGACGGTGGGGGACTGCTGTTGCTGCTATGCGGCGTCGTTTTGTCAGTCTCAGTCTTGACAATGGTCATCTTAGCCTGTGGGGATCACAGCAGCCACCGCCGGGAGTCCTCCTCCGTCGGTCGTCGGGGCAGCAGCCGGGGTCCGTTTCATGGTGGTGGGCCTGCTGCGTGTGGTGGATCTGGTTGCGGAACTGCTGGTGGCGGCGGAGGTTGCGGTGGTAGCACTGGTGGCGGCGGCGGCTAGGGGTGTAATACGAGCCGAGCCTGAAATTTATACGAGAAAGTGAACAAGCTCGAGCCTAGTTTTTGACTAGGCGAGCAGAGCAGCTGGTCTCATATTACACCCCGTAGCGGCGGCGGCTAGTTTAGTTTTTTTTTTTTTCAATAATTGATGCTAATTATGGATTATGGTTGAAATTAAACCAAGTTGTACGAGGTCTTGACAGGTACTGTAATGTTATTTGCTTTTTATTACTATTTATTTAATATTTTTATGATAATTATTTTAATAAATAAAAAAAACATTCCCATATAAAAAATAAAAATCTATATACTCTGATTTTCTATATGGTTAGAGTTCTTTTAGACGCAATGTACGTTTGTCTAAATGTTGTCAAATCTTATGCATAATTTGTGTATTAATGATACAAATCGACTTGATAATTAGACTTTAATTTAATTTTGTTATCCATAAAACCCTTTTAAATAACTTATAATTTTTTAGGACATAGTTAATAAATTTAATTCGAAATATTTGTAAAATTTTAGCTATTTAACTGTTTTTATTTATTTTCATAACATTTATAGCTTTTACCTAGACCTATTCAAATCCGGATAACCCGTCCAAAAATACGGGCGGATATAAACATGGGAACAACCCCAATCATGCCGAAAAGCCTGACCCGTTAACCCGAGTAAAAAAATAAAAAAGTAGTATATTATAATTATTATAAATTAATATAAAATATCTAAGTATAATTATAACAAATTTAATATATTTTACATATAATATCTTAATATTTTTTTTTTTTAAAAATCAAGTTAATTTTTTTTAAAAAAAATCAAGTTAATTTTTTTTAAAAAAAATTTAAAAAACGAGTATTCGCGAGCCCGGCCCGCAGGTACAACACCCATCATAACCCCAACCCCAGTCCAAATCCGAATATGAACAAGATCTAGTTCCACCATAAAATTTTTCTAAATTAAAGCTAAAACACTATTTTAAAAAACATACGTGAAACATATATATATATATATATATATATATATATATATATATATATATATATATATTGGTATGAACATGTTCCATGTCACGCTTTAAATATAGATTACAATCGTCTGATGAACAATCTCACCAGAAAAAAATCAGAACAATTTTACAGGAAACTATAACTAAACGACAAATGAAGCTCAATTGGTTGAATTAATCATTAAGGGCTTTTTTTTTTTTTTTTTCTTTTAAAG